>CM077675.1:531517965-532107965 GCA_039707655.1 Elymus sibiricus
AAAAATATTTACATCTAGAATGCCAAACATACATTATTAGATTCATTATAAGCTGTAGTATCATATTATATATATAAATAGTTTTCTATATAAATAATTTTCATATAAATAGTTTTCTCTATAAACTTGGTCAAACTTTATAAAATTTCATTTAAAAAAAAATCTATATGCACTACATTATGGAACGGAGGGATTAGTTGCAGTGCAATCTCCATCAGAGATCTCACTTGACTGTGTTAGTTTGTTCATGCAAAACACATGTAATGAACACTCTTTAGAAAGAAAAACATGAGAACTCTGCAAGAGAGAAAGAACTAATATATTGAACTATCTAAGGTTCTCACACAAACACACCAAAACTATGAATACTATAACACATATGGTGCAGCAAGAAAATATACTCATATGAGTAAATTTGTTGTGTAGAGGACCTATATAACAATGGGTAAAACTGTTCTCCAAGATCCCCATTGGTATGATGCCATGCTTGAGGAATACAATGCTTTCATTAAGAACAAAACTTGGAGATTGGTGCCTAAACCTGGAGGTACGAACGTGCTCACCGGCAAGTGGATCTTCTGGCACAAGCTTCATCCCGACGGCTTGCTGGCCCGCTACAAGGCACGTTGGGTCCTTCGTGGCTTCACTCAACAAGAGTGCATCAACTACATTGACAAATTGAGCCACACCGTCAAACCGTCCACTATCTGCATTGTGCTCAGCATCGCCACCGCTCAATCTTGGCCAATCCATCAATTGGATGTGAAGAACGCATTCTTGCACAATGATCTTGGCGAGACGGTATATTACTCCCAACCCGCGGGTTTCCCTGATCCAAACTCACCACAACATGTTTGTCTACTCAACAAACCTCTTTATTTGTCTACTCAACAAATCTCTTTATGGGTTAAAACAGCCCCCCTCCCCCGCACTTGGTTCTTGCGATTCAAATCGTTCATTCTCTGCATTGGCTTTGTCGCATCCAAATGTGACACGTCACTTTTCATCTACCACCATGGCTCCTTCATTAACTTTTATACGTCGATGACATTATACTCAAAAAATAAAAAATAAAATTCAAAATTTTCTTGTAAATAATTCCTTTAGTCCCGGTTGGTGTTACCAACCGGGACTAAAGGTCCTCCAGGCCCGCTCCAGACAGCGGCCACGTGGAGACCCTTTAGTCCCGGTTCGTAAGCCAACCGGTACTAAAAGTTATGGGCATTAGTCCCGATCGTTTTGTCCCGGTTGCAGAACCGGGACTAAAGGCCCTCTGGAACCGAAACTGATGCCCTGTTTTCTACTAGTGACTGCCAACACCTCCCTCTTGCACTCCGTCATCTTCTTCCTCAAATCTGAGTTCGCCATGACGGATCTTGGCACTAGTAGAAAACAGGGCTTTGGTCCAGGCCTGAAATCCCATTAATCCCGGTTCACTCACGAACTGGGACCCATGGGGGCATCGGTCCCGGTTCATGAGGCCAGGGCGCCGGCCGGGCCTCGTGGGCCATTGGTCCCGGTTCGTCTGACCCCTTTGGTCCCGGTTCCAGACATGAACCGGGACCAATGGGCCTCGCTCCTGGCCCACAACCATTGGTCCCGGTTTGTGGCTGGAACCGGGACCAAATGGTGTAGTCCCGGTTCCAGCCACAAACCGGGACCAATGGTTGGCCTATATATACCCCCTGCCCGCGAGCAGAGCAGTGCACTGCTCTGTTTTTTTGGCCGGCCATGGGAGAGCTTTTGTGGTGCTCTAGCTCACCTCCTATGCACATGAGGTGTTTGATGAAATGCCCGAGCCACACTTAAGCTTTCTCCTCTCGAAGCTCCTTGTCCAAGCTCCATTTTCCTCAAGATTTGTCTAGGTTTGGCGGTCCGTCCTGTCCCGTCCCCATTCTCACCGCCGTCGATCGCCCGCGCCCATCTCGGCGCCGGCACCACTGTGGTTAGCCTCTTCTTCTTATCTTCTTTCTAAAAGAAAAAAGTTCTTACTTGTATGATTTAGATAGATACTTGTGTAATTTTCTTACTTCTATTATTGTTTGTTATTATATAGTGCGATGGTTTTGGTATCCGCCTCCGTCGGCGCTCGTCCTGTCTATGATTCGGATGTGGTATATATTATCTTTTATAACTATTTGTTTTATTTAGTGTTTATGACAATTATGCCGACCAACGTGACATAGATTTTTTAATCTAGGAGGTATGTGAACCGGAAATTCCAACCGACATAGAAATTCTTGTCGAGAAGTTAAATTTGGTTGAAAAAGAAAACAATTACTTGAAAGAAAAATTACAAAGAGTTGAAGAGGAGAAGATGAAATTGGAGTTGAATGTTGCCGATGTCGTCGACGATCACAAGATCAAGATGGATGCAATGCGCTTGAAGATTAGAAAGATTAGAAAATATGCCATTCATACTGAGGCTTGGTATCATTATGCCGTTGGATCAATTGGTACCTTAGTTGCGATTATGATCGCATTTGTTGTTGCATTTAAATTTTATAGTTTCAATGTATGTTTTAATTACATGCTCTAGAGAGCTATATGTTGTTCAATAATGAGAACTATGTATGAACGTTATGTATTTATTTTGGTCACTACTGTATTTTGGCTTTAATGTGATGATGAATTTCTATTAATTTGGTCACTTCTCTATTCATGATATGCTGTAATGGTTTTTAATACACTTTATTATATAACGCACGCAGATGAACTGGCAATGAATGTACGGTGACCGACGCACCTCCGAGTATATTAAGGGCCTGCATAATTTTCTCGAAGCGGCTGAGGCAAACAAGCAGAATGGTTTTATGCATTGTCCATGTACTGTCTTTGAGAATACGAAAGCTTTCTCCAACTCTAAAACCCTTCACTTCCACCTGCTTGAGAAGGGTTTTATGCCACACTATAATGTTTGGACCAAGCATGGAGAAAGAGGGGTTATGATGGAAGACAACGAAGAAGAAGAGGATGATGACAACTACCCGCCCCCTGAATACGGTGATGCTGCAATGGGGGAAGCTGAAGATCAAGAGGAACCAGACGATGTGCCCGATGATGATCTTCGCCGGGTCATTGTTGATGCACAGAGAGAATACGAAAGTGAAAGGGAGAAGTTGAAGTTCGATCGCATGTTAGAGGATCACAAAAAAGGGTTGTACCCAAATTGCGAAGATGACAACAAAAAGCTCGGCACCACACTGGAATTGCTGCAATGGAAGGCAGACAATGGTGTATCTGACAAGGGATTTAGTTCGCTACTGAAAATAATGAAGAAGAAGCTTACAAAGGATAACGAATTGCCCGGCAGTACGTACGAAGCAAAGAAGGTTCTATGCCCTCTAGGATTGGAGGTGCAGAAGATACATGCATGCCCTAATGACTGCATCCTCTACCGCGGTGCGTACGAGGATTTGAACGCATGCCCGGTATGTGGTGCGTTGCGGTATAAGATCAGAAGAGATGACCCTGGTGATGTTGAGGGCCAGCGCACCAGGAAGAGCGTTCCTGCCAAGGTGATGTGGTATGCTCCTATAATACCACGGTTGAAACGTCTGTTCAGAAACAAAAAGCATGCCGAGTTGATGCAATGGCACATAAAAGACCGTAAGAAAGACGGGAAGTTGAGAGCACCCGCTGACGGGTCGTAGTGGAGAAAGATCGAGAGAAAGTGGAGCGACTTTACAGGTGACCCAAGGAACGTATTTTCTTTGTCTGGCAGGGTTTGGAAAGAGTTCACCGCAATTGTTCCGACACTGCCGAGGGAGCTGCGATTTACACACCCGAAAGTAAGTACTACTAGCTAGTTCCGCGCATCTCCCATTGATTCTAGTTTCATCAATACCATTTATCATGCTTGATTATCAGTTTGATTGAACTCTATTTCTCGTAAAGTGCTTGTGGCAGGAAACCGGGAATGATTTTTGTGGATACTACGTTTGCGAGTTCATCTACAACGCGACGACCCCTAAGCGGGGCTACTCTGAAAAACAATTTCAAGTGCGTAAGCAATAATATTCACAATTTTATTTTATTACCATGATTTGTGTTGAGTTTCATTCATATATATGTATTGACCCCCTTCTTCAAATTAGATGTGGCAGATGTGGGATGAACTCCTACCACATGATCGCATACGAGCAATTCAAGAGGAATTGGCGGGATTCTTTCTTGACCACGTCATAAATAAAGCCGGAGAATATCATCTGGAATTTGACATTATATGTTAGGGATTGTAAGAGATCTTATATTGTATATATGTAGCTAGTAGCGTCGGATAGATATACGAAAACTTGTTGTTCGACCAATCTCTCGGAGAAAGAGAGGTCGATCACTTCTCTCTGTATATGTTCATGACGATCTTGTGTACTTAATGGTTCCTTCATTTGCTTACTAGCTAGCGTGTCGAGTTCTCTCTATAGTAGCTACCGTCGACCAAGCACGGAGAAAGAGAGGACACTTCTCCCTATTAGCTAGCTAACACAATATGAAACCCCTAAATTAACCCTCCAAAACCCCCTAAACCCCCTCTTTAAAAAAAAAAAAAAAACCCCAACTCTTGCCAGATGCTGACGCGTGGATGCGTTTTGGTCCCGGTTGGTGTTACCAACCGGGACTAAAGGTCCTCCTGCCTGGGCTCCTCACAGCGGCCACGTGGAGCCCCTTCTGCCCCGGTTCCTAAGCGAACCGGGACTAAAGGTTTTGGGCTTTAGTCCCGACCCTTTAGTCCCGGTTCCTTAACCGGGGCTAATGGGCCTCTGGAACCGGGACAAATGGGCCATTTTCTACTAGTGTGGTCATATTCATCACTTCCTTGGTGTGAACGTCACTCACAATTCCACCGGCCTGTTCTTGTCCCAACAACAATATGTGCTTGAAATTCTAGAGCGCGCAAAACATGTTACAATGCAACCTCATCTCTACCCCGGTTGACACCAAAGCTAAACTTTATGCCCATGATGGTGAGCCGCTTCCCAACCCTACCCACTATGACAGCCTTGCCGGTGCCCTCCAATATCTCACTCTCATCCGTCCCGACATATCCTACGCCATGCAACAAGCATGTTTATTCATGCATGCTCCCGGCACCTCCCGTTATCAGTTTGTCAAACGCATCCTTAGATATCTCAAGGGCACTTCCCATTCTGGGCTGCAGCTGTACACCTCACCATCTCATGATCTTGTGGCTTCCTCCAATGCCGATTGGGCCGGCTGCCCGGATACCCGCAAGTCCACGTCCAATTTTTTTTCCTCGGGCTCAACCTCGTCTCATGGTCATCCAAACGCCAACACATCATGTCTCGCTCGAGTGCCGAAGGACAGTACCGCGTTGTTGCCAATTGCGCCGTAGAAACAACTTGGCTTCGTCAGCTTCTCCATGAACTCCGACGCCCATCGACACGAGCCATGCTTGTTTACTGCGATAACATCAGCGCCACCTACCTCTCTTCTAATCTCGTCCAACACCAACACACGAAACATGTCGAAATCGACCTTCACTTTGTGTGGGACCGTGTTGCGTTGGGTGACACACGAGTTCTACATGTGCCCTCGGGATCGCAGTACGCCGATGTATTCACCAAAGGAATCGCCTCTGCAGTTTTTTATGATTTTCGGTCCTGTCCGAACCCATCCCGGTGGAGTTTCGACTGCGGGGGGGGGGGGGGGGGGGGGGGGGGGTACATGTATGAGATGTATATTGTTGTAACGATCTCCTAGATTATAGGATGGCCTACCCCACTCAACGAGCTGGCCTGCATGCCACTCTTTATGGGAGACGTTGGGCTAGTGCTATATGTAACTTGCATCACCTGACAATCATCAATACAGTGTGTGCAGCGTGATAACATTGTCTATCGCATAACACAGTGTGTTGACATTATTGGAACTAGTTTTTCTTAATTTCAGTGTTCATATATTTTTAGCTGAAATCATTTACTGAAATCCATGATATATGATTTATCTTGCTTTCGGATTCACTACTGGCTGTCTCCTGCTCAGAATGGAGGCCGTTGCCTCCTTCTGCTACTCATAGCTCTGTGCATTGGCTCGATGCGGTGTTGCTGTTAGGTACTCCCTTTGTTTTCAATTATTAGATGTTTGGGATGTTTTAATATGGGCTACATACAGACTGAAATGAGTGAACAAGAATACCAAAATGTGTTTATATACATCTGAATCAGAAAAAAAATGTTGGAACATATTGTAATTATGAACGATTGGACTAGCTGGAAAGTTAGGATAAGATGAGCGTCACGACGGCAGCCACACCACAGTGCCGAGGGGCAAGCATGGTGGATTCGAGGAAAGTGGGAGGTGCCATCTTGACGGAGAGAAGGGGAAGAGATCCGATGCATTGCTAATGTTACATGTCCGCTTGCAATTATCCCGAAACGGTGTGATCTAAACACAAAGAGCTCTGGATCGCAACAGGTGATAATCGCACACAAGGGTTTAATGAACCGTATTTATCCTTAATCCTATATACCTAAGAGATTCATCCCCACTAAGTGATTTATCTTAACATGCAAGCTATCCACATCAGCAAACCAGCCACATCATCGTTTCATCACCGGCTTACATGTAGGACCCACCACAGCACAAAGCAACCACATTAGTAATCAGTTACCAGTAGTAGGACCAAAGCAACCACGTTAGCAATCAGTTACCAGTACTAGGGCCAAAGCAGCCACAGTAGCGGGTTCGGCTCTCCTGCTGGGAGCCCTGCACGCATTATTGTGCAGGGCCAATCGTGGAGCAACACATGTCCTAGGGACCCCACCACATAATAAACTGATTTTGGTTTGTTTAATTTTCTGAAAAATCCTTTCCCTTTCCTTATCCGTCGTGGACGCTTCCAGCTAGTACTATTCCACTGAGCTGAACTCCGCGAGAGAGAGGATTCCGAGGTCCGCCGTCCGGCAGTCCAGTGTCGTGGTCGTGGCCGGCGAAGGGAGGGAGCAGCCGCGGCTACCGCTGCCTGATTCCGGCGCGCCCAAGCCCCGGCCAAGGCTGGAGCAGCTGCTCTGGCATGCCGCCGTTCCGCTCCTGGACCGACCAGGTCCATTGGAGAAGGCGGGGAAGCTGCGGGCGTGCGGCCGGCTAGGTGCAGCGCTGCTTTGCCGGGATGCCGCAAGAGGTCGTGCAGGCGCAACGCTGCTTCGCCGGGATGCCGCAAGAGGTCGTGCAGGCGCTGAGGCGCACATCAAGATGGGAGTCCGATGCACACTCGTCGGACAGAGGTTAGTGGTAGTTCATTTGTTCATCTATCGTGTACTAGTAGCTAGCTTTCGATGGCTTCAAACTAGTACAGGGGCTATCCAATTAATTATATTGGTAAGATAACCGTTAATTTGAGATTAATCTAGCTTTCAATGATCTACACAACATAAAAATATCATATACTAATTAGTTCATGGACGTCACATTATTGTAAAAAAACCACACGATATCCAGAGACCTGTGTAGTGAAACCTGAATATCACTTCAAGATGGGACAACATATTTTTGCAAAATATCACATTGTATTTACCGGAGCATTAGCAAAACATTGACTTTTTTCTTAGATACAATAATCTCTATCACTACAGTTGGCAAAAAGACATAAGAAACAAACATATGGAAGATGAAGTACGAGGAGCCAAGTCTGAAGGGTTAATTTGCATGCCATAGATTAAGCTCTTCGTTTGTTTCTGTTAATCTTGTCTCCTCCATATGATGAGAGTATTGATTATTTGCAGATTCAAGGCGCAGCAACAAACCTATGGATGATGAAGCCGCTGGAGATCCTTCCATGCCGAAGAACACCTCCAGATGCCGGTCCACGTGAGAGGGCAATTCTCTATCGATCCTGATCTATTCTCGTGTGATCCACATGCAACAATTAACAATGGAGTAGATAGGTAGGAGAGGAGAAAGGATGTTGGAGGTTTTGATGGCAATCTGCTGATTCGTGGGAGAAAGAAAGGTTGTTTAGCTGATTTTCTGTGATTAGAGAGATACGACGTGGTTGTTTGAGTGGTGGGGTCCACCGGGACACATGTCGGCCGCTGGTTGGCCCTGCACGATAGTGCGTGCAGGGATCCCAGCAGGAGAGCCCGACCCCACAGTAGCAATCAGCGACCTCTCTTCTTTTAATTGCTGCACTATCCGAGCGAAAGTCTCCTACGTGGGCTCTATATAGGCATTATTTAGCCCGTGGGAAGAACTGTCCTTCTTTGCAGGTTGCTAGACCATGGGAAAAAGAAGAACACCACACAGATTTTGTCTACGGTCTACCATCCGACTCTCCCTGCCAAGCGTCACCTCTTACCCTTCCGCCGGCTCGACCAACGCTCCCCTGGCGAGGCGCTACCGCAACCTTTCCGCCTGGACGACCGACCATCTCCCGCCACACAGCGTGCATTAACTTGCTCATTCGTTCATCTTCCCCTCGGCCACAAAGGCAGACTAAACTGCCTCACACACAGAACTATTGCCCGCTCATTACCTCCCCTTCCATTGCTCCCCTCATTACGTATCCCTCCATTGGCCTACGAATTGGGAGGAAAGTGCGCATATAAACCCCCTCTACCGTCGTCATCAAGCATGAACGCCTGCTCACCTCCTCATTTGGTCACCGGCCTCTGCACCTCCTGCTTTCAGGTGCCCCTGATTTCTCTTAATCCCAGTCTGATGTTTTTCGAGTTCTCAGGTTTTGTGCTCCAGATCGACATGTGGTTGACGTTATAATTCGTATGTCTCTTGCTGCTCCGATGGGCTTCATCACTTACCTGCATGTTGCTACTTTCATGTGTTCCATATTGTTCTTCTCTCTGGCTTTGTCATGTGCAGAAAGCATAAAATGCTAATATGACAGATTAGGCTTTGGAGTTCCATGGTACATGGTATTAGTTCTTCTAGATACTACTTTCCTCATACAAACAAATCTCTATCGGTCCTCATATTATTAGACTGAATCAGTGCCATTAAATAAATGTTAATTTCTTTTGTGATCGGTGACAAATGATAACTGATACGGAGTAGTACTCTTAGTGTATAGTTGGCACCTATGTTTTCTGGTCACACAAGGTATTCTAGAATATTAATTAGCTCTTTGGCACCTACGTTTTCTGGTCACACAAGGTATTCTAGAATATTGATCAACTCTTTCTCCATAGCAAGAAATAGATAAGGCCTTTTTCTGTAACGTATTAGTTTTGTTCTGGTTTCAATAGTTCAATTTAGTTATACGATCATATGGGGCTTGATTATCTTTGTGGGCAATGAAAGTTTTTAGTTTAGGGCACATGTAGTCTTCAATTTGATTTTATAAGCATTTATCTTTGTGGTTATCCTCCTTCTTTACTATTTGCCATTCCGCATTTATCTTTCTCTGATATACTAGCCGCACGCCCCCTATTTTCGGCCACCACAAATTTTTTCTAACCCCAATCTTATGTTTTGAATTTCTCAGATTGTACTCCGGATCGAAAGGAGCTTGACACATTCCTTCATATGTCTATTTCTACTCTCATGACTTCATTGCTTCGCAAGTCTCTTGCTGCACATGTTGGTACGTAGCTCTCATTTTTTACTTTAATTAATTCTATTTGTTACAGTGCATACCATATACCATGCTAATTTCCTTTCCTAGGTTACTCCATGCAATGTATTTGTTCAAACATACGGGCTACAATTTTCTTTATTTTAAGGCAATCACATATGTTTGGTTTGCAAAGATGGATGGCGCCTAAAATTCATCAAGGCTTCTTGATGGGCACTCAATCTCTCATAGTCGTGTGCGCCCCAGTCGTCAGCCTCAATGTATTGTGACCCCTGGACTACCAATCTGCTTCTTTCGATAATAGTAAGCTCTTATTATTTACAAATTGGTGTACTTCAGGTTGAAATCTGCTTTTTCTCGGCTAGCCTGGTTAGTCAAGAATAACCAGACCAATAATGATCTTTTTTTTTAAATGCAGGATATGGTCGAGCACGCATACAAGCACCTATGAACTGCACTATTTTTTACCTAAAATTAGTTATATTGTGGCTTAAACTGTAATCCGGTAAATTCTCATTAGTACTACTTCATGATGACCCTACGCATGTACTGATATATGGGCTCAGCTTATGCAACTATTACGTTTGAAATGTGAAGTACATGGGTTGATATACACTTAATTGAGTAGATTATGTGGATTTTACTACAACTGTTGTCAATATATATACCTTTATGTTATATTTGGAAATGGTACAAACAAAAGGACATATCATGTCTTTTTTTGGTGAGATTCTGTTTGCCTCTAAACCATGCCTGAGTACTAATTGTAGTACGAAACCATTGTCAAAAAATGTGATGGTAAAACCGAATGCAAAAACAGTAAATAGTTACCACGACACCCAACTATCAAATCATATAACGCAATATTTTATCAACTATTAAAATCATAAAATAGAGCACTGTCTCTAATACATTGTCCCAATAAACATATATATGTTTGTGTTCATGATTTTTAATATTTATAAATGCATCAAATATCCTCCGCAAATCCAGAAACGCTCGGGGTTGATGTTCTCATCCTTGAGATCGACCACCTTTGGGAAAATGTTTTCTATTCAATAATTCTACTCATATTCAATAAATATTTTACAACTATACAAAATAAAATATAATAAGTCATATGCATTTTTAATTTTGGTTTCCATGTTATCAACAAAATTTTCATCAACCAACTCCCGCAGCAACGCGCGGGGTATCATCTAGTATTAGAAATAAGTAGGTACATACGATTGGTGCACGTAGAGAACTCAAAATTAAATAAGGAAAACTCAATGCCAAAAAAAAAAGAATAGTCTAAGATATGCAATACAATAGTATAGTCATATGCTTGTGACAAATAAAGGTTCACCGTTTAATCGATCCAATATAAGAGCACTTGTCATGCATGCATGCAAGAATAAGATTGGGCATCATATGCATAGCAAGGGGTTTGATGAACCTGTTCTGAGAGCATCTACAGTCAGACTGGACAAATCCACCCCCCTAGACGCCCGCGAAGACGGCCCCTCATAAATCGCTTCACAGATCCACGTATCTCATATCCGGACTCTCAAATCTATGCAAAACTATGCACGTCAATCACGAAAAAACTCCATTATCGCACGTAAAAAAGAAATGTTGGTATCAAACATAAATAGTGTTTACAAAAATTTATTTGAAGTGCACAATCAACCATCTGCTCTTTGGTTGTCATTGTGGATCCACATATGCTCCACCAGATCATTTAGTAGTTGCGTGTGTACCTGATGATCTCGGAGATTCTGATGCATCTGCAGAAAGTTCATAAGCTAAGCTGCATCTTCATCTTCTGGGATTTCAACTTGCTCGCCAGAAAACGACGAGAAAATATGGATCATCCGGGAACGTTGGGATAGGAGCAAACTAATCCTTCTACAGTAGCTTTGCTCCGGATACCCTATCCCGATTGATGACTCTTCTCTCTTTGATTGAGACCTTGAAATTGAGAATATGCTCCACTTACCGCGCCATTTCTTCGTGCATCGTTATGAGCGTGATCAAGTCCACTTCGTCGTCCGAATCCGAGGAATCGAAGAACTCATCCTGAATCAGTTGATCAAGCTCCGTCGGTCCATACTCCTCGCCAGATGAAGCATCATAATCCATTGTTTTCCCTAAAATTTTACACAAAAATTCGGTCAGACATTGTGTGGAACACATCCAGCGCAAGGCAGAGTCAGAGAGTTGCCGGATGTACCATGGTGTCTTCTGGGCCGGCAAGGACGTCCTCAGCGACGGGGACGGGACAGAAGACTCCTCTGACGGAGCTGGCGTGGCAGAGGCTACGAACGGCGGCGGAGTGCTCGCGGCGGCGGAGCTGCGAGACGGACGACGCCAGGAGGAAGAAGAGAGAAAAATAGGAAATGGATCCGGCAGTTCTGCGGGGTGGATTTGATGCAATTTGCGTGGTAGGGTCGGGCTGTCGGGACCGACGTGGCGGGCGTGTCCGGGCGCGCCCGGGCACCCCTATATCCGCCCCATATTTAGGCTGGATATGATGGGTGCCTGTCATCCCGGACCTTTAAGCCCGGTTTGGAAGGCCCGTCCGGACCGCATTTTCGTGACCGGTTAGTGATCGAACGGCCTGCCCGGACGTTTGCCCGGACGTTTGAGACGGGTTTGAGAGGTCCGGTTATAGACGCCCCGAGACAACAGAATAGCAACTGCAAAAGGTGACTAGAAGAAACGAGCAAACCAGCCATCGGTCGAGAGCGAGAGAAAAATAGCAAGCGCACCAGCGCACAGTACCCCCTCCTCGACATGGGCCGGCTCACTGTACTTCTTTTTCCTTCTTCCTACAGGACATTTGTAAGCAAGTTTCATTTTTTTGGGAAGTGACTAACCGGTTTTGTGAATCTTCTAGCCGGTTTGGGAAGCTTCTAGAAGTTTCTATCCTGTTTTTTTTCGGACGGCTTTTGTTCGGGTTTTATTTTATTTATTTTTTATCTTTTATTTTCTATTTCTATTTCTATTTTATTTTGCAAAGGAAAGGCATGATTTTTTTTAAATTCATGAATTTTTTCAAAACACGTGACATTTACTTCAAATTCGTGAACTTTTTGGAATCCGCATTTTTTTCTGTTCAAAATCCATGAACTTCTTCCAAACTTGTGAACTTTTAGGCATGTGGGGATCCTATTAGGCATGTTTTCCGGTTCTAGCGCACTGTATATGTCATGATAACTACGATCCGTTTCTCAACATGTTTAAATTTCTTGTGCGGAATTCTGCGAGCGCGCCAAGCTTTTCAGAGACAGAGAACAATGGAGTCTCCATGTGGTGCAGTAAAATGCTGGTTGATTTGGTCACTAAGAGCATCCACAACCGAATTTAGCAAATATGACCCATAAACCCCTGCTACACTCCCTCAAGAAAACTTATCAAAACATTTCCAAAAAATCTGAAACTTTGTGAGAACGATTATGAACAAATGTTATGTATACTTACAAATTCTGGTGCTCAAAAAAGATTCGAGGCGCTCGGTACAAAAACGACAAAATCACTCAAAGTTACTCAAAATGTATGTGCACTATTTGAGCAGATCTTGTAATTTTCTCTTTTTTGTACAGAACACCTGAAATGTTTTTTTACCATCAAACTTTGCAATCACCCATAACATTTGTTCATAATCATTCCAACAAAGTTTTTGAATTTTTTGAAATATTTTGCTATGGTTTTTTGAGGGAGTGTAGCATGGTGGGGTGCAGCCACTACTTTCCCTAAAGGGAAAAGAAAAAGTGGTCCGGGGTGGGGTCGCGTCCTACGTAGCCGTCTGACCGGTCGGGCCCGGGTGCGTCCGCGAGCCCTCATATCCTCCCTATATTTGAGATGGATATGAAGGTTCGCGGATAGCCCGGACGTATAGGGATGATATGAGGGGTCCAGTTGGATCACTTTTTTCCCTCTCTCTCCTATCCGGTCACTGAGCGGGCACGTCCGCGGGCGTATGAGAGATTGTTTGAGGCGTCCGGTTGTAGATGCTCTAAGATCGTCTGCTTCATTTGACCATTAAGTTTGTATTGAGAAAAAGTACGACATGCCCACGTTTTAGCGAGAAATTAAAACGTCGGTCCTGCTCATCGTTCTTTTGCTCTTTCCGGTAAGAGAGTGGATTTTCAGCTCCTGAGTGGGCACCCTTACCTATGACCAGTAAAATCAATAAATAGAAAAAAATAAAAAAATCTGAAACTTTGCGACATCAAAGATGATCAAACTGTCTAGGTACTTGCAAGTTTTCATGCCAAAAAAACATTCGATGAGCTCTACACAGGAAAAACATATCAGTGCTTCAAGTTTTGAACACTTTTAGCACTGAAATCTGAAACTTGTTTGTACAACTTTCTCTACAAGATATTTTGGCATGAAAACTTGCAAGAACATACAAAATTTGACCATCTTTAACGTTGCAAAGTTTCAGATATTTTTAGTCCATTTTCCTATTTTTTTTTGATTTTACGGTTCATAGAGGGTGCCTAGAGCTGTTACACCTTTCTCTTTCTGGTAATTCTTCGTTGCATCTATATATGCCTGATGAGCCTTGAATAATCATGCTTTCAACTATATTGAATGGAAAGTTGTCATTCTACTGCTATATTGAAAGATGGCAAAACAGAAGGGCTTTTGCTAAGCATCAGAAACCAAGCTTCTTCTCTCATTTGCGGGTTTAAAACTCTCCTCAGTAGTAGTACATATGGCTAGAGATGCATTCGCCGTCCCACTGATGAACTCAACTTGTCAAAATAAACCATCATTGTATTCAGTACCAATCGAGCTCGAGGCAGCACATAAATATGTTGGATTTTCTATACTGAGACTTGTAGGACTGGCAATGGTGATTAGAGCCTACGACGCTGAGGAACTTGCTTGGAGTTTCGGGATTCGTAGCAGTGATATGTAAGTGGGGGTGACAACATATGTGAAGGTTCAAGGTCTTACCTTTCAGGATGAAAATCCAAGGCCTGGCCTTAATTGGTTGTGCCTGGCAATGGCCTTGTTGAAGGCATTGTTTTGAGAGAGGGGACTATCTTCAGGGTGAAAACCAAGATCTACGATCGGGTGACGACGACGCTTGTGCACAGTTTCCTTCTTCGAGGCGTCACTTTTGGAGAACTTGGACTTCAGGTGTTGTTTTGGTGGTGGTTGTATACTGCTGCAAGGACTGGAACTCTGTAGCGGGAATTTTATTTTTTAGTTTCTTCTTCTTTTTTTTTGGCTGTGTGCATCCGTAATGCCATTAGGGTATTGCGTTGGTGCAGAGGCTGGGTGTAATTGATATCTTCATAATATTAATATATTCCCTTTATCGAATAAAAATATTGAGACTTGTAATTTATTTATTCTTCCAACCCCGCAACACAGAAATTTGTTGGAGGTTCTAGTTTTTCTACAATTTTACGATGGTGGCCAGCTAAGAACTGCTGGCGTCTCTGCAGAGTCCAGTTTCGTACTCGAATGAATCGCAGTAGTCTCAACTCTCAGATCGTATGATTCTTGGCATGGAATTATTCCTCGGTCGCGTGAGAAATAGCAAAACCCTAATTATACAGGGATCAATCGTATTATTATCAACATCAAAAAGAAAAGAACCAAAGCTAGCAAGAACAAATATTCTGGATCCGATCCGTTGGATGCACTGATCGATATAATAAAACTAATTAAGATGGTCAAATTAATTAGAAGGATCAAGGGACTAAGTAGGCAGGTAGTTATCTTCTCCTCATGCCAGTCCACCACCTAAACGCCATACGCTCCTCCTTCACCTGCTCTGGGGACGGCTTCCGGTCTTCGTCGAGGCCTTCGTCCATGCGGCTGAGGTAGATGTGCTTGAACATCGCCGGGTTGCCTGCGAAGCAGCGGCGCAGAGCCGCCGTGGCCTTGACGCACGCCCCCATGTCGTCGCCGTCCCCCATCTCGGGGTGGCACTCGCCCATCGCTGTGATGAAATCCTCCAAGCACCCGCCGTTGGCCACGTGGTGCGTGACGCAGAACACCTCGCTCTTCTTGGTGGCGTTTGACACAGCGGCCTCTACTAGGTTGGCCATCAACCCGCCTTGCTTCTTCCCCATGGCCGTCAACGAGTAGTTCAACGGTAATAAGGCTAGGGTTAAGCAATTTGTAGACCGATCGGTCGAGCTAGCTACGGTCGGCAATATACCGCACCGCTTAATTAAATAGGTAGTAGGATGGGTTTTCGACTTTTCGTGCGTGTAAAGAAACCATGTTTAGTTTGCGAGACATACATGGTCATGGTCGGCGCTTAGGCGTAACGTAAAACAAATCGCCTTACCTACCGTCCGTGCCCGAGTTCAAGGTATATGTGTCGCTGGATTAGCCTGCCTGTGTCCTTGCAATCTCCTCGCGCGGGACGCCTTGCAACATACTTTATACCGGAGCAATACTCACGTGTTACAGTACCAAGTTTTTACGTAAAATCAAAATTGGGGGGAGGGGGTTGGATTAGTTGGAAAGTTACGGTAAACGTACTTGAGTTTTAGGTGGGTGTATATGATATTCGTTAGGGAAAAGCTTACCGTCAACCGGCGGATCGCGGTGACCGCATCTGTCACCTTGCCTGCATGTCACGCGTCCATATACTGTTCTTTGATGAACACGCTTCTACAACAGAGACTATGTTTGCGAAACATATACGTTGTTGCAATGGTCTACGGCGGGTTTATATTTTACAACAAAATCTCTGTTGCGAAAAATTTCTGCAACAAGACCTCAGTTGCAAAAAAAACTGCAACAAACCCTCTGTTGCAATTCTTTTGCAACAAAACAGTTGTTGTAAAAAAATCTGTAACAAGATCTATGTTGCAGAAATAATTCTGCAACGAGACTTGTGTTGCAGTGCTGAAGGCGTGCTCGATTTGTTCGATGGGCAAATCTATCGGCTCGCGGCCCGGCTGTTCTTTTAAAAGATCAGCCGACGGACGCGTAGCACGCCCCTATTCGTTATGTACCTAACCTCCTTAAATTTAGAGGATATTCGGACGGTAGGATATTCACTCGGACCAAACCAGCGATTTGTCTCCCTCGGACCACACCCGTCATTCGCACATAATCCTTTGGTGACACCCGACACTCCACTACTTAAAAGAGGCTTATAGATGAACCAAAATAAGTGCCGGGTTTCGCGGGGCATCCACTACAGCTGGCAGTGGCAGGCATGTTTGCGGTCCTGCCATAGGTACACGCTTTCTAATTTCTTCAGGTGCGAGAAGCAACAGTGGCAAGCCAAGTAGTGGCGGGCACTTCCTGACGACTGCCGCAACTATATATGGGCACCACACGTCAAACTGTTTCGAATTTTTTTAACCCAGCCAGCGCAAAAAGCAAGGGAGGCGTCTCCTCTCCTCCAAAAAAAAGCTAGGGTTTTTGCCTCTCGCCGGCGCCGCCGCCGGTCCGCCTCGTCTCCGGTGGCCCTAGGGCCATGGGGACGTGGTGGATCCTGGTAAGGGCCGGCGAGAGGGCTCCGTTTTTAGTCGTTCCTTTGAGTTTTGTTAGGGTTTGTGTCCTGCTCAGGAAGGCGAGACGGCGGCGGCTCCCTGAAGATGGAATAAAGGTCTCCCTGCCTAGCCCCCGTTTCGGTGGTGCGTCTAGCATCGTTGGTGGGCGTGTGGAGGTGTGTCTCCGGCGGATCTATCTTTGGTGGATTTGCTCGGATCTAGTCGTTGTTCGTCTACGTTCGTGTGTTTTCGGGTTGGATCCTTTCGATCTACGTTATTCTTCATCGGCGGCGGTTGCTGTTCTGGTGCGCTGGTCCTATGGGACCTTAGCACGACGACTTCCCGACTGTCTACTACAACAAGTTGTGCCCGACTCCGGCGGTGGAGGGGCGATGATGGCGGCGCGCCTTCGGCTCGCTTCAGTGCTTGTAGTCGTCGCTAGGTGGTCTACGGATCTGGATGTAATTTTTATTATTTCTGGTGTTCGTTGTACTGCCATGATTGAAGATGAATAGATTGGAAGTTTTTCGCAAAAAAAAAAAAAACTGTTTCGAAATTTATGAGTGTCCGAAGTGGCGCCATTAGGTTTAGTGCCCGCCACAGCTAATACAATCCTATCACCCGCAGCCCCGCTCACATCCAATCAGACACTCTCTCTTTCACACACATCTCTTTCTTCCTCCGTCTCTCTCTCACTTCGCCACCGTGGACAGCTTTGTGGCGTCGTCCGTCGTCAGCGGTGAGGTCACCGTCCGCCGGCTCGAACAGCCTCGCGGACCAAATCTTCCCCGTCGCCTATGTCGTCCGTCGCTGCCTCGAAGTTCTTCAGCCTCGCGAACCAAATCTTCCCCGTCGCCTATGTCGTCCGTCACTACGTCCAAGTTCTTCAGCCTCGCCCTTCAAAGCTACCTCCAACTACTTTCCCGTCACCGTCGCCCGCGCTTTCCTCTGCATCCAACGCCGTCTGCGTCATCGTCGAACTCGCCGTCCGCCTCCGCCTCCGCCATCATCCTCGGCCTTGTCCTCCCTGCCGGCCGACTCCGGCCCAGTAAACACACCTCTCTTCTCTCTGCACATGTTGTACTTGTACATCTGCAACCTTTTGTTAGTGCAGTTAAAATTTGTTATATGATGTACTATTGAATCTTTGCTAGTACATATCTTAAATTTTACTTCTTGTGCTATAGTAGAATCTTCGTGAGTGCCAATGTTCTCGTGAAACGTGGATTAAGTTCCGTTTCCCTTAATTTCTGTCACTTAATATGTCCAATTTCTATCAAAGGTCATATGGAATTTTTCCGTAAATTTATTACTTCCTTTTATGAGCAAACTACTTAATTGTATTTTCCTTCGGGTGGACAATACTTACTCTTAATTCACAAAGTGAGATGAGAGTTGTTCTATGGCGGAGGACACCATGTAGGCAAACACTTGAGAGATGAACCGACTGTTGTTGTAGGGGGTCGTTCCTCTCCCTCTTCTTCCTCTAAGACCTTGGTAAAGCAGGAGGAGAGGGGGAAGAATGACCATCATCGACGGTAGAAGTACCCAACATAAGAGCAAGGAATATCTACCCAAAGGACAAATATGAAGTTATGTCGTAAGAGTTTTATCTTTTTTATTGTCATACATCAGCTTTCATAAAAAATGTCTTTTATCTAAATGTCCACTTGTTTAATGCGATTTAGATGGAGAAGCCGAGATGCCTCGTTAGGACTCCTACACCCTTAGACGGAACTCCTACTGCTGTAGACATCGTCATGACGGTGGCTCAGTACACGGAGATTGTGCTTACCTATGTCAATGGCACTCGAGCAGCCACCGAGCGCGCTCACGCATAGGTCGAAAACGCTGCAACATATGGCGAGAGCGCAAGAACAGCCGCTGAGAGCACTAGAGCAGCCGCCTGAAGTGCGCGAGCAGTCGTTGAAGCTGCGAGGGCCGCCCAAGACGAGATCACGAAGATGGTGGAAGGCGATGAGAAGTCTTGATGGAGGTGAACTTGTAGTTCTAAACTACTAGTGCATGCCTTTATGTGATATATATGATCGATGCGTATGAACTTAATTTCTATGTTACTATGAAGGAGATAAACTTTTGTTTCCGAACTACTAGTGAACTACAATGTGGTCATTTGTATCATCTATCATGTTATGAAGATTGTGATGTGATTTTTCCTTATGTGATTGCATAACTATGAAATTGACTTGCTAGCTTGTATATTTATCTTCGTAGATGAAGTGGAACTGGTATGTGGTGTACATCGGGAGGAATCGAGGAGTTTATGATATAGGGGAGATATGCAAGGAACAAGTGCATGGTTACAAAAACAACTGCTATAAAGGGTATATGACTAAAAAGAAGCAGATGATCGTTATCCCAACTACCTTCGCGAAAAGAAAATCAACTATAAAGTATGCAAGACCGTGTGGACAAGTGGACGAGTAAAGAATTTGATTATCTTTATCCAGTTCATTGTTATTATCACGAGGTCTTGTATGTATGTGTACTAATGAGGTGACGTGAGTTGTTGTACCATAATGTGTACTAATGATTACTGATATTTTAAATGTAATGTGTATGGTCGGTTATGTTATTCGTATGATATAATATGTATTGGTTGATGTTTACAATGGCTACTGTTTACTGGGATTTGCTGGTGCTGGCGGCTGAACAAGTAGTTATGGCGGGTGCCCTAGACAGTCCGTCCCAACTAACAATATAGTCCACTGGCGACCAACAAGTCCCGCCCGCCACTGAAGAGACTCTATCAATGGCAGGAGGGCGTCCACCAATGATTGCTTGTTAGCAGTGACGAAACGTCAGTGACGGGCATCCCTGGGAGCCTGGACCGCCACTGCTGGCCCTTTTGCGCCGACTAATGCTAGGCATTCGTGCAGTGGTGAGACGACACCAACGATTTATCTCACTCAAACAGGCGTGGCAAAGCCTGGCATATAGTAGTCTTTGAAGAGGTTAACGTTACTTGTATAAATGCACCAGTTACACTTTGTAATAGCGAACAGCCGAACAATAATGAGAACAATTACACCCTTGTATCATGGAAGGTGAGCGGTCGTGACGCACTCTATATAAGCTACTCACTCCCTCATAGACATGGGTTCACATCCTCTGTATTTCCATTCGGTACGCAGAGAAAGAAAGCTCCAGGAACACATGACGTACGGCTCATTACTCTTTCAAGAGGGATCCGAACATGCTAAAACTCTTTGTGTCACACTTGTCCATGTCAAGATCCAGCTTCTTCCCCATTACAATTGATGGCGCTCACCTTGCGGCCTAGCTAGAGGCCGAATTTGGCTTAACGGTCTATCCGGTTGGAAACGAAGGAAAAGGCTCATATAAATCTCTCGGGCCATTCGATGGGCTTCGCCTTTGTCGGAGGGAGCTTCTATTTGCTGCTCGTTGTGGCAAATTATCTTCCAAACGCGCTGGAGCAGCACAACTTGGCTAGCCCGCTTTGCGCTCAGCTCTGTAGTGACTATAGAGAGTGTGTCTATTCCTCCATTTTTTAACTAGCTTTCAGACGTGGTTTTTAGTTTTGTTTTTTAGAAAATACATATATTTATTTTATTTTTAAAATTAATAATTTAAAGAACATGAACAATTAAAAACTTTTTGAGAACATTTTCTAAAAAGCATGCACATTTTTTAAAGGTGAACATTTTTTAAATTTCAGAAAATTTCATTAAATTGTGAACATATTTTGAACGAAAATAAAAGAGAAAACAAGAGATCGAAAAGAAAACCGCCAAAAAGACCAATAGAGAACACAATATATATAGAAAAGGAAACCAAGTATGAAGCTTCTAGATCGCTTCCAGCCAAAACATTAGGAACGTGCCACTATCGAGTGTTACTAGTAGACCTAACATGGATGAAGGTTCAACCTAGTGTCCCCACCGGGCCCACCGCATATGAAGGCTCAAACGAGTGTCCCGGTGACATGGTGAACTTGTGGGTCCCACTAAGGAAGAAAATGAAACAAATTAGAAGGCAACAAGCGAAGACGATGCGGACAGGCATGTAGCTGGTTTCTTCGCATTCGATAGGGGCACAAACCGAATTCGTGAAATTCTGATGGCAGCCATCGAATATCAGGATCAGTGGCGAATCTAAGAGGGGTGCTTCAACAGGCTTGAGCCCCCCTGCAAAAATTGAAAACAAAATATTACTAGTATTCATCCCAGCCTCGTATCAAAATTTAACATTATTTGAACTAAATTTTTTGAGAATCAGTGCCTTTTTCTTCACACCATTAACATTGAGCCCCTCCTTTATTTTCTTCCAAGATTCGCCACTAATCAGGATTAGTTTAGTGGCATGGGCTGAAACTTTCCTTCAGAATCAATAATTGTCAACATTTTTCAACGAATAATTTTGAAACGTATCACTACAAAAACACAATTATACAATAGCAATATGAGTTTGCTGAAAAGGATCCCATGCATGCATGCATGCATGTAAGATGGGTCGATCGATGGCATGCATGCTCACTTGTGCTAGCTAGCTAGCAGCTTCTCTTCATGCCAGTCCACCACCGAAACAGTTTACGACTCTGCTCCTGGACCTGCTCCGGGGACGGCTTGAGGTCCTCGTCAAGGCCTCGTCCATTGTGCGGATGTAGTGGTGCCCGTGTTGAAAGATAGGCTTGTAAGCTTGATGTAACGTGACATATTGTTGTCACGATTGTGTGTGCGTGCGTTGTAACTACCCGGCAGGTTGTAGGCTAGATTCTATCTTATCTTGTATAGCTTGGAGTAGGGGCAAAGTCTGTAGCGCAACAACCTGCCAAACCCTTGTAATCTGTTGATCGATGCATATATAACACGCACGCGTCCCTGCAAGGTTGCATACGCTTCCATCCATCTGTTATCTTTCATGGTAATCAGAGCCACCCTCGAATTCATCCATGACGACATCCTCAAATTCCTTCCTATCATCTCCATTTGTTCACGCTGCCACGGAGAAGCTCACGAAGGGCAATTAGGCGCTATGGCGCGCAACTGTGCTCTCCGCCATCAGAGGAGCACAAATGGCGAGGTACCTCGACATCGAGCACCCGGTACCTCCCATGCAGATCGATGTGACCGCGTCAGACGGCAAGACCACGACGAAGGCACCAAATCCTGAGTTCCAGACCTGGTATGCACAAGATCAGCATGTATTTTCCTATCTACTGACGACTCTGCGCGTGAGATGGCCATCCAGGTTGCTTCCTGCCACACCTCAGCGGAGCTATGGAACACGGTGGAGGGGATGCTGACCTCTCACACCCGTGCCCGAACTGTCAATGTTCGGATTGCCCTTGCAAACCTGCAGAAGGGCAATGCTTCGGTGACCGACTACGTCGGCAAGATCAAATCCCTCTGCGATGAACTAATCGCTGCTGGGAAGAAGGTGGATGAGGAGGACATCATCTCCTACATCCTCGCCGGGTTCGATGAGGAGTTTGACCCGGTGGTTTCCGCCATGTGTTCACGGGTGGAACCCATGACTGTCCCTGAACTATTCTCCCAGCTTTGCAGCTTCGAGACAAGGATGAATCTGTGTGGTGGAGGGTCCCAATCCTCTGCTAACGCTGCCACACGAGGTCGCAAGCAAGGCAGCGGCGGGACTGATCGTGGCCACGGCCGCGGGCGCGGCAACAACAACGGCGGCGGTGATCGCGGCCGCCCCTACTTCAGGCCTGGCGGTCGCGGTGGACACGGAGGCAGCAGCAACAATGGAGGCAGCGGGGGCAACTACAACAACAATGCCTCCGCGCCCAAAGTCCAGTGCCAAATCTGCGGCAAGCTAGGGCATCCGGCATGGAAGTGCTGGAAGCGCTATGATGATGCCTACCAAGGCGGAGGAGCAGAACGATCTGCAAATCTCGCAGCTACACCTCAGTATGGAGTCGATACCAAATGGTATCTGGATAGCGGCACTACTGATCATATCACAGGCGTTCTGGAGAAGCTAACGGTGCGCGATCGCTACACCGGGAACGAGCAAATCCATACGGCAAGTGGTTCAGGTATGACTATCGAACATATTGGTCAATCAGTTATTCACACTCCTGATCGTGATCTACATCTAAAAGATATCCTTCACGTACCTGAAGCCACCAAAAGTCTCATCTCTGCTAGTCGTCTTGCCGTTGATAATCAAACTTTTGTTGAAATTCATCCCTACTCTTTTCTTTTTAAGGAACGGGGAACGAGGAAGGTGCTTCTTCAAGGCAGGGGTGGAAGAGGTCTTTATCCAATCAAGCACATGGGAACCAACGTCAAGAAGCAAGTGCTCAGTGCCACCAAGTTATCTTCGGATAGGTGGCACCGACGTTTAGGTCATCCCTCCTTTGGCATCGTTAGGAAAAACATTAATCAAAATAATCTCCCATGTGCTAGTTTGTTCAATAATGAGTTTGTTTGTGATGCATGTCAAAAAGGCAAAAGTCACCGGTTACCGTATCCCAAGTCAATAAGTGAATCGAAGTTTCCCTTAGAGCTGGTTTTCTCTGATGTTTGGGGCCCTCCTGTTGAAACAGTAGGAAGAAAGAAATATTATGTGAGTTTCATAGATGATTTCAGTAAATTCACATGGATCTACACTAGTAGAAAACAGGGCATCAGTCCCGGTTCCAGAGGGCCTTTAGTCCCGGTTCTGCAACCGGGACAAAACGATCGGGACTAATGCCGATCACTTTTAGTCCCGGTTGGCTTACGAACCGGGACTAAAGGAGATCCACGTGGCCGCCGTGGGGCGCCTGGCAGGAGGACCTTTAGTCCCGGTTGGTAACACCGACCGGGACTAAAAGGCAGCCACGCGTCAGCAGCTGCCAGGCTCTGGTTTTTTTTTTTGAAAGGAGGGGTTTAGAAAGAAACAAACATCAATATATAGAAAGAACCATCAGTATCACTTGAAAGTTGTTCAACTTAAGAAACAAACATCAATGTATCACATTCATCTTAACATACTAATTAATTAACTAACAGTTCTCTAGGTGATATATTCATGACTTAGTTCTAAACATGGTCAACAACAACCATCATCTGATAGTCCTTGCGGTTGCTCTTCCTTATAGTGATTACCACAAGGGTGTCCGACCTTAGTTCTCTCTTTCCCTTGATAAACTCCTGCCATCCGGCCTTGTGGAATGATATGCGCCCGTCGTCTTCTGTCTTGTATTGGACGTTCGTGACTGGCCCTCTTGGTCCATGGATTACTCCAGCAGTGCCGACGGCGGGGATGTCCACTCCGGAAAACATCTTCAAAGTTAACTTCTGAAGACCCCATCATTAAGAGAAAATAGAGAGCACAGAATGTTAGACATCTCACCATACTTGTGCACGACAAAAAAGAGATGAAAGAATATAAAACATCTCACCATAACTTTTTTCACCATGTTTGTTTTTGTTAGAAGGTGCACAAAGGGCTTCCCCAAGAACGCCGAAGAGGATGGTAACATTTCTTTCACACTAGCTTTATCATCCCGAGTAAGCTTCTTCATCCTTTGAGAAAAAATTGCAGAAAGGATAGGACTATCATCTTCATCTTGGATGTCCTCCTCTTCATCTTGGATGTCCTCATCTTCATCTTGGCTGTCGATGTCATCTTGGTCATCTTGGCTGACGATGTCATCTTGGTCATCGTCATCATCATCGCTTTGGACATATAATGTCCTTAACCTATTCACCTCTCCTATTAAGGAAAAAGCTACGAGTTCTCCTCCTTTAAAATTGTTCACTGCAATGTACTACTCCCATCCATCACCATATATGATGGTTTTATTCTTTCGTTTGCGCAGATCCAATTCGAATTCGCGCTCCTCATCATCCTCAAAGTACAACACATTACCATATGAATTGTTGAAGTCCCCCCTTATGTTGCATGGAACACACTATGCAGCAGTTAATAATCAACAATAAAGTCAGTAAAATAGTTAAACAAATGATCAGAATGCAATACAAATTCAAGTTAAAGACCGTTACCACTGATTTTTGAAATCCGTTTCTCAGAAATGCCACGAACTGCACTGCAGTTCCAAGACTGTCCATACATGAATTTTGGCAGACCTTGCAGATCTTACGCCTCATGGTCCCTAATAAGCCCAAGGAGTTGTCAAACGTAGAAAATGCAATTAACACAATAGATCACCATCAACATATGAAAATTCGGTGAACATAAAAAATATAATGCATATGATATCACCGGCGATCGTCGGGGACTCTTCATATAATATTATCATATAATATCACTAATACATCTCGAATAATCCAGTTAATGAAGCATCGAATATTATCACTAATACAACTCGAATATTATCGAATAATCTAGTTCACTCGCGGTTCCTGAAGCGTGGGCGGTGGACACCCAAAGAGAAGGAACCATCACAGGATCATAGCTCGGGTGAGATCCCTGAAGGAACTGCCAGGTATTGGAGAACCTAGCATCCAACGCAACCATGTAGCGACGGACGTGCTCGTCCTCCTCCCTGACACGGCGATGTACCACCTCCTCGGTTGCCGGCTGCCTCCGCACCGATAGTGGCCCATGCGACCGCCACCAAAGAAGCTCCGGGTCGACGACGATACCCGGATTCCTCACCAAACTGCGCGCCCCGGAAGGTAGCACCCCCCAGTGCCAGCCCGACGGAGCCCAGTCCCGGACATGGCGCCTCTCAAACTGGTTGTCGACGACGAGGATGTGGGATTGGCATCGTCGACGAGAACAGATTGTGGCTATAGCAAATATCATTTTCTTTAACAACAATAAAACAACAATACCATTTTTAATAACAAAGCCTAGTGATGTGTATGTGTGTGTGGCGCGCGCCCAAGAGCACATATAACACTTAAAATCATGTAAGGTAGCAATTAAAGAAGCATCTTCCTCATAGATCAACAAATAAACTTAAAATGCCATCTTAATTTTCTAACTAGCTTAGTGTTGCTATATATGCATATACTCCCTCCGTTCCTAAATATTTGTCTTTCTAGAAATTCAACTATGGACTACATACGAAGCAAAATGAATGAATCTACACTCTAAATTATGTCTATATACATCCGTATATAGTCCATAGTGAAATCTCTAAAAAGACAAATATTTAGGAACGGAGGGAGTACACATCATGGATTTGATCCTGGCACCGCCACTGCTTCGGCGGGCGACGACGGTGACCGCGGGGGGGGGGGGGGGGGGGGGGGGAGGCAGGATAGCTAGGAGGAGGAGGGGAACGACGGTGTGGCCGGCGGCTCACCTACGAGGAGGAGGAGGACGGAGCGGGCTCGGAGAGGCGACGGCGTCGGGGGGAGGCGACGGCGAGATCCAGCAGCCTGGCGGCGTCAAGGTGGTTTTCGGCGCCGTCGGGGGAGAGGCAAAGCAGATGGATTTGGAATTTTTTCCATGTCCCCTTTATATAGCCCCCCCTTTAGTCCCGGTTGGTGGCTCCAACCGGGACTAAAGGCCCCCCTTTCGTCCAGGTTGGAGTCACCAACCGGGACTAATGGTAAATTTCAGCAGCCCAAAGGGCGGGAAGAACAGCCCTTTAGTCCCGGTTGGTATCACCAACCGGGACTAAAGGCCCCCCTTTAGTCCCGGTTGGAGCCACCAACCGGGACTAAAGGGCTGTGCTTCCCGTAGCCAAAAGTTTAGTGCCACCTCGCTAGTCGAGAGGGGCTCGGACTGGTTTATAAGCGCTGCTGCCGCTGCCCTCTCGAGCTCCTCTCTATTGCAGGCATTACATGCCTATCTCACGCCCTGTTGGGCCTGCTAACACCGCGGGCCTGCATCCTGGCCCATTTCTAGGGTTTCTAGTCATATGCAGGCTGTTGTGGCCAGTAGGCGGGCCTTTTTTCTAATATTTTTTGCATATATTATGTTTTTAAAATTTTAATGTTATTTTTTGCATATGTTTTATTTGCTTCCTTTTGCTATTAGAGTTTTATAAAAGCTTTTTACTATTAAAGTTTTTAACAAATAAATACTTTGATAATTTTAGTTAATATTATTTTGATTCTTTTTAGTTGATTCTTTTTGCTATTAGAGTTTTATAAAATCTTTTTAGTTTTCTATTAAAGCTTGTAACAAAATATACTTTATGAAAATTCTTTTTACTATTAAAGTTTTTAACAAATAAATACTTTGATAATTTTATTAATATTATTTTGATTCTTTTTAGTTGATTCTTTTTGCTATTAGAGTTTTATAAAATCTTATTAGTTCATTCTTTTTGCTATTAGAGTTTTATAAAATCTTTTTAGTTCATTCTTTTTGCTATTAGAGTTTTATAAAAGCTTTTTAGTTCATTCTTTTTGCTATTAGTTCATTCTTTGAGCTAAATGACCTTGAATTTGAAAAGCACTGCAAATGAATTCTGAAAAGGTTGAAACTTGGCATGGTATCATAATTTCACCCACATAACATGTGCTTAAAAGTTGAGAGGGCTACGGGAAAAACTGGATGCATTTCGTGTACAAACTGGACAATATCTTTCGAAGTATCAGGGTTTCGGACGAAAACTCGTCTATTACAAAGGAATTTCATTTTTTAAACATATTCTAACTCAAGACTTTTTCTGTATTCAATATGCACCATTCAAAGCCACATCATCACTTTTCAACCCTTTTCTGACTTCATTTGCTATTTTTCATGCATTTCTTGATTTATTTTGAGCTAAAATGATCCTGAAATTGAAAAGCACTGCAAATGAACTCTGAAATGGTTGAAAGTTGGCATGGTATCATAATTTCACCCACATAGCATGTGCTAAAAAGTTGAGAGGGTTACGGGAATAACTGGATGCACTTAGTGTACAAACTGGACAATCTCTTTCGAAGTATCAGGGTTTCTGCCGTCCAAACATTATAGTGTGGCATGAAACCCTTCTCAAGTAGGTGGGAGTGAAGGATTTTAGAGTTGGAGTAATCCTTCGTATTCTCACAGACAGTACATGGACAATACATAAAACCATTCTGCTTGTTTGCCTCAGCCACTTCGAGAAATTTATGCAGGCCCTCAATGTACTCGGAGGTGCGTCGGTCACCGTACATCCATTGCCGATTCATCTGCGTGCATTATATAATTAAATGTATCAAAAACCATTACAGAACATCATGAATAGAGAAGTGACCAAATTAATACAAGTTCATCATCACATTAAAACCAAAGTACAGTAGTGATCAAATGTTATTACTGAAAAAATAAATACATAGTTCATACATAGTTATCATAGAACAACATACAGCTCTCTAGAGCATCTAATTAAAACATAAATCGAAACTAACATACAACTACGTAAAACATTTAAATGCAACAACAAATGCGATCATAATCGCAACTAAGGTAACAATTGATCCAACAGCATAATGATACCGAGCCTCATTATCAATATCATATTTTCTAATCTTTCTAATCTTCAAGCACATTGCATCCATCTTGATCTTGTGATCGTCGACGACATCGGCAACATGCAACTCCAATTTCATCTTCTCCTCTTCAACTCTTTTTAATTTTTCTTTCAAGTAATTGTTTTCTTTTTCAACCAAACTTAACCTCTCGACGATAGGGTCGAATGAAATTTCCGGTTCACATACCTTCTAGATAAAAACATCTATGTCACGTTGGTCGGCATAATAGTCATAAACACTAAATGAAACAAATAGTTATAAAGGAAAATATACCACATCTGAATCATAGACCGGACGAGGGCCCACGGGGAGGATACCAAAACCATGGCACTATATAATGACAAACAATAATAAAAGTAAGAAAATTATACAAGTATCTATCTAAATCATACAAGTAAGAATGTTTTTATTTTAAAAAGAAGATAAGAACAAGAGGCTCACCACTGTGGTGCCGGCGACGAGATCGGCGTGTGCGATCGACGGCGGTGAGGACGGGGACGGGGACGGCACCTTACACATGTGCAGACTCTAAGAAGTTAATTTCATCTCTAATTGTGCATCTAAATCAAAAGAACTCCCACATACAATCGTCCACTAAAACCCACAAACCACACTCTACTTCTAGAGCATTTGAAATTAGCTAAACTAGCAGTGAGAGATGAAACGATGAAGTCGTTAACCTTTTAGAACACTTGTGTAGTTGGTGCACCGCCAAACCTAAACAAATCTTGGGGAAAATGTAGCTTGGAGGTCGAGCTTGGAGTGGAGAAAACTTAAGTGTGGCTGCGGCATTTCCTCAAACACCTCATGTGCATAGGAGGTGAGAACAGAGAGCAGCACACCTCCCACATGCCGGCCGGCCAAAAAACAGAGGAATGAGTGGGCATGGGCGAGCATATATATAGGCATCTCTTAAGTCCCGGTTGGTGGCTAGCACCGGGACTAATGGTGTCTCTGTAGTCCCGGTTGGTGGCTAGCACCGGGACTAAAGGGGCTGGGCCAGGAGTGAGGCCCTTTAGTCCCGGTTCGTATCTGGAACCGGGACTAAAGGGGTCAGACGAACTAGGACTGGTTCCTGCCGAGGCTCGGCTGGCGCCCCGGCCGCTCGAACCGGGACTGATGCACCCATTGGTCCCGGTTCGTAACAGAACCGGGACTAATGCTCTGATCTGGCCCGGATCAAAGCCCTATTTTCTACTAGTGCTACTTGATTAAACACAAGTCAGAAGTTTTTCAAAAAATTCATGACTTCCAACATCTTGTTAAACGACAATTTAATCGCAAAATCCTTGCACTTCAGACAGATTGGGGAGGTGAGTATGAAAAATTAAACTCTTTCTTCACCAAGATAGCCATATCTCATCATGTCTGTTGTCCTCATGCCCACCAAAAAAATGGTTCGGCTGAACGAAAACATCGACATATTGTCGAAGTAGGGTTGTCATTGCTAGCTCAAGCTAGTATGCCCTTGAAGGGGATGAGGCATTCATTGCTGCTACATACTTGATAAACCGCCTCCCTAGCAGGGTTATCAATTTTGAGACTCCTCTTGAGAGATTGTTTCATGACAAACCAAACTACTCATCCCTCCGAATCTTTGGGTGTGCTTGTTGGCCCAATATTTGGCCATATAACAATCACAAACTTCAATTTCGCTCCAAACAATGTACTTTCCTTGGATATAGTAATCTTCACAAGGGGTTCAAATGTCTTGACATCGCCACAGGGCGTGTGTACATCTCCAGATGTTGTCTTCGATGAAAATGTTTTTCCCTTTTCTAATCTTCATCCAAACGCCGGTGCCTGTCTACGTGCTGAAATTATTTTGTTACCTCCGGAGCTGTTAAATCCTGATGATCAAGGGGGTGAATATATTACTGATGATCAATTGTTAGATAAGTCTACCACTAACGGAGGCAGGCTTGGACAAAACTGCCCTCCAAATCATGATTTTATGCGGCAACAGGAAGCACCTGGCGCAAGACACGAGGAAGATCTGCTCGCTGGCACGTCTGATCACGATGGAGCCGACGTGCACGCAGCCCTGTATCCCGAGGCGGATCCGCCCTCGCCGGTCACCTCGCGAGGCGCCCACCCCGTCCCCAGGCAACAACCAACAGAATTTGGTTGGACGCTCAACCCTCGATGCACCGGAGATGTCTCGGTCGCCTCGCGCGGCGGGGCCAGGATCTCTGTCTCCCGCCAGGCGTATGCGGGATTCGAGCCCGATCGGAAGCGGGCCGATCGAGGGCGATTCGGCCAGGTCTGGCCCATCGCCTGGATCTTTTGTGGCTGTGGATATGGCACATGGAGTCTCCACAACTACATCGACAACACGGGTATCTACATGTGCCTAGAAAGGTATCTCCAAACCTACATTCTACAAATATGGAACTGTTAGGTATGACAAACATTTTAAGATAGTAAACTTTGCATTTACTGGTGAACCTCAAAATTTGACAGAAGCTCTAGGAAATGAAAATTGGAATAATGCAATGTGTGTAGAATATGATGCTCTTATGAGGAACCGAACATGGCATCTAGTTCCTTATAAGCCAGGAAGGAATATCATTGATTGTAAATGGGGGTACAAAATTAAAAAAAGGCCTGATCGTGCAATAGATAGATATAAGGCTAGATTATTAGCTAAGGGGTTCAAGCAGCGCTATGGCATTGATTATGAGGACATGTTTAGTCCAGTAGTTAAAGCTGCTACTATTAGACTTGTACTGTCTATTGTTGTTTCCAGGGGATGGAGTCTTCGCCAATTGGATGTACATATTGCGTTCTTACATGGTGTTCTCGAGGAAGAGGTCTATATGAGAGAGCCACCTGGTTTTGAGGATGGCTCAATACCACATCACATATGTAAGCTAGATAAGGCCTTATATGGTCTCAAATAGGCACCTAGAGCTTGGTACTCAAGGCTGAGCAACAAGTTGCAGCAACTCGGTTTCAAGGCTTCAAAAGGAGACACTTCCTTGTTCTTCTTCAGGAAAGGGAAGGTGACCCTCTTTATGTTAATTTATGTTGATGACATAATTGTTGCCAGTTCATCACAAGAAGCCACGTTAGCATTGCTGAAATTTTTGAAAAGTGAGTTTGCTCTTAAAGAACTAGGGGAATTAAATTATTTCCTTGGTATTGAAGTAATAAATACTCATGATGGTATTGTGTTAACTCAAGAAAAGTATGCCAGAGATGTAATTAAACATGTATGCATGAAGGATTGTAAACCAGCTAGCACTCCTATGTCTACCACTAAGAAATTGTCACTGCATGAAGGAGAGTTACTTGGTCCAGAAGAAGCGACCAAATACAGAAGTGTAGTTGGTGCACTCTAGTATCTAACCTTGACTAGGCCTGACATATCATTTGCTGTTAACAAGGTCTATCAATTTTGACATGCTCCTACCTCTTTACATTGGACAGCTGTAAAGAGAATACTAAGATATGTTCAAGGAAGTGTTGGAACAGGTTTGAAAATATGTAAGTCTTCTTCCACGGCAGTGAGTGCTTTTTCTGATGCAGACTGGGCTGGATGTCCAAATGACAGAAGGTCTACAGGGTGCTTTGCAATTTTCCTTGGATCTAATCTCATATCTTGGAATGCAAGGAAACAAGCGACTGTGTCACGTTCTAGCACTAAGGCAGAATATAAATCTCTGGCAAATGCAACAGCTGAAGTAATGTGGATTGAAACTCTTCTCAATGAGTTGGGTATTGGAAGATCAAATGTATCCTGTCTATGGTGTGACAATCTTGGAGCAACATATCTCTCAGCAAACCCTGTGTTTCATGCAAGAACAACGCATATAGAGATTGACTATCACTTTGTTTGAGAGAGAGTTGCACAAAAAATGCTGGATATTCGATTCATTCCAACAGGAGATCAAGTTGCTGATGGGTTCACGAAACCATTGCAAGTCAAACAGCTTCAAGCCTTCAAGAACAATCTCAACCTAGATACATTAAGATTGAGGGAGGATGTTGAAAGATTGGCTTGTAAGCTTGATGTAACGTGACATATTGTTGTCACGATTGTGTGTGCGTGCGTTGTAACTATCCGGCAGGTTGTAGACTAGATTCTACCTTATCTTGTATAGCTTGGAGTAGGGACAAAGTCTCTAGCGCAACAACCTGCCAAACCCTTGTAATCTATTGATCGATGCATATATAACACGCACGCGTCCCTGCAAGGTTGCATACGCTTCCATCCATCTGTTATCTTTCAGCCCGAACCAGTCGGGGTTGCCCGCGAAGCACCGGCGCAGCGCCGCCATGGCCTTGACGCACGCCTCATCGTTACCGTCGCCGTCACCATCCGGCGGCGGCTGCATGTAAACGGGGTGGCACCGGAAGATGGCCTCTTTGAAGTCGGCGGCGCACCCGCCGTTCCGTACGTGGTGTACGGTGCACTTCACGTCGCTCAGGATGGCGGTGGTGTCGACCGTGTCGTCCTTCGTCGAGATGTTCCCCATGGTATACTTGTAGGCGCTTCTTCGTCGTCGAGATGCTTCTTTAGGCCGGCACCCGCCGTTGTGCAGGTACTTCGCTGGGAACCGATCGAGGGAGCCTTCGTATGGAGCCTTGAGCTTGTTCTTTCCTTATTGTTACGGTGGGGTCCTGGCTCAGATAGTACTCCATATAGTATGATTAACGCGGCTAGGACTCGCTCAAAAATGACTCGGAGAACTAATCAAAGGCGTACTCGGATTGGAGTCCGGTTTAGTTACTAAGTAGCACACCACACGCCTCACCCGTCACGTGCATCAGGAAGGATTTCTTGTTCTTACCGTTCTTTACGAGGTCGTCCACCTTTGACAACGAGCACGTCCATTTACAAGATTATTACTAATTGCCCGTGTGTTGCAAAGTTCTATTGGTTTACCACCAACAGAAACATAAATATTTCACTACAACATATACATCTAGGTTTACATGCACATCGGTTAACATTTAGGCGACAGTGGGAGTGCGAGGAGGGTTAAAGGGGTTGGGGTGGGGGAAATGGAGAAGGAAGACAAAGGTACCAGAGAAAGAAAAATTGGATTAAAAAAAGAAAAGGAGATTACACAGGGCTATAATCTCGCTGCCAGGTCCAAGGTGAGACAACATAGTACCCCGGCTGAGCTCCCCCCCCCCCCCCCACCCCCTGCGTCGCTCCCGCGAGCGACGGGGGGAAACCCTAGCCGCCGTCGCAACTGTTATGTTATGCTCCAAATTCCAATATAAAGAGAAAGGCCAACTTCTGACGAGCGAGCGGAGCGAGGCCTAGGCTTGGGCCGAAGTGGATCAGGGTTGACCTAGGACACCTGTTTTATACATAAGCCGCCGCACGGGATAAGTCGATCAGTTGTAAATCCCCGGCGTTTGTAACCTCTCCCGATCATAGTGAAGTTTGGCAGGCTGGTGCCTTTAGTTTTTTCCCCTTCGTGTTGGAGGGGTTTTCCACGTTAAAATCTTGTGTCCCTTTGCTTGATTTCGTTCTTCATCGTATCGATTGCGTGTCGTATCTCTAACAACAACTACCTCCCAATCCTCCTGCTCTCTCCTCGCCACCGTCGGGGTTCGCCGGCGGGCAAAGCCCGACCAGCAACGACGACGGCGGGGCCTTCTCTCCGCTCTGAGTGGTGGTGGGCGGCGCGGGACGACCCCTTCGTTCCGAGACGCGACGCTTTGTGGGGCGCAACGACACTAGTGGCTGCTGTTCCAGCGTGGAGGGCTGCGTGTGGTGTCGGCGGAGATGCACGCCTGTGGCGGCGGCGGCGTGGACCTAGCTGCGATGGGGGACCAAATTGGAGACTTCAGATCTGGCGGCTCCTTCCTGGCAGGCGACGTGGGGGCTGACCATGACCTCGCGAGGTCGTGGCTCTGGGCGTGTTCCATGGCGGCGTGCAGCCTGCGGCTTCAGGCGGCGGCGGCATGGGTCATCAGTAGTTGGGCGCTTTGGAGGCCCTCTTTGGCTGCAGGGTTCGGACAGTCCGGCAACCCTCACTGTGGTGGACCGGTGGCCGTTGGTTGCTGCCCTGCGTGGAGCTGGCTGGATGCCATGGTGGGGCGTCAGGTGACGTCTGGGAAGGTTGCAGGAGGGATGGGTGGGCTCTCTACCCTTCACAGGCACAGGGGGCGCCGGTCCGGACATGCTCCGCTCCTCGCCTCCCCATTTCCCGTGCCTAGTGCTTCCGGGCTCGAGGTGTTTGGGGCTGGCTGGTCACTGATGGCTCTGTCCGTGCTCGGGGTTGGTCGGTCGGTTCCAAGCCTGTTCCTTTGTTGGTCTCCAGAGTGTCGAGATGCAGGGCGGCGGCCTTGGTGGTGGGAGCGGCGTGCTCGTGGGCGGAGCTCGCGGCTCAGGTGCAGGCTAGTCTCCATGGTCGCGTGCGCGGCATGGTGGCTGGTGCTTGTCGACCGATGGCGATGTTACGGCTCTGTCCCCGGGACTGTCCGCAACCTGTTCGGAGGCGAAGTGTGTTGGCCTGGATGAAAATCCTTCCTGGCATGTCCAGGCCGACGGAGGCGGCGCCCTAGGACGTTGTCATCTTCTTGAAGACTCCGTTGTGGTTGCTCCATCTCCTCCAAGGTACCCCGGATGAAAATCTTGATCCTCTGGATCGGTTGGTGGCGGCACTCCGGTGTCATATCCTTCTTGAAGGCACCGAATTGGGGTTCACTGATCGCCAGCTTGCAGCTTGGTCACTTCTCGGTGGCTTCTTCCCGGTTGAGTGCTCCCTCGACTTCCTAGTGAGCCTAGTGTGTATCTGCTGTTGTCTTGGAATTGTTGGGGGAGTGTTGGCTGCTTCTTAGCACCTTTGTATCTTGCATTGGGTGCGTTTTGTGTGGTATGCTGTACGCATGTTGTAAGTGGTTGTTGCTTTTTATATAAACCGGGGCGAAAGCCTTTTTCGGCAAAAAACAACGGAAAAGATAACGCCCACACGTGTGGGCGTTTTGCAACTCGCCCACCCGCGTGGGACATCGTCCATTCGAGTATGCACGAATCTTGACATAATTTGACAGATTTTGTGTGCCACGTAGGAAGGGGCTGGTATGTGGGCGTTTATCAGTTCGCCCAGACGCCTATTTCATGCATGCAGAGCCTGCGGCTGCCAACCCGACGTGCGGTAGAACTATCGTCGCGCCCACACGCATGCACGTCTCCTCTTCATCCCCTCGCCCATCTGCTCTATCTGCACGCCACGCACGGAGAGGTCGCATTTTGTTTTGTAGGTTAATGGCAGTTGGGTGTTCCTTGAAACTGACTTATTTGCCATGCTTTTTTTGTGCAAACATGGCAACTTTAATCTATTGGTTTAGCTACAAATTGCCCCCTCCGTTTATTTAGTAGATGGCAACTATCTAGTTGAATCCAAACTGCCAGTTGTCATGTTTTTGCACTGATTCAGGGGTCATTTTACCTAATGTGCATTTAAGCAGATGGCAACAACATGTTTTACACAAAGACTTTATTTGCCATGCTGTTTTGTGCAAACATGGCAACGTGAATTTGTTGGTTCACCTAAAAATTTGCCACTCTGTTTAGTTAGTAGATGGCAACTGCCTATTGAATCTAAAATGTCAGTTGCCATGTTTCTGCAGTGATTCAGGGGTCAATTTACCTACTGTGCATTAAAGCAGACGACAACAACAATTTTTACACCAAGACTTTATTTGCCATGCTGTTTTGTGCAAACATGGCAACTTTAGCTACAAATTGCCCCTCTATTTATTTAGTAGATGGCAACTACCTAGTTGAAACAAAACTGTCAGTTGCCATGTTTTTGCACTGATTCAGGGGTCAATTTACCTACTGTGCATTTAAGCAGACGGCAACAACATGTTTTACACCAAGACATTATTTGCCATGTTGTTTTGTGCAAACATGGCAACCTGAATCTGTTGGTTCTTGCCACTTTGTTTACTTAGTAGATGGCAACTGTCTATTGAACCCAAAATGTCAGTTCCATTTTTCTACAGTGATTCAGGGTGTCAATTACCTACTGTGCTTTTAAGCAGATGACAACTACCTATTTATAGCAAGACATTATTTGCCATGCAACTGCCTATTGTGCTTAGGAGCACATGGCAACTCTCACTTTACCCTAACATATTTTTTTGCCATGCATATCAAGTGTTACATGGCAATACCCTACTCTATTTTCAGTTTGCAGGTGGCAACTCCCTCTCTTTTACCCAATATATTTTCTGGCTTACTTTCGGTAGTGTTACATGGCAACTGTCTAATTTATTTTGTTTAGCAGGTGGCAACTTCCTCTTTTTACACCAAGATTTTCTTTATCACGTATTCCGTAGTGTTACATGGCATGTTTGCACAAAACATCATGGGGAATTTTGGTTGTGCGGGCTGGGGGGGTGGCAACACTCGGACGTGCGGGCCGCGCGGTGGCAAGCTAGGACGTGTGGGCGATCGGACCGGACTCCGGACGTGCGGGCTGCGAGGTGAGACGCCCGGACGTGCGCGTGCGGACGGACCTACGTCGATGCCACACAGGGCGTGCGGCAGATACCCCCTACATGCCACACGTGTGGCAGATATCGGGACCCAAAAACAGTGGGAATGCGAGGTCTAGTTGCGTTGCGACCAGATGCGACCGCGTCTAACATTTAGTGTTGTCATATTGTATCATCGGGTGCGGCAGCTCTATTTTTTTGTTGGGAACAGCTGCGCCCCTATGTGGCCTGGTACTGATCTTATTTCAGTACATGAATCGAAAGAGAAAGCTGTTGAATATATGAGCAAATTACTACAAGATTTAATCCGAATGAGCAGTAAATAAATCATGACAACAATAGTATAGACTAAACTAATCATGCAGACTAGCATAATTAACAAATAGATCGAATCTACGGCACAAACTAGACACAGAAATTCTAGCACAATCTCAAACAGGGAGGGCCAGATAGCATACGGTGCAGCGGGAGTAGAGCCGCCAGCGGTGATGTTCTCGGCCATGTCGTTGATGAAGAGGTTGCCGAGGTCAGGGAAGAAGTTGTCATTGGGGAAGTCGTCACACCCAGCAGTCGCGCAAGTGTGTTCCCCAAAAATCTGATCGAGCGCGTAGGTATGAGCTCGGCTCGGCTCAATTCCGCAACCCGCGGCGCGGCGCGTCGTGACGAGGCGAGCGAGGAGGAGGAGTGCGCGAGGGCCTCTTCTCTTCCCATTCTCTTACAAGTGCTAGAAGAGCTCACCTTATAAAGAGGTGTAGCTCTATCTCCACTAGCGGGGTGGGACTAAACTTTAGTCCCACCCACACCACACCAACAGCCAACACAAATGGGCCATGAGAGTTTCAGATTTTTTTTGGATGGGCTTTGGGCCAAAGGCCTGATAGCAAAAATCCAACAATCCCCCACAAAGTCTCATTGGCACATTTCATCATGTCTCAGTTCCAAAACATTGTTTTATATACCGGTTCTTGAAGGAGACTGTTAAGTTGAACTTCCATTTAGAAATTTATGCTACACTAGATCACAACTTGAATAGTGGACTATGCCTGAACTACAAGTTTTCTGCGAGTCTAGTTTCACACAAATCCTTGACCGATACTGGGCTGCCGCAAGGCTTCCCCACGGGTGGAGCGTATACGTCATACTCCAAGGTCTTTCATGAATTTATTAGAGAACACCCAATTCTCATAGACTGCGACGTTTACAGTCAAATTCATATAGGTGTGTTCCTCAGGAGATGTTCTGCAGGACAACATCTCTGTTACTCAAATAAGCCACTTGGAACACATTAAGATAGGTATCAACCTGCCATGCAGATTATGAGAGTATTGCATCTTCACGGAGTGGGATAGCAAATATAGGGATACTCTCCTTCTAGCTGTCCAACAGCTTGTCCCCCACTTCTACTTCATGGGATCTCCGATCACATAGAGTGGGTTACCACTATGGACAGCTCATACGGTGGGTCTCAAACCCATCTCCATCGATGCATAATCTATCACATTACGTGATAAACCCTTTGTGAAGGGATCTGCCAAGTTTTTAGACGTTTGGATATAATCCAACGCAATAACTCCGGAGTTCTTCATTTTTCTGACAGATTTCAGTCTCCTCTTCACATGCCTTGAGGACTTCATATTATCCTTAGAACTGTTTATCTTTATGATGACAGTTTGATTATCACAGTTCATCAGGATAGCTGGTATTGGTTTCTCAACCACAGGTAAGTCCATCAAGAGCTGACGAAGCCACTCTGCTTCAACAGTGGCCGTGTCTAATGCTGTGATTTCTACTTCCATAGTTCACCTCGTTAAGATGGTATGCTTGCAAGACTTCCAGGAAACAGCGCCACCACCAAGTGTAAAAACATAACCACTTGTGGCCTTAATCTCATCAGCATCAGATATCCAGTTTGAGTCACTATAACCCTCCAGTACCCTTGGGTACCCAGTATAGTGAATCCCATAGCTCGCAGTGCCTTTCAAATAGCGCAAAACCCTCTCAAGCGCATGCCAATGATCATCCCCCGGGTTTGATACAAACCGGCTTAGTTTGCTCACAGCAAACGAGATGTCAAGCCTCGTGGCATTCGCCAAATACATAAGCGAGCCAATAATCTGAGAATACCTCAGTTGATCTCTAGCAATCCGTCGATTCTTTCGAAGCAACACACTAGCATCATATGGAGTTGGAGAAGGCTTGCATTCGCTATACCCAAAACGACTCAAGACCTTTTCCACATAGTGAGATTGAAGCAGTGTAATCCCACCATTCTCATCTCTCAGCAGCTTGATGTTCAGAATAACATCGGCTACTCCTAGATCCTTCATCTCAAAACAACGAGATAAGATATCCTTAACCTCCTTGATTAGATCAAGGTTGGTTCCAAAGATTAGTATTTCATCGACATACAGACAGAGAATAACTCCTTCTCCCCCACCATGTCGATAGTATACACACTTGTCAGCTTCGTTTACAACAAAGCCTGCAGCAGTTAATGTTCTTTCAAACTTCTCATGTCACTGCTTAGGAGCTTGCTTAAGACCATATAGAGACTTCAATAACTTGCACACATTTCCTTCCTGACCAGGTACTACAAATCCATCGGGCTGATCCATGTAAATTTCCTCATCCAACTCTCCATTGAGGAAAGCCGTCTTAACGTCCATTTGATGAACGAGAAGACCGTGTGAGGCAGCCAGTGATAGTAGCACCCTTATAGTGGTCAGTATAGCCACAGGTGAGTAAGTATCAAAGAAGTCTTCACCTTCTTTCTGGGTATAACCCTTGGCCACAAGCCATGCCTTGTACTTTTCAATTGTACCATCAGGTCTAAGCTTTTTCTTAAACACCCACTTACATCCCACGGGTTTGCACCCATAAGGACGATCAGTGACTTCGCAGGTTCCATTGGCTAAGATGGAGTCCATCTCGCTACGGACAACTTCCTTCCAGTGGTCAGCATCAGAATATGCATAGGCTTCTGAAAGAGTCCTGGGTGTGTCATCCATGAGTTACACAATGAAATCATCACCAAAGGACTTTGCAGTTCTTCGTCTCTTACTCCTTACAGGAGTTTCATTGTCATCCTCCTCAGGATTCTCAACGTGTTCCATTGCAATGGTGGGTTCAGGAATTACAGAAAATTCTTGAGTAGATAGAGTAGGTATCTCCTGATTTGATGAGTTAGGCATATCCTTCATAAGAAATATGTCCTCAAAGAAAGACGCATCATTCGACTCCATAATCGTACCAACATGCATGTCGGGTACCTCAGATTTTATTATCAAAAATCTATAGACAATGCTATGAAAAGCATAGCCCAGAAGAACACAATCCACGGTTTTTGGTCCAAGCTTACGCTTCTTGGAAATTGGTATATTGACTTTTGCCAAACAACCCCAAGTACGTAGATAAGAGAGTTTCAGCCTTTTCCTTTCCCATTCCTCAAATGGAGTAATGGTTTTATGCTTTGTGGGAACTCGGTTTAGGACATGACATGCAGTCATTAGCGCCTCCCCCCACCATGCCTTGGAGAGACCCGATGTGTCTAACATGGCGTTAACCAAATCAGTTAGAGTTCGGTTCTTCCTTTCGGCCACCCCATTTGACTGAGGTGAGTAGGGAGGCGTCCTCTCATGGATTATACTATGTTCCGCACAAAACGAATCAAATTCATTGGAAAAATACTCTCCACCACGATCAGACCTAAGCCGTTTAATTTTTCGATCAAGTTGGTTCTCTGCTTCAGCTTTATAGTTTTTGAAGAAGTTTAAAGCCTCATCTTTTGATTTCAGAAGATACACATAACAATATCTAGTGGAGTCATCAATCAACCTCATGAAATATTTCTTTCCACCTTTTGTCAACACGCCATTCATCTCACAAAGATCAGAATGGATAAGCTCTAGTGGCGCCAAGTCTCTCGCCTCTGCAGTCTTATGGGACTTGTGAGGTTGCTTAGCTTGCACACACACTTGGCACTTGGAGCCCTTGACAGTAGTGAATTTCGGAATTAAACTCATATTGGCTAGCCGCGTCATGCAACCAAAGTTAATATGACAAAGTCGCGAATGCCAAATATTAGACTCATTATCGTGGCAAACATTATTAATAACTTTAGTGCAAATATCTGACAAAGACAGGCGGAACAAGCCTCCGCACTCATAGCCTTTTCCAACAAATTGTCCATACTTAGAAATAACAACTTTATTGGATTCGAAAACCAACTTAAAACCATCTCGACACAGACGGGAACCGCTGATGAGATTTTTATTGATGGAGGGCACATGATGAACGTTCTTCAGACGCACGATCTTCCCCGAAGTAAACTTCAGATCGACCGTACCGACCCCTCGAACAGTGGCATGTGACTCGTTCCCTATCAGCACGGGAGAAGTCCCTGTGACCTGGTAAGAAGAAAACATAGAGGCATCAGCACAAACATGTACATTTGCACCGGTGTCAATTAACCAATCCGGAGAATCACAAACTGAAAGGATGGTAGGAAAAATACCGTACCCAGAATCCTTCATATCAGTATCACCGATGACAACATTAGAGGACTTGCCGCTCTTCTCAAGTTCGCGCTCCTCATAGCGGTTAGGACATCTCGGAGCCCAGTGATTAGGATCACCGCAGACATGGCATAGTCCCTTCCCCTTCTTATGAGAATTCTTCTTGAAGTTGGTAGATTGTGTCGGCTTGTTCTTTGCAACAAACTTGCCTTTGCCCTGAGATTTGTTCTTGTTGTTTTGGGGCTTGTTGAGATGGAAGTTCTTCTTCTGCACCACGTGGGCACTAGAAGCTCCCTCAACAGCTCGAGCACGTGTGTCTTTTGCTCTCACCTTCTCTTCAACATCAAGAGTTCCAATGAGATCTGAAATGAAAAACTCCTATCTCTTGTGTTTCAGAGAAGTAGCAAAATTGTTCCACGAAGGTGGAAGCTTGGCAATGATGCCTCCGGCCACAAACTTGTCCGGCAACACACACTTGAAGTACTCAAGCTCCTTCGCGAGAGACTGTATCTCATGAGCTTGTTGAACAATAGAGCGCTCATCAGTCATCTTGTAGTCATAGAATTGCTCCATGACATACAACTCACTGCCAGCGTCTGAGGCCCCAAACTTGGCCTCGAGCGCAGCCCACATGTCCTTGCCGTTGTCAAACGACATATACGAATCCATAATGGAATCGTCAAGAACACTCAGAAGGGCGCCCTTGAAGAGGGTATCGATCTTCTCAAAAGCTTCCTGTTGTGCAGGATTAAGATCGCCCTCGGGCTTACCCTTGGTGGCGTCATAGCAGTACATGGTCTGAAACCAGTAGACTGCTCTCGTGCGCCACCTCTTATATTGCACCCCCTTGTAGGTGGGCGACTTTAGATGCGCAGCAAAACCACTTGGAGTAAATTGCCTATAATCAGGTTTTTGGATTGTTGAATATATGAGAAAATTACTACAAGATTTAATCCGAATGAGCAGTAAATAAATCATGACAGCAATAGTATAGACTAAACTAATCATGCAGACTAGCATAGTAAACAAATAGATCGAATCTACGGCACAAACTAGACACAGAAATTCTAGCACAATCTCAAACAGGGAGGGCCAGATAGCATACGGTGTAGCGGGAGTAGAGCCGCCAGCGATGATGTTCTCGGCCATGTCGTTGCTGAAGAGGTTGTCGAGGTCGGGGAAGAAGTTGTCGTTGGCGAAATCGTCATAGCCAGCAGTCGCGCAAGTGCGCTCCCCAAAAACCTGATCGCCCCTCTCACATACAGGATCTCGAGAGGCGGGGTTCCGGAGGCATGCTGTCCCTTCTCACGGTGCACGCCGGAAGGAGGGATGGAGAAGAATTGGATGGCGCCGCAATGATCTGGAACGGTGCGAAACCATAGATTGTGGCGGCGGCTAGGGTTGGCAGGGACCTCGCGTATATATATGCACGCGGGTAGAGAGACGTGGACTGGACCCACGTCCGAGTCGGTTACAGCCCATGACCCGACGTCTCAGATCGTGGCGCGTCTGTTAAGGACTCTTCGTTCCTGACCGGCAAAAATAAGCACGTAGGTATGAGCTCGGCTCGACGAGGCGTGGCGTGGCGAGGAGGAGGAATGCGCGAGGGCCTCTTCTCTTCCCATTCTCTTACAAGTGCTAGAAGAGCTCACCTTATAAAGAGGTGTAGCTCTCTCTCCACTAGCGGGATGGGACTAAACTTTAGTCCCACCCACACCACACCAACAGCCAACACAAATGGGCCATGAGAGTTTCAGATTTTTTTTGGATGGGCTTTGGGCCAAAGGCCTGATAGCAAAAATCCAACAAAAGCTTTTGTGTTTTCTCAGGAAAAAAAAACGTGACTCCTTTTACTTCTATCAAAACCTGGTAGAAAATCGTTTGGGGTCAGAACAAGAATAAATTATGGGTGTGGCTAGGTCCCAGTCATGTGACATAACATGCAAGACAGAAAAGGAAAAAAGAACAAAATTTTTACATGGATCTTAATGTAAGATCTACGTATGTTAAGTCTCAGTCGACTACTTAGCAAGACTGATAAATTCCTACTAAGTCGGGGCGAGACATACTTATTTTTGCAGGAGACAAAGTTTCATAGTTCATTAGATTTAAACAAGTTTTGCCCCTAAACAATGAAGGGGGTTTTTCCCTGCAGGAAATACTTTCAATCTATTCATCGGACCTCAAGCATTGGGTCAGCACCACCTTGGTGTAGTAGGCAGTGAGAAAGTCATTGTGATAAGGCCCCAAAGGACTATCCGACAAGAACAACAACCGTCCACGATAAAGTGAAGCGTAGAATGCAAGAATCCAGCCAGTGATCCACCGAAAACAAGCACCGACCGAATGTTGCAAGATCCATCGCAGGCATACCTCCACACGCCTTTCGACGGCATAAGATGCACCGCTCGGACGGGGGCTAGGCGAGGAGAATCTTATTCCATCGTCAAGGAAACGCCGCTGCCTCGCTATGCAGAGCAAGATACAACTCCTAAACAAACTTACAAAAACATCTAAAAATGAAGTAGGACTGGGATCCATCAAGTCTTCATGCATGGTCCTAATGCCACAAGAGACGAGGCAGATCGGTGACGGGACCAAGCAGAAGGCGGGGAAACCCTAACGCCTAGGAGTCCCTTGTGGGCGAGGAGAAAACGTTTTAGACACGTCGACGATCAAAACAAGGTTTACGTCAGGGTATTCTCCGGGTGGAGCGGCATTGGGCTACTGCCTTATCTCAGAAAACCGCCGTAGACAGTATTAAAATATGGATCACAATAAAAACAATATAGACAAAGTGAAGTCTCTAAATCTGACCCGGCAAAAGACAATTTTCTTAATCCAACTTCTCTGCTACTATTAGAACGAACGATCAATCTATCGGATGCATGCAGCATGCCATGGAACATGCACGTAAGGGAATCGCGATGCTAATTGCGTAATGCAAATTATGCAATCGCTAGCTTCTCCTCATGCCTCTCCACCACTTGTACTTGCCGACATTCTCCTGCCAGCCGCGGTCCTGGTCGAGGCCGCTGTCCAAGCGCTTGATGTACTGGTGCTCGAAGTAGTCGGGGTTGCGGCCGAAGCAGTCGCGCAGCGCCTTGGTGGCGCCGACGCAAGCGACGCGGCGCTTGGTGGCATCGTGATCCCAGATGGGGTCGCACTTCCTCATGGCCGCCCGGAACTCCTCGAGGCACCCGCCGTTGGCCACGTAGTGCGTCACCGCGGTTTTGTCGTTGTGGACTTCGGCTCTGTGGGAGACCGCCGCCGCGCCGAGGAACCCCAAGCCTAGCATCCACGCGGTGAGCCCCATGGCCGGCAGCGCGAGCTAAATCTAATCGGTGTGTGCTTTAGCTAGGGTTAGTCTATCTGGCCCTCGATTATCGATGGACCTAAATTGCCTGGGAGATCTTATTCTTGCGGTACAAGTTGCATCGATTTAAATAGTACACCTCGATGATTTCAATACTACTCCTCCATGAAGCCGCACTATTGCTGTCGGGCTAATTTGAAACAAATCCTTTCGGAGATACTATATACATGTCGTAATAAAGACGGACACACGGACATGCGGCTTTGACTATTGCTCTTCGCAAGAATATGTCAGTCCAAATTTGTTAAATTGTTGCATTATGAAAAGGGAAAAGCTAACCATCACCCGACGGATCGAAGCGGCCGCGTCCGCCACCTCCCCAGCATGACACGCGTCCAAGTGACGTCTCGCATAGCGTTTCTACAACAGAGACTATGTTTTTAAAACATATACGGTGTTTCAATAGTCTACAACAGGTCTATGTTTTGCAACAAAACCTCTATTGCGGATTTTTTTGCAACAAGACCTAGTTGGGAAAAAAAGTCAACGAAACCTCAGTTGGAAAAAAAAATCACAACAAAACAGTTGCTGTAAATTTTTTTGCAAAAATATATATGTTACGAAAATAATTCTGCAACAAGACCTGTGTTGCATACTTGCCGTGGTAAAGTCATACTCGGATCGCGCGATGCAGTAAATCTGACGACTCGTGACCCTGCCGATCTTTTGAAAGGATTAGCCGATGGACGCGTAGCACCCCCCTTATGAAAAAGGCCAATACTCTGCGCCGGTCCGCCGACCTAAATTTGGGCCAGTCAGCTCGCAGCCGCACGATGTATACGCCAGCAGCCGCACCCTTCGTCCCATCCCGCACCTCGCACAAGTCGTCTTCTCCCCATGCGCGTGCTTGCTTCAGTTGCCTACGCCCCGTAGTCACTCGCTTGAAGCTCCCTCGCGCAGCTCGCCGACTCGCTGCCCCCGCTCGCCGGTATAGATCTTCTCCGGCGCCCTAGAATTGGATACATGCACATGTAACCGTCCGAGAGGAAATAAAAAAAAACCTCCTCGCTCGCCTACACCTCCGTGACCTCTCACCGCCTCTTGCTAGCAGCTCGTCGGCACGCTCGTCGGAGGCGCTAGTCGGAGGCGCTTGTTGGCGCCCACTCCGGAGCCGCTCGTCAGCGCGCTTCCTGGTTGGAAATCTTGCTTGCCTTTCCTGGTAGCAAATTTCGTTATCGGCCGTAGCAAACGGAGACAACGGTTGCAGCAAAAAAATGTCATCGTCGCTGGCGGTTGTAGCTCGCCATTGCAGGTCGCAACATTTTGTGTCCAAAATGAATGGATGTAGAAAAAAAATGTTGCCTGACGTAGCAAAAATATACTACGGTTGCAACAAAAAAGTCATCGCCGGTGGGCCGCATCTCAGCCGTGAAGGTATGTAGCAAGAAATGAAAATGGTTGTAGCGGCAAACAAAGTTCTCCGTAGTTACCGTCGCCGTCACCATCCGGCGGCGGCTGCATGTAAACGGGGTGGCACCGGAAGATGGCCTCTTTGAAGTCGGCGGCGCACCCGCCGTTCCGTACGTGGTGTACGGTGCACTTCACGTCGCTCAGGATGGCGGTGGTGTCGACCGTGTCGTCCTTCGTCGAGATGTTCCCCATGGTATACTTGTAGGCGCTTCTTCGTCGTCGAGATGCTTCTTTAGGCCGGCACCCGCCGTTGTGCAGGTACTTCGCTGGGAACCGATCGAGGGAGCCTTCGTATGGAGCCTTGAGCTTGTTCTTTCCTTATTGTTACGGTGGGGTCCTGGCTCAGATAGTACTCCATATAGTATGATTAACGCGGCTAGGACTCGCTCAAAAATGACTCGGAGAACTAATCAAAGGCGTACTCGGATTGGAGTCCGGTTTAGTTACTAAGTAGCACACCACACGCCTCACCCGTCACGTGCATCAGGAAGGATTTCTTGTTCTTACCGTTCTTTACGAGGTCGTCCACCTTTGACAACGAGCACGTCCATTTGCAAGATTATTACTAATTGCCCGTGTGTTGCAAAGTTCTATTGGTTTACCACCAACAGAAACATAAATATTTCACTACAACATATACATCTAGGTTTACATGCACATCGGTTAACATTTAGGCGACAGTGGGAGTGCGAGGAGGGTTAAAGGGGTTGGGGTGGGGGAAATGGAGAAGGAAGACAAAGGTACCAGAGAAAGAAAAATTGGATTAAAAAAAGAAAAGGAGATTACACAGGGCTATAATCTCGCTGCCAGGTCCAAGGTGAGACAACATAGTACCCCGGCTGAGCTCCCCCCCCCCCCCCCCCCACCCCCTGCGTCGCTCCCGCGAGCGACGGGGGGAAACCCTAGCCGCCGTCGCAACTGTTATGCTATGCTCCAAATTCCAATATAAAGAGAAAGGCCAACTTCTGACGAGCGAGCGGAGCGAGGCCTAGGCTTGGGCCGAAGTGGATCAGGGTTGACCTAGGACACCTGTTTTATACATAAGCCGCCGCACGGGATAAGTCGATCAGTTGTAAATCCCCGGCGTTTGTAACCTCTCCCGATCATAGTGAAGTTTGGCAGGCTGGCGCCTTTAGTTTTTTCCCCTTCGTGTTGGAGGGGTTTTCCACGTTAAAATCTTGTGTCCCTTTGCTTGATTTCGTTCTTCATCGTATCGATTGCGTGTCGTATCTCTAACAACAACTACCTCCCAATCCTCCTGCTCTCTCCTCGCCACCGTCGGGGTTCGCCGGCGGGCAAAGCCCGACCAGCAACGACGACGGCGGGGCCTTCTCTCCGCTCTGAGTGGTGGTGGGCGGCGCGGGACGACCCCTTCGTTCCGAGACGCGACGCTTTGTGGGGCGCAACGACACTAGTGGCTGCTGTTCCAGCGTGGAGGGCTGCGTGTGGTGTCGGCGGAGATGCACGCCTGTGGCGGCGGCGGCGTGGACCTAGCTGCGATGGGGGACCAAATTGGAGACTTCAGATCTGGCGGCTCCTTCCTGGCAGGCGACGTGGGGGCTGACCATGACCTCGCGAGGTCGTGGCTCTGGGCGTGTTCCATGGCGGCGTGCAGCCTGCGGCTTCAGGCGGCGGCGGCATGGGTCATCAGTAGTTGGGCGCTTTGGAGGCCCTCTTTGGCTGCAGGGTTCGGACAGTCCGGCAACCCTCACTGTGGTGGACCGGTGGCCGTTGGTTGCTGCCCTGCGTGGAGCTGGCTGGATGCCATGGTGGGGCGTCAGGTGACGTCTGGGAAGGTTGCAGGAGGGATGGGTGGGCTCTCTACCCTTCACAGGCACAGGGGGCGCCGGTCCGGACATGCTCCGCTCCTCGCCTCCCCATTTCCCGTGCCTAGTGCTTCCGGGCTCGAGGTGTTTGGGGCTGGCTGGTCACTGATGGCTCTGTCCGTGCTCGGGGTTGGTCGGTCGGTTCCAAGCCTGTTCCTTTGTTGGTCTCCAGAGTGTCGAGATGCAGGGCGGCGGCCTTGGTGGTGGGAGCGGCGTGCTCGTGGGCGGAGCTCGCGGCTCAGGTGCAGGCTAGTCTCCATGGTCGCGTGCGCGGCATGGTGGCTGGTGCTTGTCGACCGATGGCGATGTTACGGCTCTGTCCCCGGGACTGTCCGCAACCTGTTCGGAGGCGAAGTGTGTTGGCCTGGATGAAAATCCTTCCTGGCATGTCCAGGCCGACGGAGGCGGCGCCCTAGGACGTCGTCATCTTCTTGAAGACTCCGTTGTGGTTGCTCCATCTCCTCCAAGGTACCCCGGATGAAAATCTTGATCCTCTGGATCGGTTGGTGGCGGCACTCCGGTGTCATATCCTTCTTGAAGGCACCGAATTGGGGTTCACTGATCGCCAGCTTGCAGCTTGGTCACTTCTCGGTGGCTTCTTCCCGGTTGAGTGCTCCCTCGACTTCCTAGTGAGCCTAGTGTGTATCTGCTGTTGTCTTGGAATTGTTGGGGGAGTGTTGGCTGCTTCTTAGCACCTTTGTATCTTGCATTGGGTGCGTTTTGTGTGGTATGCTGTACGCATGTTGTAAGTGGTTGTTGCTTTTTATATAAACCGGGGCGAAAGCCTTTTTCGGCAAAAAACAACGGAAAAGATAACGCCCACACGTGTGGGCGTTTTGCAACTCGCCCACCCGCGTGGGACATCGTCCATTCGAGTATGCACGAATCTTGACATAATTTGACAGATTTTGTGTGCCACGTAGGAAGGGGCTGGTATGTGGGCGTTTATCAGTTCGCCCAGACGCCTATTTCATGCATGCAGAGCCTGCGGCTGCCAACCCGACGTGCGGTAGAACTATCGCCGCGCCCACACGCATGCACGTCTCCTCTTCATCCCCTCGCCCATCTGCTCTATCTGCACGCCACGCACGGAGAGGTCGCATTTTGTTTTGTAGGTTAATGGCAGTTGGGTGTTCCTTGAAACTGACTTATTTGCCATGCTTTTTTTGTGCAAACATGGCAACTTTAATCTATTGGTTTAGCTACAAATTGCCCCCTCCGTTTATTTAGTAGATGGCAACTATCTAGTTGAATCCAAACTGCCAGTTGTCATGTTTTTGCACTGATTCAGGGGTCATTTTACCTAATGTGCATTTAAGCAGATGGCAACAACATGTTTTACACAAAGACTTTATTTGCCATGCTGTTTTGTGCAAACATGGCAACGTGAATTTGTTGGTTCACCTAAAAATTTGCCACTCTGTTTAGTTAGTAGATGGCAACTGCCTATTGAATCTAAAATGTCAGTTGCCATGTTTCTGCAGTGATTCAGGGGTCAATTTACCTACTGTGCATTAAAGCAGACGACAACAACAATTTTTACACCAAGACTTTATTTGCCATGCTGTTTTGTGCAAACATGGCAACTTTAGCTACAAATTGCCCCTCTATTTATTTAGTAGATGGCAACTACCTAGTTGAAACAAAACTGTCAGTTGCCATGTTTTTGCACTGATTCAGGGGTCAATTTACCTACTGTGCATTTAAGCAGACGGCAACAACATGTTTTACACCAAGACATTATTTGCCATGTTGTTTTGTGCAAACATGGCAACCTGAATCTGTTGGTTCTTGCCACTTTGTTTACTTAGTAGATGGCAACTGTCTATTGAACCCAAAATGTCAGTTCCATTTTTCTACAGTGATTCAGGGTGTCAATTACCTACTGTGCTTTTAAGCAGATGACAACTACCTATTTATAGCAAGACATTATTTGCCATGCAACTGCCTATTGTGCTTAGGAGCACATGGCAACTCTCACTTTACCCTAACATATTTTTTTGCCATGCATATCAAGTGTTACATGGCAATACCCTACTCTATTTTCAGTTTGCAGGTGGCAACTCCCTCTCTTTTACCCAATATATTTTCTGGCTTACTTTCGGTAGTGTTACATGGCAACTGTCTAATTTATTTTGTTTAGCAGGTGGCAACTTCCTCTTTTTACACCAAGATTTTCTTTATCACGTATTCCGTAGTGTTACATGGCATGTTTGCACAAAACATCATGGGGAATTTTGGTTGTGCGGGCTGGGGGGGTGGCAACACTCGGACGTGCGGGCCGCGCGGTGGCAAGCTAGGACGTGTGGGCGATCGGACCGGACTCCGGACGTGCGGGCTGCGAGGTGAGACGCCCGGACGTGCGCGTGCGGACGGACCTACGTCGATGCCACACAGGGCGTGCGGCAGATACCCCCTACATGCCACACGTGTGGCAGATATCGGGACCCAAAAACAGTGGGAATGCGAGGTCTAGTTGCGTTGCGACCAGATGCGACCGCGTCTAACATTTAGTGTTGTCATATTGTATCATCGGGTGCGGCAGCTCTATTTTTTTGTTGGGAACAGCTGCGCCCCTATGTGGCCTGGTACTGATCTTATTTCAGTACATGAATCGAAAGAGAAAGCTGTTGAATATATGAGCAAATTACTACAAGATTTAATCCGAATGAGCAGTAAATAAATCATGACAACAATAGTATAGACTAAACTAATCATGCAGACTAGCATAATTAACAAATAGATCGAATCTACGGCACAAACTAGACACAGAAATTCTAGCACAATCTCAAACAGGGAGGGCCAGATAGCATACGGTGCAGCGGGAGTAGAGCCGCCAGCGGTGATGTTCTCGGCCATGTCGTTGATGAAGAGGTTGCCGAGGTCAGGGAAGAAGTTGTCATTGGGGAAGTCGTCACACCCAGCAGTCGCGCAAGTGTGTTCCCCAAAAATCTGATCGAGCGCGTAGGTATGAGCTCGGCTCGGCTCAATTCCGCAACCCGCGGCGCGGCGCGTCATGACGAGGCGAGCGAGGAGGAGGAGTGCGCGAGGGCCTCTTCTCTTCCCATTCTCTTACAAGTGCTAGAAGAGCTCACCTTATAAAGAGGTGTAGCTCTATCTCCACTAGCGGGGTGGGACTAAACTTTAGTCCCACCCACACCACACCAACAGCCAACACAAATGGGCCATGAGAGTTTCAGATTTTTTTTGGATGGGCTTTGGGCCAAAGGCCTGATAGCAAAAATCCAACAATCCCCCACAAAGTCTCATTGGCACATTTCATCATGTCTCAGTTCCAAAACATTGTTTTATATACCGGTTCTTGAAGGAGACTGTTAAGTTGAACTTCCATTTAGAAATTTATGCTACACTAGATCACAACTTGAATAGTGGACTATGCCTGAACTACAAGTTTTCTGCGAGTCTAGTTTCACACAAATCCTTGACCGATACTGGGCTGCCGCAAGGCTTCCCCACGGGTGGAGCGTATACGTCATACTCCAAGGTCTTTCATGAATTTATTAGAGAACACCCAATTCTCATAGACTGCGACGTTTACAGTCAAATTCATATAGGTGTGTTCCTCAGGAGATGTTCTGCAGGACAACATCTCTGTTACTCAAATAAGCCACTTGGAACACATTAAGATAGGTATCAACCTGCCATGCAGATTATGAGAGTATTGCATCTTCACGGAGTGGGATAGCAAATATAGGGATACTCTCCTTCTAGCTGTCCAACAGCTTGTCCCCCACTTCTACTTCATGGGATCTCCGATCACATAGAGTGGGTTACCACTATGGACAGCTCATACGGTGGGTCTCAAACCCATCTCCATCGATGCATAATCTATCACATTACGTGATAAACCCTTTGTGAAGGGATCTGCCAAGTTTTTAGACGTTTGGATATAATCCAACGCAATAACTCCGGAGTTCTTCATTTTTCTGACAGATTTCAGTCTCCTCTTCACATGCCTTGAGGACTTCATATTATCCTTAGAACTGTTTATCTTTATGATGACAGTTTGATTATCACAGTTCATCAGGATAGCTGGTATTGGTTTCTCAACCACAGGTAAGTCCATCAAGAGCTGACGAAGCCACTCTGCTTCAACAGTGGCCGTGTCTAATGCTGTGATTTCTACTTCCATAGTTCACCTCGTTAAGATGGTATGCTTGCAAGACTTCCAGGAAACAGCGCCACCACCAAGTGTAAAAACATAACCACTTGTGGCCTTAATCTCATCAGCATCAGATATCCAGTTTGAGTCACTATAACCCTCCAGTACCCTTGGGTACCCAGTATAGTGAATCCCATAGCTCGCAGTGCCTTTCAAATAGCGCAAAACCCTCTCAAGCGCATGCCAATGATCATCCCCCGGGTTTGATACAAACCGGCTTAGTTTGCTCACAGCAAACGAGATGTCAAGCCTCGTGGCATTCGCCAAATACATAAGCGAGCCAATAATCTGAGAATACCTCAGTTGATCTCTAGCAATCCGTCGATTCTTTCGAAGCAACACACTAGCATCATATGGAGTTGGAGAAGGCTTGCATTCGCTATACCCAAAACGACTCAAGACCTTTTCCACATAGTGAGATTGAAGCAGTGTAATCCCACCATTCTCATCTCTCAGCAGCTTGATGTTCAGAATAACATCGGCTACTCCTAGATCCTTCATCTCAAAACAACGAGATAAGATATCCTTAACCTCCTTGATTAGATCAAGGTTGGTTCCAAAGATTAGTATGTCATCGACATACAGACAGAGAATAACTCCTTCTCCCCCACCATGTCGATAGTATACACACTTGTCAGCTTCGTTTACAACAAAGCCTGCAGCAGTTAATGTTCTTTCAAACTTCTCATGTCACTGCTTAGGAGCTTGCTTAAGACCATATAGAGACTTCAATAACTTGCACACATTTCCTTCCTGACCAGGTACTACAAATCCATCGGGCTGATCCATGTAAATTTCCTCATCCAACTCTCCATTGAGGAAAGCCGTCTTAACGTCCATTTGATGAACGAGAAGACCGTGTGAGGCAGCCAGTGATAGTAGCACCCTTATAGTGGTCAGTATAGCCACAGGTGAGTAAGTATCAAAGAAGTCTTCACCTTCTTTCTGGGTATAACCCTTGGCCACAAGCCATGCCTTGTACTTTTCAATTGTACCATCAGGTCTAAGCTTTTTCTTAAACACCCACTTACATCCCACGGGTTTGCACCCATAAGGACGATCAGTGACTTCGCAGGTTCCATTGGCTAAGATGGAGTCCATCTCGCTACGGACAACTTCCTTCCAGTGGTCAGCATCAGAATATGCATAGGCTTCTGAAAGAGTCCTGGGTGTGTCATCCATGAGTTACACAATGAAATCATCACCAAAGGACTTTGCAGTTCTTCGTCTCTTACTCCTTACAGGAGTTTCATTGTCATCCTCCTCAGGATTCTCAACGTGTTCCATTGCAATGGTGGGTTCAGGAATTACAGAAAATTCCTGAGTAGATAGAGTAGGTATCTCCTGATTTGATGAGTTAGGCATATCCTTCATAGGAAATATGTCCTCAAAGAAAGACGCATCATTCGACTCCATAATCGTACCAACATGCATGTCGGGTACCTCAGATTTTATTATCAAAAATCTATAGACAATGCTATGAAAAGCATAGCCCAGAAGAACACAATCCACGGTTTTTGGTCCAAGCTTACGCTTCTTGGAAATTGGTATATTGACTTTTGCCAAACAACCCCAAGTACGTAGATAAGAGAGTTTCAGCCTTTTCCTTTCCCATTCCTCAAATGGAGTAATGGTTTTATGCTTTGTGGGAACTCGGTTTAGGACATGACATGCAGTCATTAGCGCCTCCCCCCACCATGCCTTGGAGAGACCCGATGTGTCTAACATGGCGTTAACCAAATCAGTTAGAGTTCGGTTCTTCCTTTCGGCCACCCCATTTGACTGAGGTGAGTAGGGAGGCGTCCTCTCATGGATTATACTATGTTCCGCACAAAACGAATCAAATTCATTGGAAAAATACTCTCCACCACGATCAGACCTAAGCCGTTTAATTTTTCGATCAAGTTGGTTCTCTGCTTCAGCTTTATAGTTTTTGAAGAAGTTTAAAGCCTCATCTTTTGATTTCAGAAGATACACATAACAATATCTAGTGGAGTCATCAATCAACCTCATGAAATATTTCTTTCCACCTTTTGTCAACACGCCATTCATCTCACAAAGATCAGAATGGATAAGCTCTAGTGGCGCCAAGTCTCTCGCCTCTGCAGTCTTATGGGACTTGTGAGGTTGCTTAGCTTGCACACACACTTGGCACTTGGAGCCCTTGACAGTAGTGAATTTCGGAATTAAACTCATATTGGCTAGCCGCGTCATGCAACCAAAGTTAATATGACAAAGTCGCGAATGCCAAATATTAGACTCATTATCGTGGCAAACATTATTAATAACTTTAGTGCAAATATCTGACAAAGACAGGCGGAACAAGCCTCCGCACTCATAGCCTTTTCCAACAAATTGTCCATACTTAGAAATAACAACTTTATTGGATTCGAAAACCAACTTAAAACCATCTCGACACAGACGGGAACCGCTGATGAGATTTTTATTGATGGAGGGCACATGATGAACGTTCTTCAGACGCACGATCTTCCCCGAAGTAAACTTCAGATCGACCGTACCGACCCCTCGAACAGTGGCATGTGACTCGTTCCCTATCAGCACGGGAGAAGTCCCTGTGACCTGGTAAGAAGAAAACATAGAGGCATCAGCACAAACATGTACATTTGCACCGGTGTCAATTAACCAATCCGGAGAATCACAAACTGAAAGGATGGTAGGAAAAATACCGTACCCAGAATCCTTCATATCAGTATCACCGATGACAACATTAGAGGACTTGCCGCTCTTCTCAAGTTCGCGCTCCTCATAGCGGTTAGGACATCTCGGAGCCCAGTGATTAGGATCACCGCAGACATGGCATAGTCCCTTCCCCTTCTTATGAGAATTCTTCTTGAAGTTGGTAGATTGTGTCGGCTTGTTCTTTGCAACAAACTTGCCTTTGCCCTGAGATTTGTTCTTGTTGTTTTGGGGCTTGTTGAGATGGAAGTTCTTCTTCTGCACCACGTGGGCACTAGAAGCTCCCTCAACAGCTCGAGCACGTGTGTCTTTTGCTCTCACCTTCTCTTCAACATCAAGAGTTCCAATGAGATCTGAAATGAAAAACTCCTATCTCTTGTGTTTCAGAGAAGTAGCAAAATTGTTCCACGAAGGTGGAAGCTTGGCAATGATGCCTCCGGCCACAAACTTGTCCGGCAACACACACTTGAAGTACTCAAGCTCCTTCGCGAGAGACTGTATCTCATGAGCTTGTTGAACAATAGAGCGCTCATCAGTCATCTTGTAGTCATAGAATTGCTCCATGACATACAACTCACTGCCAGCGTCCGAGGCCCCAAACTTGGCCTCGAGCGCAGCCCACATGTCCTTGCCGTTGTCAAACGACATATACGAATCCATAATGGAATCGTCAAGAACACTCAGAAGGGCGCCCTTGAAGAGGGTATCGATCTTCTCAAAAGCTTCCTGTTGTGCAGGATTAAGATCGCCCTCGGGCTTACCCTTGGTGGCGTCATAGCAGTACATGGTCTGAAACCAGTAGACTGCTCTCGTGCGCCACCTCTTATATTGCACCCCCTTGTAGGTGGGCGACTTTAGATGCGCAGCAAAACCACTTGGAGTAAATTGCCTATAATCAGGTTTTTGGATTGTTGAATATATGAGAAAATTACTACAAGATTTAATCCGAATGAGCAGTAAATAAATCATGACAGCAATAGTATAGACTAAACTAATCATGCAGACTAGCATAGTAAACAAATAGATCGAATCTACGGCACAAACTAGACACAGAAATTCTAGCACAATCTCAAACAGGGAGGGCCAGATAGCATACGGTGTAGCGGGAGTAGAGCCGCCAGCGATGATGTTCTCGGCCATGTCGTTGCTGAAGAGGTTGTCGAGGTCGGGGAAGAAGTTGTCGTTGGCGAAATCGTCATAGCCAGCAGTCGCGCAAGTGCGCTCCCCAAAAACCTGATCGCCCCTCTCACATACAGGATCTCGAGAGGCGGGGTTCCGGAGGCATGCTGTCCCTTCTCACGGTGCACGCCGGAAGGAGGGATGGAGAAGAATTGGATGGCGCCGCAATGATCTGGAACGGTGCGAAACCATAGATTGTGGCGGCGGCTAGGGTTGGCAGGGACCTCGCGTATATATATGCACGCGGGTAGAGAGACGTGGACTGGACCCACGTCCGAGTCGGTTACAGCCCATGACCCGACGTCTCAGATCGTGGCGCGTCTGTTAAGGACTCTTCGTTCCTGACCGGCAAAAATAAGCACGTAGGTATGAGCTCGGCTCGACGAGGCGTGGCGTGGCGAGGAGGAGGAATGCGCGAGGGCCTCTTCTCTTCCCATTCTCTTACAAGTGCTAGAAGAGCTCACCTTACAAAGAGGTGTAGCTCTCTCTCCACTAGCGGGATGGGACTAAACTTTAGTCCCACCCACACCACACCAACAGCCAACACAAATGGGCCATGAGAGTTTCAGATTTTTTTTGGATGGGCTTTGGGCCAAAGGCCTGATAGCAAAAATCCAACAAAAGCTTTTGTGTTTTCTCAGGAAAAAAAAACGTGACTCCTTTTACTTCTATCAAAACCTGGTAGAAAATCGTTTGGGGTCAGAACAAGAATAAATTATGGGTGTGGCTAGGTCCCAGTCATGTGACATAACATGCAAGACAGAAAAGGAAAAAAGAACAAAAATTTTACATGGATCTTAATGTAAGATCTACGTATGTTAAGTCTCAGTCGACTACTTAGCAAGACTGATAAATTCCTACTAAGTCGGGGCGAGACATACTTATTTTTGCAGGAGACAAAGTTTCATAGTTCATTAGATTTAAACAAGTTTTGCCCCTAAACAATGAAGGGGTTTTTTCCCTGCAGGAAATACTTTCAATCTATTCATCGGACCTCAAGCATTGGGTCAGCACCACCTTGGTGTAGTAGGCAGTGAGAAAGTCATTGTGATAAGGCCCCAAAGGACTATCCGACAAGAACAACAACCGTCCACGATAAAGTGAAGCGTAGAATGCAAGAATCCAGCCAGTGATCCACCGAAAACAAGCACCGACCGAATGTTGCAAGATCCATCGCAGGCATACCTCCACACGCCTTTCGACGGCATAAGATGCACCGCTCGGACGGGGGCTAGGCGAGGAGAATCTTATTCCATCGTCAAGGAAACGCCGCTGCCTCGCTATGCAGAGCAAGATACAACTCCTAAACAAACTTACAAAAACATCTAAAAATGAAGTAGGACTGGGATCCATCAAGTCTTCATGCATGGTCCTAATGCCACAAGAGACGAGGCAGATCGGTGACGGGACCAAGCAGAAGGCGGGGAAACCCTAACGCCTTGGAGTCCCTTGTGGGCGAGGAGAAAACGTTTTAGACACGTCGACGATCAAAACAAGGTTTACGTCAGGGTATTCTCCGGGTGGAGCGGCATTGGGCTACTGCCTTATCTCAGAAAACCGCCGTAGACAGTATTAAAATATGGATCACAATAAAAACAATATAGACAAAGTGAAGTCTCTAAATCTGACCCGGCAAAAGACAATTTTCTTAATCCAACTTCTCTGCTACTATTAGAACGAACGATCAATCTATCGGATGCATGCAGCATGCCATGGAACATGCACGTAAGGGAATCGCGATGCTAATTGCGTAATGCAAATTATGCAATCGCTAGCTTCTCCTCATGCCTCTCCACCACTTGTACTTGCCGACATTCTCCTGCCAGCCGCGGTCCTGGTCGAGGCCGCTGTCCAAGCGCTTGATGTACTGGTGCTCGAAGTAGTCGGGGTTGCGGCCGAAGCAGTCGCGCAGCGCCTTGGTGGCGCCGACGCAAGCGACGCGGCGCTTGGTGGCATCGTGATCCCAGATGGGGTCGCACTTCCTCATGGCCGCCCGGAACTCCTCGAGGCACCCGCCGTTGGCCACGTAGTGCGTCACCGCGGTTTTGTCGTTGTGGACTTCGGCTCTGTGGGAGACCGCCGCCGCGCCGAGGAACCCCAAGCCTAGCATCCACGCGGTGAGCCCCATGGCCGGCAGCGCGAGCTAAATCTAATCGGTGTGTGCTTTAGCTAGGGTTAGTCTATCTGGCCCTCGATTATCGATGGACCTAAATTGCCTGGGAGATCTTATTCTTGCGGTACAAGTTGCATCGATTTAAATAGTACACCTCGATGATTTCAATACTACTCCTCCATGAAGCCGCACTATTGCTGTCGGGCTAATTTGAAACAAATCCTTTCGGAGATACTATATACATGTCGTAATAAAGACGGACACACGGACATGCGGCTTTGACTATTGCTCTTCGCAAGAATATGTCAGTCCAAATTTGTTAAATTGTTGCATTATGAAAAGGGAAAAGCTAACCATCACCCGACGGATCGAAGCGGCCGCGTCCGCCACCTCCCCAGCATGACACGCGTCCAAGTGACGTCTCGCATAGCGTTTCTACAACAGAGACTATGTTTTTAAAACATATACGGTGTTTCAATAGTCTACAACAGGTCTATGTTTTGCAACAAAACCTCTATTGCGGATTTTTTTGCAACAAGACCTAGTTGGGAAAAAAAGTCAACGAAACCTCAGTTGGAAAAAAAAATCACAACAAAACAGTTGCTGTAAATTTTTTTGCAAAAATATATATGTTACGAAAATAATTCTGCAACAAGACCTGTGTTGCATACTTGCCGTGGTAAAGTCATACTCGGATCGCGCGATGCAGTAAATCTGACGACTCATGACCCTGCCGATCTTTTGAAAGGATTAGCCGATGGACGCGTAGCACCCCCCTTATGAAAAAGGCCAATACTCTGCGCCGGTCCGCCGACCTAAATTTGGGCCAGTCAGCTCGCAGCCGCACGATGTATACGCCAGCAGCCGCACCCTTCGTCCCATCCCGCACCTCGCACAAGTCGTCTTCTCCCCATGCGCGTGCTTGCTTCAGTTGCCTACGCCCCGTAGTCACTCGCTTGAAGCTCCCTCGCGCAGCTCGCCGACTCGCTGCCCCCGCTCGCCGGTATAGATCTTCTCCGGCGCCCTAGAATTGGATACATGCACATGTAACCGTCCGAGAGGAAATAAAAAAAAACCTCCTCGCTCGCCTACACCTCCGTGACCTCTCACCGCCTCTTGCTAGCAGCTCGTCGGCACGCTCGTCGGAGGCGCTAGTCGGAGGCGCTTGTTGGCGCCCACTCCGGAGCCGCTCGTCAGCGCGCTTCCTGGTTGGAAATCTTGCTTGCCTTTCCTGGTAGCAAATTTCGTTATCGGCCGTAGCAAACGGAGACAACGGTTGCAGCAAAAAAATGTCATCGTCGCTGGCGGTTGTAGCTCGCCATTGCAGGTCGCAACATTTTGTGTCCAAAATGAATGGATGTAGAAAAAAAATGTTGCCTGACGTAGCAAAAATATACTACGGTTGCAACAAAAAAGTCATCGCCGGTGGGCCGCATCTCAGCCGTGAAGGTATGTAGCAAGAAATGAAAATGGTTGTAGCGGCAAACAAAGTTCTCCGTAGTCTGTTCTTCGCACCGGAGCCATCGTTGTAGCAAAACGCGACACCCATTGTAGCTTTTTGCTATTTGGTTGCAGCAAAAGCAGTGCCATCATAGTCTACTATTCACGCCGGCGCCATGGTTGTAGCAAAACATGTCGCCCATTGTAGCAGGGCACGACGTTGGTTGCAGCGTTTGTGAAGGACGGTTGCAGCTTTGGCTTGGTCTCGCTGAAAAAACTACAACAGGTTGCAGCTTCGGCACCCCCGACGGCACTACCAGGGAGGAGGAGGGCGTGTGTTGGCAGCCATGGGGACGTTAATGAAGGGAGCCCCCGACGGCACTACCGGAGAGGTGAAGGACGTGTGCGGGCAGCCATTGGAGGTCAGTGGGGACGAGTCATGGAGGAAGGGAGCAACCGGGGAGAGAACAAGGAAAAGGAATGAGAGGAGGAGGACGAAGGGAGAGAGGCGGAGGCTAAGATCGAGAAGACAAAGCAGAGACAGAGTATAAGGATAAGGTTGCCCCACAGAGAAAGGCAGCGCGCGAGGTCCACCCGATTTGCTTCCAACCAAGTTGAAAAGGCAAATTCTTTTTCTTCTGTTGAACATTGATAGAAAACCGTTTGGAGTCGAATTAAGAATAAATTCCTACTAAACATTGTATATTTTAGGAGACGGGACATATCTATTTTTGCAGGTGACAAAGTTTCACGATCCATCTCTATCTCTACCTAATAATAAAGCGCCGACCGTTCTGGTCGTACGTCGTCGCACAATTTGCAAAAAATACCCTGTGGTCTGGGCTATACAACCCTCAATCCTTTTAATTGGATAACGACCACGACTGCATCCCCGTCTGCCCCCACGCTCGTGCTGCTCCTCGCCGTCTATGGCGGTCCGGTAGATGCGCTCCGTGAGGTGGAAGCCGGACGGGAAGAAGAGGGGCGTGGGCAGGGATGGGGAGGGAGAGGGGCGGGGGTAGGGATGGGGAGGGAGAGGGGCGGCTTTAGCGGGCGAGCTGGGCCGAGCCATCCACACGGCGGAAAAATCGTGGTACTCTTGGTCGTCCTCCTCCAGACGACAGGCGAGGCAGGAGGCGGCGGTGGGTCGGACGGACGGATCGAGGTGGAGGAGCTCAAGGCTGACGAAGATGTTGCCGACAGCGAACGCGGGGGTGCTGCAGGTTGTGTTCCATGACCACTCCCTTCCCTAGAGAAACAGAAAATTAGAGAGAGAGAGAGAGAGAGAGAAGGAGAAGGGAAAACCCCAGAGAAGAGGAGTAGATGACGGGCCTGCGTGAGGAGGCTCTCACGGCGTGGTTGGAGGAGACAGCTCGGGGAGGCCGGTTGCTGGAGCGGAGATAAAGGGTGCTCCTCTTTGTTAGAAGGGAGAGAGGGATTGGTGAAATAGTTGATGTATTGCTTGAGCCTCGTGGGCATATATATAGGAGTACATGATCATCTTGGAGTACAAGTCAAGACAGGAACAAATCCTAGTCTATCTAAGTTTCCTAAACAATCACGATACTCAACATCCCCCCGCAGTCACAACGGTAGCGACGCAGACGGTGAGACTGGAGAAGAATCCGAAGGTAAGCCGACGGTCATCCCCCCACAGTCGTAACGGTCGATGCATCGCGGAAGTCGTGGCTGCAGTAGAAACCGACGAGGTTGCTCTAGCAAGGCGGTAGCCCTTTGTGCCGATGTCGAAGTAGCCGAGAGCGTAGGGTGGTGTAGCCGTGGTTGAGGTAGCCGTGCGAAGAACGCCGTGGTCGATGTCGAGTCGGGGTAGCCGGTGTCGAGGAAGTCGCCATGGAGCAGCGGGCGCAAGGAGGCGCCGAGTTAGTCATGGGCGCAGTGGTGTCGAAGTAGTGGTGCGCCGGGAAGAGGACGTAGTTGAGACGCGTCGCGCCGGGATTGCCAAGTCCGGGGACACGTCGTGGACGAAAGCACGCATCGGTGTTGACAGCACCGGGCATGCGTAGACGGACGAAGTCGATGTTGACGATGCGTCGCTCCAGGCTTGCCAGGCCTGGGAACACATCGGGGACGAAGGCACGCGTCGGTGTTGCCAGCACCAGACATGCGTAGACAGGGACCTGCAAACAACTTGTACGCCATGTCGAGGAGGCTAGCAGAGAAGGACTCGACGACGGTTGCAGCGCAAATCGGCGGGAAAACAATGTCGCCCGCGGTGGTCGGAGTAGATGAAGTGGTCGCGGTAGACGACGGCGATGCTGGCGATGAGCTGGTGCTGGACGAAGACGAAGGGGGTGGACGGGCGACGGCGGCGGCTACGGGGGTAGCAGCAGCGGCGGCCGAAGAAGAGCGGCGGCGGCGGCTTGGTTAGGAGCGCGGCGGCGATGCTCGAAGTAGGCGAGGAAGAACCCGACAGCGTGACGAAGACCGGCGCGGACGGTGGTGTTCCCGCGCCAAGGGAGGCGGCGTGGCGTATACCACATAGAGTCGACGCGCGGAGACGGCGGGGTGAACCCCGAGCCGCGACGCTGCGGCCGGAAGGGGCGACGCAACGGCAGCAGGCAGTCGAGGCGACGGCGGGAAGACCTCGGGTCGGCTGCGTGGACCGCGTGCCGCGGCGCTACGGCCCGAAGGGGCGACGCAACGGCGGTGCACGGGTCGGTGCAGCCATGGGAACAACCTCAGCCGGCGGCGGGGACCGCGTGTCGCGGCACTACGGCCCGAGGGGGCGACGTAGCGGCAACGCATGAATCGGTGCAGCCGCGAGAAGAACCACGGGGCGGCGGCGCTGCGGCCCGACAGGGCGGCGCAGCGGCAGCCCGGTGCTCGATCGGTGGAGGGGCGCGCTTTACTCCTGACAGTCTTCACGGGACCTGCGGAGGCGCACGCAACCGACGGGACAGGTCGGTCGCACGGCGTAGATGAGGCGGAGTCCGAGATGAAGTCAACGACGATGGTCGGCGTGAGACGACGTGCGTACGAGCCCGACGCAGCCGGAGTCGGCAGCCGACCCGACGCAGCCGGCACGAGGCGGCCGGCGAGGCCGACACAGCCGTCGCGAGGAAGTAGCCGGCCTGAGGCAGGCGGCGAGGCCGACGCGGCCAAAGCCGGCAGCCGGCTCGAGGCAGCCGACGCGGACGAAGCCGGGAGCAGGCCCGACGCAGCCGGCCCGAGGCAGCCGGTACGCGACCAGACGAAGCAACGGTGGAGATCGACGGGCAGGCCCGAGCGCGAACGACGGCTGTGATGGGCCGCCGCATGCCGCGAGGCCGTCGGGGCGGGGCGATGTAGGAGTCCCGATCGGAGGAGAGCGATGACGGCCAGCGTAGATCGACGGGCGTGCTGGCGCGCGAACGGCGGCGTTGAGGGGCCACCGGGTTGCGCGAGGCCGCCGGGTCGGTGTTGAAGCCAGTTCGCGTCGAGGTCGGAGTAGAGGCGCGGTGGTCGACGGCGGCGGCGGGCGACGCCAACCGATCTAAGATCGGAAAACCAAAAAGGAAACGTCGATCAAAGCGACCGACGAAAGAGAGAAAAAAACCGGATCAAGAGATCGGGAAAAAGACTCTCTAGGGCAGCCGGTCAACACGACCGGCGGACGAACCCTAGGTACGGGTGGCGCGGCCCCCGGCGGCGGTCATGGAGGCCGACCGCCCCGGGGGCGGCGCGCGGTGCGGAAGCGGCGGCGGCGGCTAGGTCTAGGAACTTGCGGCGGATACCATGTTGGAAGGGAGAGAGGGATTGGTGAAATAGTTGATGTATTGCTTAAGCCTCGTGGGCATATATATAGGAGTACATGATCATCTTGAAGTACAAGTCAAGACAGGAACAAATCCTAGTCTATCTAAGTTTCCTAAACAATCACGATACTCAACACTCTTGGTCCTCCTCCTCCCGACGGCAGACGAGGTAGGAGGCCGCTCATCCGGCTGCTCCGGCGTGGATCCAGCACCGGGGCAGATGGATCGAGACGGAGGAGCATGAGACCGACGGAGAGGTGGCTGGAGCCGGCGGGCGCGGTGTTGCAGGGGTTGTCCATGGAAAAAACTAAGGGAGAAGAAGGAGAGGGAAAAGCCGAGTGAGAGGAGGAGGAGGGGCGGCAGCTCAGCTGGCCTGCTTCAAGCGGGGAGGACCCGGTTGGTGGTCGAGTTTTGGGAGCGGCGAGTCCTGGCGGTGGTGGAGCTTCTGGGTGGGGGCGCCGCACAATGGAGCAGGGGTCAGCCTGGACGTACCGAGCGGGCTTTTAGGCCCGCTCGTGGACCGACCAGGACCGGACCGATCGGTCCCGGCTCGCTAAATAATATGGCCGGTCCGGTCCATGAAAATCAGACCGAAATTCGGTCGGTCCGGTCCGGTCAAAGCTCGGTCCAGCCCGGAGGACCGAAGTCCCAGTTCAATAGAGAGAGACCCAACACATAAAAACTATGCGTGCGTGCGTGAGCTGACCTAACCGTCGTCCTCGTCCATGCCCAGGGCGCCGCCGCTGTTTCCTCTTCCCTGCTCTCCCTCTCTGCACGGCTGCTCCCCCAATTCCGATCCCCTTTCCTGCTGGCTGCAGAAGGGAGGGAGCGCCGCCTCTGCCGGCCGCCGTTGCCATCGTCGACCAACTGAACCTTTTCTGTTGCCGTCGCCTGTCTCTGCTCTTAATATTGTCAACCAACACCTCCTCGTCTGCACTGCACACGGGGGAAGGAGGAGCGGAGGAGCCAAGGAGGGAGCGCCTCATCTACACGGCTGCACCTGCTCGCCGTCGTCGACTGTCGCCGTCTCCACCTGCTCGTCTCTGACCATCTCCTCGTCGGCTGGCCGCCGTCGAGCATGATGCTTGAGGACGCGGGGGATGGAGCAGCTGCACCTGCACCTGCAGTCCTGTATGCCGTCGCCGTCAGCTTGTAATTGTTCACCTCCTCTGAACTTTCTTCAGTGTTCACTCCCTCTGAACTTTCTTCAGTTGGACACCTTCCTGTGCTGTTTTATTTGGCAAACTTGCTTATTTTTCATCCATTTGAACCTCTTTTGCAACCTAATGATCTATATGTTCAAGTATGTTGTCAAAGAGTTCTAAAAAAGCTCCCAGCACACTTCCACGCACGAACTGTACTCGGTCCAAACGGTCCCCTCGGTCCGCACCGAGCTGAGGTGCAGGCGGTCCGGTCCAGGGAAACAGGACCGCAGGTAAGCTCGGTCCGGTCCGGCTCGGACCGCCGGCGGCCGGTCCAAACGACGGCTCGGACCGGGACCGGACCGGCCCGGACCGTGTCCACCCTGAGCAGGGGGAGGGGGGTCGTGGTGGGCGCAAGCGGCAGTGACGGAATGTTCACGGGAGGTTCTGTGGTATAGTATCGGGCTGGGGAATTGAATGGGGTCACCGACGAGTGAACTTCTGGAGAGAACGTATCTTTTCTAGCTAGGGTGCACCCGTGTTGACACGTAATTGTTTTCCTGTTTTTAATTAATAATAAAGCATAGAAATAAAGGTGCAGTTCCTTCACGGACCACTAAAATTTACATTGTCGAATTTGCCACTTTTTTATTATCTGATGTCGGTAACTTAGGAGAAATACATTGTGTACGATAATTTTTAGGGCGTGCTATGCGTTGGTCGGCAGATTTTTTAAATTATCCGTCGCCTCGCGAGCAGGGCCGGTCCTGGGGTTTTGGGGGCCCGGGGCGAAACAAAAAACCCTGGGCCCTGTAATATAACAGTCGAAATAGTAACCAATATATATGTATATGAAATGCCAGTAATAAACACTTAAAATGCATCTAAGAATAATATTCATGTCAAATTTAAAGGAAATAGTTAATAATTGAAAACTAATGCAAAGTTCTCAGTTAAATCTTAGTGATTTTCAGTCAAAGGCACAAATGACAATTTAAAGTAATATATAACTAAGCAATGGAGTACAGTTTGATCATCATTGATTATACCTCGCAACAAATTGTAGATAATTAAGTTATTGATGGGATAGAGGGGTGCAGTGCGCTCGACCTCAGCTACAACTTTCTCCAAATTCTATGTGTTGTCTATCCGCAAAAAAGGTGAACTATTGTCAATCCATATAACCAAACGAAAATATGTGTTGATAGATAGTTAAGTTGTTCGTATCAACTTCTCTGCAAAGAAAAAGAAGTTATACGTATCAATCAAAGTTTTGTATGATTTACCTGGTCCATTGGATATAACATCCAGCGAGTAACTCGTTGCTGATTCCCTGGTCTTCTCCCTAATCTTCCTGGAATTGCGCCGTTACCGTCGCGTATTGGCTGTAGCCGGCGGGTGCGCACAACACAATGCTGCGATCCGGCGTCCAGTCTCTTCTCAGATCCACGACTCGAGAGGTCGAGGCGGCGCACACGATACACGAGAAAAAAGATCAGGAATTCAACCATCGCTCACATCGCAAGACAGGGAGCAATCTCAGTCGCATCATGGGCTGCGCTGGAGGTTGGATTCTGATGCATTTGTGGCCTGCGCTTGTTTGACGTAGATTAATTGGACATTTGGGCTGGACCTGCTAGGCCAGTACAGAGAGAGAACATCATACTTGGGGGCCCCTCTGGTGCCTGGGGCCCGGGGCGGCCGCCCGGTTCGCCCCCCCTCAGGACCGGCCCTGCTCGCGAGCCGATCTAGGTTGCTCACGTACAACCCCTCTTTGCAACAAAACTATTGTTTCAGACACAACGATGACTATTGCAACAATAGCTTTATTTTGAAAACACATCGGTGATGATGGCAACAACAGATTTGTTTCAGCAGCATTAAAGACGTTATAAAGCATCTGTGCGCATGATCCCTTTGCAACAAGAGCTTTGTTTTAGAAACTACATTGACTATTGCAACAAGGGATTTGTTTCAGAAACATGGCTCGCATGACTGGGGCGGATCCAGCACGGGGGGCTCCCCGACGCTGAAAGCGTTGGCGAAGAGGTCATGCGCGACGCCGCACACCGCTAGAACGATGACCGGACCGCACGGATCTCAGGCACTGTCGTCGATGTTACGCGGCGGCTCGATGATCCAGATCTAGATGTGGGGCACGAGAGATGTCAGCGGCGGGGCAGCCAGGCGGCGAAGAAAAAGAGGACGGATAGATCCTTATTCAATCTTTGTTTAGGGATGCCATAGATATAATAAACAAAAATAACCTACTTTAGTGAACTAGCTTACTTTATTAAACAAAGGTAATTATGAAAATTGGTATATCCTACCACAATGATTTAAGACATCAATGGTTCTATATATGATGGTATCTTTTTTTTATTTAGGAGACGATAGCATTAGCTTTAAATACCACATTGTGATGTCACTAAATCAAAATAAGGACTCCTTGTATGATATTTTTATTATCAATATAATAATCTAAAGATAGGTTGTTCACCCGATTAGATGACTAGAATTTATGTCTCATGATTCGGACTAGGGCCCCAAAGAATTATATTATTAATTGATCCATCATTTTTTTCATCATTAAACTTATCCTCTAACTGGCCAATCTAATTCATGAAAATTGGCGTTTGTATAGTAGGAAAGCACATTATTTTTTTCTCCCGTTGCAACACACGGGCATGTTTGCTAGTTAGACCAAAACAAGGATTTCCCCCTAAAAAATCAATATTTTTTCCTGCGGGAAATACTTCCGATATATTCATCGGACATCAAGCACTGCTAATCACCCCTCCCTCACATGAGGGAGAAAACCCTGTTGTAGCAGGCAGTCAGAAAGCCATTGTGCCAAGCCCCTAGAGAACCATCGCATGAGAACAACAATTGTTGTCGATGAAGAGATGTGCAGATAAGAAAGATCCAACCAGTAGACAGATGAACGTAGGGTCTATCAAAGACACCGACCGAATCCCATGAGATCCATCAGACACACACCTCCACACGCCCTCCAACAACGCAAGATTCGCAACCCGAAGGGGTGCTCTGCGAAAGAACTTATTCCATCTTAAAGGAGCCGTTGTTGCCTCACTTTTTTCTGAGCAGGACACACACCCTAAAAAATAATAATACGTAAAAACGAAGTAGGACCGGGATCCATCGCGCCTCCATGACCCTAATGGCACAAGAGCCGAGGCAGTTTGGCGACGGTGCCGGCAGGAGGGGAAACCCTAATGCCTGGGAGTCATTCATGGGGGAGGAGAAAACATTTCCCCGATAAAAACAAAGTTAACCAGGGCATTTTCCATGGGAGCAGCATCGGGGCTATTGCCTTATCTCAGAAACACGCCGCACAGTACTGAAATATGGATTATCACAATGAAAACAAAATATACAAAGTAATAAAGTCTCTCAATATAACCCCACAAAAAGCAAATCTCTTAATACAACTACTCTTCTACTATTATTATAGTGACGATCGATCTATTATTATGGAACATGTATGTATGGAATCACGATATATACTAAGTAGTGATGCAATCGCTAGTTTCTCCTCATGCCTCTCCACCACCTGTACTTGCCGACGTCCTCCTGCCAGCCGCCGTCCTGGTCGAGGCCGGTGTCCAAGCGCTTGATGTACTGGTGCTCGAAGTAGTCGGGGTTGCGGCCGAAGCACTCGTGCAGCGCCTTGGTGGCGCCGACGCACGCCTCGACGTCGACGACGCGGAGCTTGGCGGAATCGGGTTCGTAGGGGTCGCACTTCCTCATGGCCGCCCGGAACTCCTTGAGGCACCCGCCTTGGCCACGTAGTGTGTGACCACGGTTTTGTCGTTGCCGACTTCGGCGCTGTGGGAGAAGGCCGCGGCGCCGACGAGCCCCAAGCCCAGCATCGACGCGGTGAGCCCCATGGCCGGCAGCGCTAAATCTATTTGGTGTGTGCTTTAGCTAGGGTTGTTAATTAATCTGGCCCTCGATGATCGATCAGCCCAATTAAATAGCACATTCTGCCGCACGATTGGCCCGGCGATCCTATTCTTGAGGTACAAGTTGCAGCGATTTAAATAGTACTCCTCGATTTAAATAGTACTCCTCCATGCAGCCGCACTATATATTCTTGCGGTACAAGTCCCTTGCGAGATACTACCTCCGTCCGGGTTTATTAGCCCCCTTTCATTTTGCGTCAAAGTTTGACCATGAATTTAAACTTATGAAATGTAAATTCTATCTTATAATAATATATCATGGAAAACCTCTTTCAAATACAAATCCATCAATATCACTACCGGAATAACGTACGTTGCCGACGGCCAGCATAGGTCCAAAAACCGTTGGCATAGGGCTATGCCGACGTTGGCTGTCGGCAACTCGAACGTCGGCGTCCCGCCGGGCGGCCGTCCGCATATAAACACCGTCGGCATAAGCATGTATGCTGATGGCTTCCGTACAGCCGTCGGCATAAACTTGCCGTTGGCAAAGAATTGCGACTGACGGCCGTTGACGGCGAGGCCGTCCATTCAGGCATCGACACGTGGCCGCTCTTGCCAGCTCCTGGTGGTCCTCTACGCCGACGGCTAAGCCGTCGGCATAGGTTTCCCTTTATGCCGACGGCCTAACCATCGGCGTAGAGGACCACCAGGAGAGGCCGTCGGCATAAAGGGAGCCGTCGGCATAGAGGACCACCAGGAGTTGCCAGGAGCTGCCACGTGTCGCGCACTGGTGCCTCATGCCTTCTACGCCGACGGCCTAGCCGTCGGCATAGTTATGCACATAATTTTTTTTTGCATTTTTTTGTTGCATTTCAATTCAAATACACAAATACACGGCATATATATATATATATATATATATATATATATATATATATATATATATATATATATATATGATCATCATCACAACAGATCGTAACAGAATAGAGAGGATAATATCTTAAATTCAACATCATGACAAGTTCAACATAGCAAACAACATCATCACAAGTTCAACAAAGCCAACAACATCATCACAAGTTCAACAAAACATAAAACACCGCCAAAGGCTTAAGCGCCATCACTTCCACCGCCAAAGCCGAGGTAGCTAAAGCCGAGGTCGTCACCGCTAGCGCTACTACCACCGCCACCGCTAGCGCTACCGCCACCGCCACCGCCTCGCCAGACCGGAGTGACTGGGCTTTGTGACTCAGGAGTGGAACCATAAGTAGCACCACCACCGACGGATGATCCACCGGTTCCCTACATGTTTGAAAAGAGATGGCAAGGCAATATATGATTGTATTGAATAAACGGTAAGTTGTGGTTGAATAGTTTGGTGATGTACTAACCGGAGTGCCATAGTGTTCTGCCAGGAATTGTTCAAACGTAGGCGGCACTGGTTGTGGTCCAGGAGGTGGTGGTGGTGGTGGCAGTGTAGGAATCTGCCCGGTTGCCATAGACACAACTAGAAGCTCCGTCATGCGGCTGTTGTGCTCATTGGCTGCTGCAACTCTCTCGTTCCAGTCGAAGAGTTGCTGACGTACGAAGTCCATGTAGGCCTACAAATATGACATGATGGAACTCATAAAACATAGCAATGCGGAAAATAAAGGTCGAAAGAAAGAAGATAAGAGGGAAAATACTTACAGAGTTCTGCTGGGCTAGGAGTGACAGTGCAGAGGACGCGCTGGGGCGCGGGCGCGGGCTAGGCGTCGGGTCGGTAGCGCGGATCCGTCTGTAGGAGACGGAATGGGTCACTACTAGGGAAAACCCTAGCAGTAGCGTGGGTATTTGGTGTATCAGTAGAGCGGGTAACCGCGCTGCTGATACGGCGCTACAGCTAACGTTTATCAGTAGCGCGTTTTGACACGCGCTACTGCTATACCTACATAGCAGTAGCGCTTTCTGTACCAGCGCTACGGCTAAGTCTATCAGTAGCGCGTTTTGACACGCGCTACTGCTATACCTGCTTAGCAGCAGCGGTTTTTGTAGGAAGCGCTGCTGGTAGTTACTAGCAGTGCACCTCTCTACCCGCACTACTACTATTATTACGTATTTCTTTTTTGTTTTATGTCGTATATTCATACGCCATTATACAAGTTTTCATACAGTATCATCATAATACATCATTGTCATATAACAACTACTCATCATCATCATTTTCGTCCATGAGACATCATATAACAACTTGGTCACTAGTTATAATAACAACTCCTAGGACCTACTCCTAATCACTACTCCTCCTCAGCATCACCATCAACTCTAACACATTGTAGCACATAATAAAAACTTCTCATCATCACCATAGTCATATATAATCAGCACTAACTAATTGTTCTTAATACCTAGGACCTACTCCTGCTGCTCTCTCTCAGGTAAAATAGCATAAAAAATGTGTAGCACTCCTTCTTCATCATATTGGAGAATGCATATGAACCTGTCTCCTAATTGTGGGCTGCGCTTCTGATTGCTGCCCCCTAGTACTTCTCTGCGATCCTTCACAATTTTGCTCCAGTCTTTGACTATTAAGACTTGCTCGCTTCGAAAAATGATGAATGCACTCATGTGCAATACAGGATATCTTGGCCGTAAGCTAACCATTGCCATGCGACCTTTAGACTCGATCCAACGAGGCACAACACTCATCGGGAGTCCCTGTTGAAGAACATCGTAGTAACATACTTAGCAATGAAGTTTAGCTTAAAAAATAATGTATGCAAAAGATGCACTGAGGACAAATAGTAAAAATCTTACCATCTTTCCTAGATAGATGTGACCGTAGTTCAATACGCACACTAGTGGCCGCACGTTTTGAGTACTAATATCTCGAAGTCCAGGAAAATAACCTGTCTTGACAGTATCAAGATCCTCCAGCCATGAAACATAATGACCTATCTCCTCGCAGTTTAGTTCAGCCCCGGGACAGTAGTAGGTGTTGTCTACCAAGCGCTGGACATGTTTGCTTGAATGGAAATAAGCTGTCAATAGAAATTAGTTGTCAACTATTTTTAAATAAACAATATAAATTACTTAATAAATATGGTTGAGAAACTCACATAATGGTAGCTGGAGGCATCTGCACATCGACCCAGATGTCGATATTACCTTCAATTTCATCTTCCGGACGAATATCAAAGGTGATAAGCATATTAGGCTCAAATGCATAAGCCTTGCATAGTGCTCTCCAACTTTTGCATTCAAAATAGGAGTAGGTGTCTGCATTGTACAATTTTACGGCAAAAGTATAACCATGCTCGGTCCTCAAGTGAACTCTATTTACCTCCATACTTTTTTTAGTACTGAAACCAATCTTATCCAAGACATAAATTCTTGCATGGCAGGGGATACGCTAGTAGAATAGTAAAAAATTAAAATTATAAGTTGAAGCAAAAGAAGCAGAAGTCATGCTTAATTACGAAAAAAGACTTGTCGTTGTGACTTACTGTATCCACTTCGAAGGTCTCATCCAGCATGATGCTGAAGCGCCTACCATCAACTAGGTGAGGCTTGTCGCACAGGCCGCGCTCGTCTTCGCAGCATTCGCACATAACAAATTTCCTTTCGTCGTCAGACATTTCCTATGTTCATAGTTGAAACATTTAAAATCGATCGAAGGCAACTACCAGGAAACTGATCAACACACAGATCACTATTACTCAATATGCAACGGGTTGACTTTAGGTCTGTCGAGTCTTTCCTTCCTAAACTCTCATCTCACGTATATGGTGGGCACTCCCTCTAATATTGCGACCGTCGGTGATGGTGGCTCCTCCATTCGTTCCCGAGTGCATTACACCAAAATGTCTAGCACACGGGAACGAAGGAGAAGCGACCCCCACGACAACAGTCGGGTTTCTTCCTCTCTCATATTTCGACCGTCGGTGATGGTCGCTACTCCTCCTTTCCCTAGTGCATTTCAAATATCTAGCACAAGGAAAAGAAGGAGAAGCGACCCCCACGACAACAGTCGGGATTCTTCCTCTCTCATATATATATATATGGTGGACACTCTCCCTCACTGAAAGACACACAAGGAGCCGAAACAGACCTAAAGTCAACCCGTTCCATATATCGAGCAATGACATAGAAAAAATGCCCTATGTTTTGCCGGAATATCATTGAATTCCCGTTCTGGCAAATCACAAGCACTCGATATGTCCTACATTGTAGCACAAGTCATGCTAAAATTAATGAAAAAAATTCGGCATGACCTTTGCTAAAAACATGACATATCGAGCGCCTGAAATTTGCCGAAACGGAAACGAATCAACATTCCGGCAAAACATAGGCCACTCGGAGGTACATTGCAAACTAGAACACCAAGACATCGTCTATATTCAGAATGCATCATCATCGACATCAATGACATGGCGACTAGCACTAGCATTTTCGTCATCGACGTTTACAACACATTATCATCTATATTCAAAATGTTGCATATCAACAAGAAAATATCAACTAGCCTACTAAATCAAAATGTAGCAGGGAGGAGGGGTTGTGGATGGAGGAGGGAGGAGGGAGAAGGAGGGGCGACTGAAGGAGGGAGGAGGAAGGAGGACGGAGGAGGAAGGCGGAGCGAGGAGGGGCCGGCCGGCGGCGAATGGAGGAGTGGAGGGAGGACGGAGGAGGTGGGGCGGGGAGGAGGGAGGAGGGGGAGGATTACCGAGTCCAGGGAGGAGGGGGAGGTGACGGCGGCAGAGGGAGGAGGGGTAGGCGACGGCGGCGGCGGGCGGCGGGGGGCAGAGAGGGAGCGACAGTGTGAGGGGGGAGTGAGGGGCCGGGAGTGAGGAAGAGAGAGGGAGCGCACAGGGTGGATAAGGTGGGCATAGCAGCAACGTGGGTTGGTGCCAAGCGCTACAACTAAGTAGAATAGCAGCAGCGCTGGTTGAGGAAGGGCGCTACTACTATACCTAGCCTGTCGGGAATGGTGTGGCAATTATAGTAGTAGCGCGTTTTATACGTGCCACGCTACTGATATGTGTTTATTAGTAGCGTTGTTTATGTACACGCGCTACTGCTAAGTAGCAACAGCGCCTCCTTTTAAAAAGCGCTACTGGTAAGCTTCTGTGTATAACGTTTTCCCTAGTAGTGGGTGATCACATAATCCAGAATCGGATGCCGACCAAGACTCTTCGGCCCTATGCTGACGGCGGCCCTCTCGTTGGTATCCACAGACATGGGGTCTAATGTGCCAGGATTCCACTTCTGAAACTGCTGCGTGTAGGACGACAGGTTCTCCTCGGTATGGCCGTAGTACTCACTCTCGCCAGCCTGAGGATTAGGCCGCACACGGGCGAGCCTCCACGACTCGATGTCTGAGAGCGGCCGCTTCAATTTCTCCTCCTGGACCGCCAAACAGAGGTTAGTCATACATAAGAACATACGGTAAATAGAAGATCAAGAATGGAGCAAATCATCCACCAACGGCTGCATAAACACTCCCAAATTATTTCCCGGGTAGTCAGGCCCCAGAATGATCAGCGACAAGAACATGGTCTTGCGTTGCATTACGACATCGGGAGGGAGATTGAGCAGAATAACAAACACGGGCCAACAGCTGTATGGATTGGACGACATTCCATATGGATTCAACCCATCAGCTGTTATCACAATCCTGATATTCCCTGCCACGGCTGATTCCTCGGGGTAATCTTTATAGAATGACTTCTGTCGGGGATATACCCCGCGGTATGACCCGGAGACAGTTATAAGCCGGCAGACACTTGTAAGCCGGCAGACAGTTATGACCCGGCAGACAGTTATGACCCGGCAGACAGTTATGACCCGTCAGACAGTTATGACCCGGCAGACAATTAAAATCCCGGAGACGAGTCCCTGAAGATGAGTCTTGAAGATAAGCCGCCCGGTGTAAGCCGCCCGTCTGAGATAAGAAGCTCGGGACTCAGAAGCCCATGAAGAGAAGCCCGCGATGGGAAGTCATAATAAGTTAAGTCTCAATCCGACTTAGACTCTACATGTAAACCGCCCCTTCAACTTATATAAGGAGGGGCGGGTCACCCCAAGAGGGTGAGGTTTTTAGACGTCTCCATAGACAGGTCTTAGACAGACAAGTCATTAGAGATAGTCAGATTAGAGGTTCTCGAGATTAGAGGTAGCGACTCCACACCCTTGTAACCGAGATCGTCATCGTCATCAATACAAGAAAAGCAGGACGTAGGCTTTTACCTCCATCGGAGGGGCCGAACCTGGGTAAACTCGCGTCTCTCGATTCCGGCCAACCCCTCTCAAGCCGCCACACAGTTGCGATGGCCTCACACCTAAAGTCTGCTAACCCGGACATCTTGCCGTGACAAATCCACGATAGTTGGCGCCCACCGTGGGGCCCGCACACGGTGATGTTATGTTCTTGAAGGGATCTTTTCAGGGATCGAGAAATCTAGCGTTGTGCCGGATGAAGAAGAAACTGCACATAAGGATCGCATCATCGACGAGCAGTCAGAACGGTGTGTACGAGTTTGAGGCTGAGAAAAATTAGGGCTACGTATGTGCGCAGCCGCATCGTGCGATCCGCCGGAAATCTATTCGGCCGCAAGCTCCTGTATGGCTGTCGCGGCAGCCAATGAGAGATGAGCCCAAGAAGTTTCAACGCGGCTACAACTTCTTGTCGACATGTGGGGATCAATGCTTAGAGAAAGTCTCACTGCGCCCCGAGGCCGCAAGTCGCCGAGACCGATTGGTTCTTTCCTGTTGCCGATTCAACTCATAAGCAATGTTGGAGATCGACTCCAATCCGGACAGTCCACCGAGGCGGACACACCGATTCAGACGTTCTCTGTCATCGAGTTCTAGGGAATCGTTGCTGCTGCTACTTGCGTGAAGACCCGAAGGCAGATGGACCATGGATTTTGCCTGCAAGCGCGTGCACGCCGGCTTGCCGTGCCTCGCCTCCTACCCCCGGCCTCGATGCGTTCTGCTCCGCTCGCCTCCGAGCCCCCGCAAGCCGCTCCAGCCGGCCGGCTCTACTGCGCCTGGCCGCCATGGCCTCACCTCGAGCCGGCCTTCCCTACAGCCGTCGCGCTCGCCGCCGCTTCCGTGTCACGCCACGGCGCCTGTGAGTCGCCGCACCCGCGAAACTGCTCCGTGCCGCTGCTCTTGCAAGCCGCCCGCTTCTCCGAGCCGCCCCGTCGCACTTGCCGCAGCCGCCGTGGCACGCCTCGCCCTTTTACTTCGCGCCCGAGCCGCCGGCCTGCTACACCTCATCCGCCGCCCCGCCTTGAGTCGCTACGCCCGCTGCGCCGTGGTCGGCACGGACTCGGTCATCTCCACCATGGCACCACCTCGTCTCACCGCCCCGCGCTGCCCCGCCGCGGCTCGCCGCTGCGCGCCGCGCCCGCCTCACCTCCTGCGCTCGCGCAGACCGGCTTGCCGCTGCGCCCCCATGACTCACCTCCACCACTGAGTCGGCCGCGCCGCGCCGCTGCGCTCGCTGCTCCGAGCCGCCGTCCAACGAGCCGCCGCGCCCTTGCCGGCTTGCCTTACCTCCGCCACCGCGGACCCGCCTTCACCTCACCTCTGCACCTTCGAGCAGCCTTTGCCGCACTCCGTCTTCACGCAGCACCGCACGCACTAGGCGCGCCGGTTCTCCCGTGCCCCGCCTCCGGAGTCGCCTCGGCCGGCTCTGCTTCTCCGCAAATAACCAGGCCGCGTCCCGCGGTCCGTCTTCCCCGCCACAGTGGGCTCACCTCGCCATGCTGCTCTGAGCCGCCATTTTCTCCTACCGCAGCTCCACTTCCGCCACGGGCTCAGCCACTCGCCGTCGCAGCCTGCCGGAGCTACCGACCCGCCACGCGCAGCCACTAGCCCGCCTACCGGATCCCGCGCTGGCCGGTTCCGCTCAGCCTGCGGCCGGTTCGGGCTCCTCCCGGCTCGCCCTGAGCCGCCGTGGAGTCGGCCTCCCCCGCGCCTCCTCGAGCCGGCCTCACATCCGCCATGGTTGCTCACCTCGTCTCCACCACCGAGGCTTTGCTCCGCTGTGCCGTGCCTCGACCGCCGCTGCACCTTGAGTCGCCGTCACGCCCTGAACCGCCGAGGCGTACGCCTCCGCCGTCCGCGCCTCGCCTTGCGACCGAGCCGCCTCGGTCGCGCCCCGCCTTCATCCGAGCCAGCCTCGCTCTACCACCTCAGCGCGCCTCCACCGGCTCCCCGCCCTCGCCCGGTCGCAGCCCTGCGGCTGGCCTCAAGTTGCCTCCACGCTAGGCCTGCTCGAGCCGCCGCCTCTGACGCGACCAAACCAGCCTCGCTTCCGCCTCGAGCCGGCCCCGGCCTCCCCTTGTCTCCGAGCCGCCGCTGCGGCCCGTCCTCGCCGGAACGGTTTTGAAGCCGCCGCCTCCGCCATGACCGGCCTCGAGCCGCCACCTCTGCCGCGCCAAACCGCCTCTGCATCTTCGAGCCGCTGCCTCTGCCGCGCCAAACCGCCTCTGCATCTTCGAGCCGCCGCCTCTGCCGCGCCAAACCGCCTCTGCATCTTCGAGCCGCCGCCACCGCCGCAAGTTGCCCTCACCGAGGGGCCCCTCATGCTGCTCCACCCGGGGTCGGTCTCCCTCGTCGCCGTTGCGCTGTGCCTAGCCCCACCCGTCCTTCCCGTGCGGAGCAGTGCCAGCTAAAAAAGAAACAGAGGAGCAAAGGGCCGGCTGTTAAAAAAAGTCAGCAGGGGATCTGATGCTGTCTTGGATGCACTGGGGACTTTCCAGAGCCCTTATTTTCCGATTGAGGGGGGGGGGGGATCTACAACCAACAGGCAAAACTAAAAGAAGGATGCAATGGACTTGCTGATGAGCCATACTCATCAAGAAATTTCTTCTCGGCCGGCTCACTGTGGCTGGCAGTTCATTTTTATAGTCGCCTCGTTATCACGACTGGCTCGACATCGCACAAAAATACCAGGTGCTATCCGCCTTATCTACTTTTCAGTATATATTAATGCAGTCAAGAACAATTACTCTGTCTGCAATGTTTTTAAATCACAGGACAATGGTTCTACAAAGGGAATACAATATTGTGGATATGGAACTTGCGTCAACATAATCATGCGCCAGCATCCATCTATGCCGCACTATACGACGGACATACGTGCAAGCCGCCGCCCCCAGTGGTCTAGGCTACATCAACATCGTCGCTGCTGACTCACCGTCCGCGCTAGCCTACAACGCCACGGGCGACTCGCCATAGTCCATGCCTACATCGTCATGGGCGACTCTCTATCCGCGCCGGCCTACAACGACACGGGCGGCTCGCCGACCATGCCGGCTTACAAATGCCATGGCCAACCCTCGCATCTGCGCTATCAAGCCGGTTTCGAACGCCATGGCTAACCTCCACATCTACATCAACACGCCAGGGGCCGCATACATCGGTGCAGTGCTCGCCTATATGAGCCGCCCAACGGACGCACGCAAGCCGCCGTCCCTGCGGTCCGGTCTACGTCAACACACCGGTGCAGTGCTCTCCTATACGAGCCGCCATGATGCACCGTTCAAACATGGGTGCCCTGATTCATTGGATCATTATAAAGTCACTTGGAGTTTCTGCCGTTTCTTCAAACAAGATGGTGCCAAGGTGGATATTTCAACAAAGGTCATTTGGGGGCTTCCAACCCGCCGGGTTTAGCTTACACACCCTCTTGATTGGCTCTTCAGCCACCATAAGGCCGGGTTGTATACCCAAAAGTTGACTCCGTCAACAAGGTCATTTGGGGGCTTCCAACCCACCGGGTTTAGCTTACACACCCTCTTGATCGGCTCTTCAGCCACCGCAAGTTCGAGTTAAACCTGCCTGTATGCTGCTGCTGCTCCGCAAGGTGACCCGCCGAACTCTTACCAGTTAATCTCGGTTAGAGACCCTGAGCTGTTCAAAGTATTTGACAGTCACTCTCACTAGAGACCCTGTACTGGTCAAGGTTAAACCGGCGGTTCTTGTCACGTGAGGGCCGGCTTAGGGAAAGCGAGGATAAACTCACCCATCTGCTGCATACTCTCCGCTATGTGGCCCGTTCGTACTCTTAAACAGTTACTCTTTTAAAGACCCTGCACTGTTTAAGGTTCAAACGACGGATTTATGTCACGTGAGAAGTAGCTTATGGGCCCGGGGGGTACTCATGCCCTGCTGCGCCTCTCTATGGTTCGTTGTGCTCTTACCAGTTAATCTCGCCTAGAGACCCTGAGCCGCTCAAAGGAGTTGACGGTCACTCTCACTAGAGACCCTTTACTGTTAAGAGTTCAAACAACGAGTTCATGCCAGGAGAGCCGGCATATGAGTTTTCGAAAAAGAAAAGCAAGAACATATACAAGAGTTGATCTCTTCTGGTTGTGCCTTCAAAGCAAGAACATCATACATTGCATCATACATTGCATCATCATTGCATCATCTTACCATGCATCATATATGCATGGATATCCTGGTCTACATTGCAGGAACCGGTTTTTTCAAACCGGGTTATATTATTCAAATCTCAAATAGCCGACATGGCTGGATTTTTCATTATGGTTGTCATAACCAGCATTGGATGATTGAGGTTTTCAAAGCCCCTTCAGAGTAATGGCCATTATTCCTTCATCCCAAAAATACCAGCTTACAGCAAGGAGCATGGTTCAACATTGATATGCAAGGTTTTCAGCAAACATCATCTGGACAGTGGATAAAATTTTATTCTACAATGGAAGGAATAGTCCCGAATCGTTGCAGGCATACGACCGGCACTTGGGGGCTACATTATTCAAGTCTAGTTTATATCAAGTATGCAAGTCCCATGTCGCTGCAACCATGCACCACGGCACTTGGGGGCTAATGCAAGCTGTTTTTCACGTCATTATGTTGTCAACAGACCCCGTTATCTCAAGGAGATGAGCCAGCCTTTAATATCTTTTTCTAAGTCCCAGCCTAGTATTGTCTTACTGAGCCGGCCCTTGGGGGTTACACATTGCTCCTCAAGTCTATATGATCAGATCTACAACAAGTTCCTGCTCATTATTGCATAATGACCCGGCCCTTGGGGGCTACACTGGCTGAAGTTTTATGAGCATAAGACATTTACAAGTCCCAGGTTGCTGCATGCAAGACAACCCGGTACTTGGGGGCTACATATGTGGAATATTCAACTTATGACTGGTGACTCAGATAAATAATCTGGATTTCTCTAGGTTTGCACTATGTTGAAGCAAGTCTTAAGGCTATCACTACGTTTCCCTTCTTAAGACTTGGGGGCTACAGGTAATATGGATATGAGGAAGATATGTCTTCAAATTCTCAGTTATGAGGGAACCAGACGAATTTATCAAACCAAGGCAGTTGATAATAAGGGTTATTTTTCTACAAGGAGTCAGCGTCAGTGTATTGATATGACAGAGTTTCAGGATTTTCAGGAGTTGGTCAACTCGTATTTTTGAGTGAACCGGTCCCCTTACATATTCTTATTTCAGGAGGTTACCATGAATAAATTCAAGCTAACCTGGGGGCTAATGTTGGGGATTACCCCGCAGTATGACCCGGAGACAGTTATAAGCCGGCAGATACTTGTAAGCCGGCAGACAGTTATGACCCGGCAGACAGTTATGACCCGTCAGACAGTTATGACCCGGCAGACAGTTAAAATCCCGGAGACGAGTCCCTGAAGATGAGTCTTGAAGGTAAGCCGCCCGGTTAAGCCGCCCGGTGTAAGCCGCCCGGTGTAAGCCGCCCGTCTGAGATAAGAAGCCCGGGACTCAAAAGCCCATGAAGAGAAGCCCGCGATGGGAAGTCATAATAAGTTAAGTCTCAATCCGACTTAGACTCTACATGTAAACCGCCCCTTCAACTTATATAAGGAGGGGCGGGTCACCCCAAGAGAGTGAGGTTTTTAGACGTCTCCATAGACAGGTCTTAGACAGACAAGTCATTAGAGATAGTCAGATTAGAGGTTCTCAAGATTAGAGGTAGCGACTCCGCACCCTTGTAACCGAGATCGTCATCGTCATCAATACAAGACAAGCAGGACGTAGGCTTTTACCTCCATCGGAGGGGTCGAACCTGGGTAAACTCGCGTCTCTCGATTCCGACCAACCCCTCTCAAGCCGCCACACAGTTGCGATGGCCTCACACCTAAAGTCCGCTAACACGGACATCTTGCCGTGACAAATCCACGACAACTTCCATGCTTCAGCTTGCGATGGATGTACGATTTTTTTATCATACCTTTTCCCTTCCTTGTGTCACTTCATCATTTTGGCAGACTCCTCCGTGATGAAAAGGCGCTGCAGTCTTTCTATGATATGGAGATACCGAAGAATCTTTACGGGGATGTCCAGTTGCTTCTTCTCACCATGCTCATCGACGACCTCAAGGTACCGAGAGGAACCGCACTCCCTACAGTACTTGTCACCGGCATACTCCACTGGTGCAGAACCGGGATTTAGCACCGGTTCGTAAGGCCCTTTAGTGCCGGTTCTGCAACCGGCACTAAAGTGTGGGGACTAAAGGCCCCCCCCCCCTTTAGTACCGGTTCAACACGAACCGCCACTAAAGGGCCACCACGTGGCACGAGCCCGCGCCGGGGGCAGGGAGACCTTTAGTACCGGTTGGTAACACCAACCGGTACTAAAGGATTTTTTTTGAAATAAAGCAAAAACAGGCGGCCTACTGGGCCGGCACGGCCTGCATACGACTAGAAACCCAACCTCTAGTTGGGCCAGGATGCAGGCCCGTACGGCCCAGTAGGCCCCACAGGGCAGGAGACTTGCAATAGGCCCACAAAGGCCTGCTTAGAGAGGAGCTCGACACGGTAGCCGCGGCGGGGCTTATAAATCGGTGCGAACTCCTCTCAACTAGCGAGGTGGGACTAAACATTGTGCACTGCGGGTGGCAGCGCACCCCTTTAGTACCGGTTGGTGGCTCCAACCGGTACTAAAGGGGGGGGTCTTTAGTACCGGTTGGAGCCACCAACCCGTACTAAAGGCCACCACCTCTTTAGTACCGGTTCGTGGAACGAACCGGTACTAAAGGTTCGCCACGAACCGGTACTAATGAGCGCCGCCTGGCTAGCCGTTGGAACCGGCACTAATGGTCACATTAGTGCCGGTTCAATTACAAACCGGGACTAATGAGCTTCACATTAGGCCCTTTTTCTACTAGTGCTCGTGCCTAAAAAAAGGCAATTTTTCAGACAAACATCTATTTTCTCATATTTCATAGATAGTGCCTTCATGATTTTCTTCGTAGCGTAGATGCTTTTCGGCAGTTCATGACCCTCAGGAAGGTTGTTAGCCCATACTCCCAGAAATGCTTCGACGCAAGCTTGGGTACAGCCGTACTCAGCCTTGACTGCCATCAGTTGCGAGATGGCATCCAACTGAGAAATTTTGGCACCCGCACAAAGAGGTTTCTTTGACGAGGCCAAGAACTCCAAGAAGGCCTTTGCGATTGCCTCCGGCTCTTTCGGTTCATTCTCTGAAGGTGTTGTATGTGTCGTCTCGGCAGCAAAGACATCATCTAGCATGTCTCTAACCCCATCGTTCTTATAACCACCAATGCATTGTCGCATCACCTCCTCTTTACAACGGTCCCGCTCGGCAAAGTTTATGGGCATGTTAAAGTGTTCCATATATCCATACGTGCGAAGGTGCAAAGTCATTTCTCCCTGATCTCTACGGTGACGTCTTTCACATTTTGCACAGGGGCATTCTGGGTTAATTATCATTGGAGGACGGAATATCTCCTTCAAGAACACATCGGTTTTCTCGACCCACTCTGTTGTCACTTGATTCCGACGGATAAAACCATTGTACATCCACTGATCATCTGCCATCCTCTGCTTTATCACGAGCCACACAACAAAATTATAGATTCATTAAAATTAATCACATACAATTTTTATTTTCTACCGGGTTGACGAGAAATGGCACTAAATCCACCTACATCTCTAATAGGTAAAGAGGGTCCTAATCCCACCCGAGGATGTGTAGATTGAGTACGTTCTCCATGCTCTACGCCGTTCCGAGAAAAAAATTTAGCAGCACCTCCCCACTGTTCTCCAGATACACGTCTCGGCAAAAAGCCGAGAGAATGTGCATCCAGACAACAACGGGGAGGTGCCACCAAAATCCTGTCTCGGAACGGGGTAGAGCATGGAAAACGTACCCAATCTACACATCATCGGGCTGTCCGTGAAAACGCTGGACAATCCGAAACAGTTGCGGTGATAAATATGCAATTGAATGCATATTTATCCATGCAACCATTTCGGACGGGAGACGCCTAGGTTATGCGACTTGACGTGAAAAGAAAATCTAGTGACATGATTAAAAAAGCATAGAAGGTGTAGGTGGATTCGTAGCTCACCCTCGGCTGTAGAGGAAGTAGATGAACAGCGGAGGGACGATCGGGGACCAACAGCTCCGACGTCGACGATCACTCCATGGAGATGCAACAACCACAAAGCCTGTAAATTTCATCAAGTGAAAAAAAATTTAGGTCATCACATCACATACAACATTGACACTTCTTTTTTTTAACAAAATCATCATGATCAAATAACCACTCATCATATCCAAATAAACACAAAACATCTATCTATTCATCTATCAAACATCCATATATCTATTTATCCATCTATTCACCTATTTCTACTAAATACTACACAATTTTTTTTATAACAGTAACTAAAAAATTACCTTTGGGGCGGGGAGGTGGCCCGGGCGGCCACGAGTGAGGCTGGTGCGGTGAGGTGGTCGAGGGAGGCCGGCCGGAGCGGGGATGAGGAGGCCGGGCCGGGCCGGAGACGAGGGAGGCCGGCCGGTACTGGGAGGTGGTCGAGGGAGGCCGGCCTTGGTGGGGATGAGGAGGCCGAACCGGAGAGGAGCTAGGCCGGGGCGGGGAAGAGGGAGGTCGGGGTGGCGGCGACGCGGGCGGGGTGGCCGGGGGCGAGGCACGGCCAGCCGGCCGGATACGCGGCCGAGATGGGGGCGTGGGAGGACGGGCGGAGTCGGGGGCGCGGTGGGGGCGCCGGTCGGGGTCGGGGCCGGGGGGAGTGGCCGGAGACGGGGTCGGGGCCGGGGGCGCCGGCCGGGGACGGGGATGGGGCCGGGAGCACCGGGGACGGCCAGGGTCGGAGCGGGAGGCGGAGCGGCCGCACGGGACGACGACGGCGGTGCTCGCGGACGCGTGGGCGGCGGCGGTTGCGGGCCGGTGGCGGCGAGGAGAGGATGGCGGCGGCGCGGGCGAAGAGAGGGTGGCGGCAACGGTTGCGGGCGTGAGAGAGAGAGAGATAAGGGTGACAGAGAGCGCGAGAGAATGAGTGGAGGAGAGGGTGTGGCCGAGAGGATAAGGCCGGGCTATACCGATGGCCTAGACGTCGGCATAGCCTATTGGAGCCACGTGGCAGTCTATGCCGACGGCATAGCCGTAGGCATGGTAACTTTTTTTTAGTTTTTTTGAGGAATTTCTTTAGATTTTTTTAGGGGAGTTATTTCTGTTCTTTTTATTACACCAGTGCACGGCTCCAGTGTTACTAGGGCGTGTGTTCATACTTTCCTCACCAGGAAAGTTTCCCTCTCGGACGTTACTAGGGCGGCAACGCTGTCTGTGAAGGGGGTCACACTCCGGAGACGCATGCCAGGTGTTTGCACAAGCGACCACACTTCCAGACGCGTAAGAGGGCCCAGCGCAAGACCTGGTGGCATAGCTACCCCCCTAAGTCCCCCGACCCGTCTAACCCTGGCTCAGTTGACCGGACGGATCTATCACTTTGACTTTCACCGAACGAGGTATGACCGATGGACATTTTCACCTGGCTGTGATAGGACAGCCCATAGGTACACTTCGGATCAAGGACCGGGCCCAACCCACCGCAAGATTCCCTCCGTGTCGGCCCGACGTGGCCGTTTCCACCCTCCGTGCGACGGCGGCACCGACGTCCATGAGGGGGGCCACACTACGGAGCCGCGTGCCGGGTACTTGCACCCGCCACCACATTTCGGGACATGTAAGAGGGCCCATTTCAAGACCTGGCGGCATAGCTACCCCCCAATCCCCCGTCCCATCTAACCCTGGCACTGTTGACCGGACGGATCTACCCCTTTGACTTTCACCGGACGGGGTATGACCGATGGACATTTTCACCTGGCTGTCATAGGCCAGTCCATAGGTACACTTCGGATCAAGGTCCGGGCCTAACCCCCCGCAAGATTCCCTCCGTGTCTCCTCGACGTGGCCGTTTCCACCCTCCGTGCGGCGGCGGCATCGACGTCCGTGAGGGGGGTCACACTACCGAGCCGCGTGCCGGGTGCTTGCACCTGCCACCACACTTCTAGACGTGTAAGAGGGCCAAGCGCAAGAGCTACCGTGGTGTTGTTTTTGTGCAGAAATAAAAGTTCTCGGAATGGGCTGAAAATTTAAGGAGAATATTTTTGGAAAATATAAAAAATACCGGAGCAAAAAGATACCGGAGAGGAGTCCCGAGGAAGCCACAAGCCTAGGGGGCACCACCCCCTAGGGCGCGCCCCCTGGCTTGTGGGCCCCTCGAGCACCCCCCTGACTTGATTCCAACGCCAAGTACTCCTATAAATCGAGAAACCTCCAGAAAGAAACCTAGATCGGAAGTTTCGCCGCCGCAAGTCTCTGTAGCCACGAAAGATCAATCTTGGCCCTCTCCGGCACCCTGTCGGAGGGGGTCACCATCACCGGAGACCATGGAGGAGGAAGACGGAGGGGCCATCATCACCATGTTGGCCAAGGTCCAGAGGGAGAACCTCTCCCCACCTAGGGGGGAGGCCATGGAGGAGGAAGCACACGGGGGAGACCCTCTTCCCCTCTCTCCCGGTGGTGCCGGAGTGCCACCGGGGGAACCATCGCCGCGGTGATCGTCTTCATCAACATCACCTTCTTCATCACCATCCTCATCTCCTTTCAGCGGTCCACTCTCCCGCATCCCGCTGTAATCCCCTACTTGAACATGGTGCTTTATGCCACATATTATGATCCAATGATGTGTTGCCATCCTATGATGTTTTGAGTTGATTTCTTTTGTCCTTTGGGTTGATTGATGATCTAGATTGGTTTGAGTTGTATGTTTTACTTTGGTGCTGTCCTATGGTGCCTTCTGTGCCACGCACACGTGAAGGATTCCCACTGTAGGGTGTTGTAATACGTTCATGATTCGCTTATAGTGGGTTGCTTGAGTGACAGAAGCATAAACCCGAGTAGGTGGGTTGTTGCGTACGGGATAAAGGGGACTTGATGCTTTAATGCTATGGTTGGGTTTTACCTTAATGATCTTTAGTAGTTGCGGATGCTTGCTAGAGTTCCAATCATAAGTGCATATGATCCAAGTAGAGAAAGTATGTTAGCTTATGCCTCTCCCTCATATAAAATTGCAATAATGATTACCGATCTTGTTAACAATTGCCTAGGACAATTCCGCACACCGACCCATCATTATTCCACACTCGCTATTTGTAATATATTGTAATATATGCTAACTTTATGATAACATCACCTATTTTTATATTTTAGTTCTCCGTTATCATGCAAAGCTATTCTCTTCATACCCACAACATAGTTTTATTTCTCGTTTCTAGTTGGAAGCAAACGTTCGGCGTACGTAGAGTCGTATCAGTGGCAAATAGGACTTGAGAGAATATTGATCTTACCTTTAGTTCCTTGTGGGTTTGACACTCCATACTTATCACTTCCACCTTTGGAAATTGCTACGATGATTCCTTGCACTTGGGGATTGTCAAGCTCTTTTCTGGGGCCGTTGCCGGGGAGCAATAGCGTGGGGCTGATATTCTCGTGTGTGCTTGTTTGCTTTCTTCACTAAGTAGATTTTGTTTTCCCTTTTTGCTTTCTTTAGTTGTGGGTGAAACAAACAAAAAAAATTAAAAATGAAAAATACAAAAATAATTACTTGCCTCTTATGCCTAAGAAGTTTTTCAAAAAGACAAGTGATTGGAAGGTTGTGCATTGGAGAAGTGAGGGTCGACCTTGAACACTTGTGTTCATGCTCATGGAAACAATGTAGAATTTTTCATGGCAGCTTCTCAAAAATAATTATCCCCTTGTATATATCCATTGTATTATAAAAATAATGTGCCAAGATTTGCTTTTAGGATGATTAGATTGCTTGTTTGCTTTGTGTGGTGCAAAAACAGAAACTTTGACTGTAGTGCATGAATTTACATTTCTTACTGGAACGTCAAAAGTTTCTGAAATTTTTACACAGTACTTATATACAAATTGTTTAATTTTTCCTAAATTGTCAGAATTGTTTAAGTTTCCAGATTGCTACAGACTGTCCTGTTTTTGACAGATTCTGTTTTCTATGCATTGTTTTCTTATTTTGATGAATCTATGGGTAGTATTTGGGGGTATGAACCATGGTGAAGTTGGACTACAGTAGATATAATGCTAATATGAATTTGGAATGAGTTCACAACAGTACTTAAAGTAGTATTTTGCTTTATTATACTAACGGATCTCACAAGGGTTTTGTTAAGTTTTGTGTGATTGAAGTGTTCAAAGATCGAGGAGGTATCTATATAAGAAGAATACGGAGAGACAAGAGTTCAAGCTTGGGGATTCCCAAGGCACCCCAAGTAAATATTTCTAGGAGACTCAAGCATCTAAGCTTGGGGATTCCCCGGAAGGCATCCCATCTTTATTCTTCAACAATTATCAGTATACCTCGGTTTTTGTTTTGTTCACATGATATGCGTCTTTAGTGTTTTTCTTTTCTTTTTATGCACCCTTCTAGTATGATATAGTCCTTCATTGATTCATAGAATGCTTCATGAGCTTCACTTAGATCTTTTGAGTATGGCTTTGTAGAATGCTATTTGTGCTTCACTTAAATCTTTTGAGTATGGCTTTATAGAATGCTTCGTGTGCTTCACTTATATATTTTGAGCTTGGGTATCGGTTAATCTTTATTAATTGTAGAATGCTCTATGTGTTGGGGAACGGAGCATGAATTTCAAAAATTTCCTACGCTCACGCAAGATCTATCCATGGAGATGCATCGCTACGAGAGGGGAGAGTGTGTCTACGTACCCTCGTAGACCGTTTAGCGGAAGCGTCTCACAACGCGGTTGATGTAGTCGAACAATCCTTCAAGCTCCACCGATCGATTACCGAACGTACGGCACCTCCGAGTTCTACACACGTGCAGCTCGGTGACGTTCCTCGCCTTCTTGATCCAGCAAGACGTCGAGGTAGTAGATGAGTTCCGTCAGCACGACGGCGTGGCGACGGTGACGGTGAAGTGATTCCGGCAGGGCTTCGCCTAAGCTCTCCGAAAATATGACCGAGGTGGAAAACGGAGATCGGGGCACCGCACACGGCTATGGGACAATTGTGTGTCTCCAAGGGGTGCCCCTCCTCCGTATATAAAGGAGGGAGGGAGGAGGCCGGCCCCCTAGGGGTGCGCCAAGTGTGGGGAGTCTTACTAGGACTCCTTAGTCCTAGTAGGATTCCACCTCCCATACGGAGTAGGAAAGGGGGAAGGGAGAGGGAAAGGAAAGAGGGGGCTGTGCCCCCTCCCCTAGTCCAATTCGGTTTGGGCAAGGGGGGGCGCGCGTCTCCTCACGTGGCCTGCCTCTCCTTTTCCCGTATGGCCCAATAAGGCCCATTACTTCTCCCGGTGAATTCCCGTAACTCCCCAGTACTCCGAAAAATACCGAATCACTCGGAACCTTTCCGACGTCCGAATGTAGCCTTCCAATATATGAATCTTTACCTCTCGACCATTTCGAGACTCCTCGTCATGTCCGTGATCTCATCCGGGACTCCGAACAAACTTCGGACACCAATCACATAACTCATATAATACTATATCGTCATCGAACCTTAAGTGTGCGGACCCTACGGGTTCGGGAATGATGTAGACATGACCGAGACGACTCTCCGGTCAATAACCAACAGCGGAACCTAGATGCTCATATTGGTTCCTACATATTCCACGAAGATCTTTATCGGTGAACCTCATATGACAACATACGTTGTTCCCTTTGTCCGGCGGTATGTTACTTGCCCGAGATTCGATCGTCGGTATCCAATACCTAGTTCAATCTCGTTACCGGCAAGTCTCTTTACTCGTTCCGTAATACATCATCTTGCAACTAACTCTTTAGTCACGGTGCTTGCAAGGCTTCTGTGATGCTGTATTACCGAGAGGGCCCAGAGTTACCTCTCCGATAGTCGGAGTGACAAATCCCAATCTTGATCCATGCCAACTCAACAAACACTTTCGGAGATACCTGTAGTGCACATTTATAATCACCCAGTTACGTTGTGACGTTTGATACACCCAAAGTATTCCTACGGTATCCGGGAGTTGCATGATCTCATGGTCAGAGGAACGTGTATTTGACATAGTGAAAGCAATAGCATTAAACTGAACGATCATATGCTATGCTGACGGTTGGGTCATGTCCATCACATCATTCTCCTAATGATGTGATCCCGTTATCAAATGACAACTCATGTCCATGGTCAGGAAACCTTGACCATCTTTTGATCAACGAGCTAGTCTAGTAGAGGCATACTAGGGACATAGTATTTGTCTATTATCCACACATGTATTTAGTTTCCGGTCAATACAATTCTAGCATGAATAATAAACTATTATCATGAACGGGGAAATATGATAATAACTAATTTATTATTGCCTCTAGGGCATATTTCCAACAGTCTCCCACTTGCACTAGAGTCAATAATCTAGATTACATCTCCATGTAATTAACACTTAATCAGTTCTAAAGCCGATCATGTTTTGCTTGTGAGAGAGGTTTTAGTCAATGGGTCTGCAATATTCAGATCCGTGTGTTCTTGGCAAATCTCTATGTTATATGTAGATGCTGCTACCACACTCTGTTTGGAGCTACTCCAAAAGATTTCCCCACTATATTTATCCGGTCTGAGACTCATAGTCTTTCGGATCAGTGTTTAAAGCTTGCATCGATGTAACCCCTTACGACGAACTCTTTATCATCTCTATTCCTGAGAAATTCTTCCTTAGTCATCTTAAGGATAATTTGACCGCTGTCCAGTGATCTACTCCTGGATCACTTTGGTACCTCTTTTGCCAGACACATGGCAAGGCACACAGCTTGGCATACTTTATAGAACCTACGGCCGAGGCATAGGGGATAACCTTCATTCATTCTATTTATTTTGTCGTGGTCGAGATTTGAGTCTTACTCAACTTCACACCTTTCACCACAGTCAAGAACTCCTTCTTTGACTGATCCATTTTGAACTTCTTCAAAATCTTGTCAAGGTATATGTTTTGTGAAAGTCATATGAGGCGTCTCAATCTATCTCTATAGATTTTGATGCCTAACATGTAAACAACCTTTACCTAGATCTTCAAGTCTTACTCCACTTCACACCAGCCAAGAACTTATTTCTTTTGACTTGATCCATTTTGAACTTCTTCAAAATCTCATCAAGGTGTGTGAAAATCTTTTATCAGGTGTCTTGATCTATCTCTATAGATCTCGATGCCCAAACCGTGGATAACTCAAAAACAGGTTTTTATTGAAAAACTCCTTTCAATTAATTCTTTATGCTTTCCAGAAATTCTACATCATTTCCAATCACATATACTTATTAGAAATGTTATAGAGCTCCCACTCACTTTGTTGTAAATACAAGTTTCTCCATAAACTTGCATAAACCCAAACGCTTTGATCACTTTATCAAAGCGAGTATTCCAGCTCCGAGATGCTTGCACCAGTCCATAGATGGATCGCTGGAGCTTGCATACTTTGTTAGCACCTTTAGGACCGACAAAACCTTCCGGTTGCATCATATACAATTCTTCCTTAAGGAATTCATTAAGGAATGCCGTTTTGACGTCCATTTGCCAGATTTCATAATCATAAAATGCGGCAATTGCTAACATAATTCTGACAGACTTTAGCATCGCTACGGGTGAGAAAGTCTCATCGTAGTCAAGTCCTTGAACTTGTCGATAACCTTTAGCAACAAGTCGTGCTTTATAGACGGTGACATTACCATCAGCGTCCGTCTTCTTCTTAAAGATCCATTTATTTTTTAATAGCTCGCCGTTCATCGGGCAAGTCTACCAAAGTCCACACTTTGTTCTCATACATGGATCTAATCTCGGATTTCATGGACTCAAGCCATTTGTCGGAATCCGGGCTCGCCATCGTTTCTTCATAGTTCGTAGGTTCACCGTTGTCTAACAACATGACCTCCAAGACAGGATTGCCGTACCAATCTGGTGCGGAGCGTGTCCTGGTTGACCTACGAGGTTCTGTAGCAACTTGATCCGAAGCTTCATGATCATCATCATCTACTTCCTCTCTGGTCTGTGTCGGTGTCACAGAAATTTCTTTCTGTGGCGTACTACTATCCAGAGGAGGTACAATTACCTCATCAAGTTCTACTTTCCTCCCACTCACTTCTTTCGAATGAAACTCCTTCTCTAGAAAGGATCCATTCTTAGCAACGAATACTTTGCCTTCGGATCTCTGGTAGAAGGTGTACCCAACGGTCTCCTTTGGGTATCCTATGAAGACGCACTTATCCGCTTTGGGTTCAAGCTTATCAGGCTGAAGCCTTTTGACATAAGCATCGCAGCCCCAAACTTTCAGAAACGACAGCTTAGGTTTCTTTCCAAACCATAGTTCATACGGTGTCGTCTCAACGGATTTAGACTGTGTCCTATTTAAAGTGAATGCAGCTGTCATTAATGCATAACCCCAAAATGATAGTGGCAAATCGGTAAGAGACATCATAGAACGCACCATATCTAATAGAGTACGATTACGACGTTCGGACACACCATTACGCTGTGGTGTTCCAGGTGGCGTGAGCTGTGAAACAATTCCACATTGTCTTAAGTGATTGCCAAACTCGTAACTCAAATATTCTCCTCCACGATCAGATCGTAAGAACTTTATTTTCTTGTTACGATGGTTCTCTACTTCACTCTGAAATTCTTTGAACTTTTGAAATGTTTCAGATTTATGCTTCATCAAGTAGACATAGCCATATCTACTCAAATCATCTGTGAACGTGAGAACATAACGATATCCACCGCGCGCCTCAACACTCATCGGACCGCATACATCGGTATGTATTATTTCCAATAAGTTGGTTGCTCGCTCCATTGTTCCGAAGAACGGAGTTTTAGTCATCTTGCCAATAAGGCACGGTTCACATGTCTCAAATGATTCATAATCAAGAGATTCCAAAAACCCATCTGCATGGAGTTTCTTCATGTGTTTAACACTGATATGACCTAAGTGGCAGTGCCACAAATATGTGGTACTATCATTATCTTTTGGCATTCGTGTTATGAACATATGTATTACTACGATCAAGATTCAATAAACCTTTCATTTTAAGTGCATGATCATCAATGATATTATCCAAATAGAATAAAAATTATTCTCTGAAATTGAATAACCGTCTTGCAATAAACACTATCAGATATAATGTTCATGCTTAACACAAGCACCAAATAACAATTATTTAGGTTCATCACTAATCCTGAAGGTAGAGAGAGCGTGGCGATGGTGATCACATCAACCTTGGAGACACTTCCAATGCACATCGTCACCTCGTTCTTTAGCTAGCCCTCGTTTATTCCGAAGCTCCATGTTTCAAGTTGCAAGCAACTGAACAAGTATCAAATACCCAGGTGCTCCTACGAGTACTAGTAAGGTACACATCAATAACATGTATATCAAATATCTTTGTTGACATTGCCAGTCTTATTATCTGCCAGTTACTTTGGGGAAGTTCTGCTCCTTGTGACATTTCCCTTTGCAATGGGAGCACTAAGTCTCGGGTTTGGTTCAGCCTTGGGTTTCTTCGCGTGAGCGGCAACTGTTTTACCATTCTTCTTGAAGTTCCCTTTTCTTTCCCTTGCCCTTCTTGAAACTAGTGGTCTTATTAACCATCAACACTTGATGCTCCCTTTTTTGATTTCTACATCCGCAGATTGTAGCATCGCGAATAGCTTAAGGATCTTCTATCCCTTGCAAGTTTATAGTTCATCACGAAGATCTAGTAGCTTAGTGATAGTGACTGGAGAACTCTATCAATCACCACTTTATTCGGAAGTCTAACTCCCACTTGATTCAATTGTTTGAAGTACTCAGACATTCTGAGTACATGCTCACTAACGGAGCTGTTCTCCTCCATCTTGTAGCTATAGAACTTGTCGAAGGTGTCATACCTCTCGACCCGGGTGTGAGCTTGAAAAACAAATTTTCAGCTCTTGGAACATCTCATATGCTCCGTGTTGCTCAAAACATATTTGGAGCTCCGGTTCTAAGCCGTAAAGTATGGCGCACTGAACTATCGAGTAGTCATCTTTTCTTGTCTGCCAGACGTTCATAACGTCCTCAGACGATGCCGTAGGGGTATTTCACTGAGCGGTGCATTAAGGACATAAGCCTTCTGTGCAGCAGTGAGGACAATCCTCTGATCACGGACCTAGTCCGCATAGTTGCTTCCATCAACTTTCAACTTCGTTTTCTCTAGGAACATAATAAAAACAGGGGAACTACAGCGCGGTCTATTGATCTACAACATAAAATTGCAAAGATTATTTAGACTATGTTCATGATAATTGAAGTTCAATTAATCAAATTACTTAAGAACTCCCACTTAGATTAACATCCCTCAAGTTGTCTAAGTGTAACATGATCCACATCAACTAAACCACGTCCGATCATCACGTGAGGTGGATTAGTTATCAATTGTGAACATCTTTCATGTTGATCATATCTACTATATGACTCATGTTCGACCTTTCGGTCTCTTGTGTTCCGAGGCCATGTCTGTACATGCTAGGCTCGTCAAGTTTAACCCAAGTATTCTGCGTGTGCAAAACTGGCTTACACCCGTTGTATGCGAACGAAAGAATCCATCACACCCGATCATCACGTGGTGCTTAGAAGCGTCGAACCTTCGCAACGGTGCATACTAGGGGAGAACACTTATCTTGAAATTTAGTGAAGGGATCATCTTATAATGCTACCATCATCCTAAGCAAAATAAGATGCATAAAAGGATTAACATCACATGCAATTCAATATATGTGACATGATATGGCCATCATCGTCTTGTGCTTTTGATCTCCATCAGCAAAGCACCGTCATGATCTCCATCGTCACCGGGTTGACACCTTGATCTCCATCGTAGCGTCGTGACACCTTGATCTCCATCGTAGCGTCGTGACACCTTGATCTCCATCATAGCGTCGTTGTCGTCTCGCCAATTATTGCTATTACTACTACTACTGCTAACTCATAGCGGTAAAGTAAAGCAATTACATAGCGTTGGCATTGCATACAATAAAGAGACAACCATAAGGCTCCTGCCGGTTGCCTGATAATTTACAAAACATGATCATCTCATACAACAACTTATATCACATCATGTCTTGGCCATATCACATCACCAGCATACCCTGCAAAAACAAGTTAGACGTCCTCTACTTTGTAGTTGCAAGTTTTACGTGGCTGCTACGGGTTTGCAAGAACCGTTCTTACCTACGCAAAACCACAACGTGGTGTAGTGATTGCTTTTTGATCTTCTAAAAGAACCCTCTTCATTGAAACCGATTCAACTAAAGTGAGAGAGACAGACACCCGCCAGTCACCTTTATGCAACGAGTGGACGTAGCGGTGAAACCTGTCTCGCGTAAGCGTACGCGTAATGTCGGTCCGGGCCGCTTCATCTCACAATACCGCCGAATCAAGTATCACCTAGTAATGGCAAGCAATATGTATACACCCACGCCCACAACTCGTTTGTGTTCTACTCGTGCAAATCACATCTACGCATAGACCTGGCTCGGATGCCACTGTAAGGGAACGGAGCATGAATTTCAAAAATTTCCTACGCTCACGTAAGATCTATCCATGGAGATGCATCGCTACGAGAGGGGAGAGTGTGTCTACGTACCCTCATAGATCGTTTAGCGGAAGCGTCTCGCAACGCGGTTGATGTAGTCGAACGATCCTTCGAGGTCCACCGATCGAGTACCGAACGTACGGCACCACCGAGTTCTACACACGTGCAGCTCGGTGACGTTCCTCGCCTTCTTGATCCAGCAAGACGTCGAGGTAGTAGATGAGTTCCGTCAGCACAACGGCGTGGCGACGGTGACGGTGAAGTGATTCCGGCAGGGCTTTGCCTAAGCTCTCCGAAAATATGACCGAGGTGGAAAACGGAGATTGGGGCACCGCACACGGCTATGGGACAATTGTGTGTCTCCAAGGGGTGCCCCTCCTCCGTATATAAAGGAGGGAGGGAGGAGGCCGGCCCCCTAGGGGTGCGCCAAGTGTGGGGAGTCCTACTAGGACTCCTTAGTCCTAGTAGGATTCCACCTCCCATACGGAGTAGGAAAGGGGGAAGGGAGAGGGAAAAGAAAGAGGGGGCTGCGCCCCCTCCCCTAGTCCAATTCGGTTTGGGCAAGGGGGGGCGCGCGCCTCCTCACGTGGCCTGCCTCTCCTTTTCCCGTATGGCCCAATAAGGCCCATTACTTCTCCCGGTGAATTCCCGTAACTCCCCGGTACTCCGAAAAATACCCGAATCACTCGGAACCTTTCCGACGTCCGAATATAGCCTTCCAATATATGAATCTTTACCTCTCAACCATTTCGAGACTCCTCGTCATGTCCGTGATCTCATCCGGGACTCCGAACAAACTTCGGTCACCAATCACATAACTCATATAATACTATATCGTCATCGAACCTTAAGTGTGCGGACCCTACGGGTTCGGGAATGATGTAGACATGACCGAGACGACTCTCCGGTCAATAACCAACAGCGGAACCTGGATGCTCATATTGGTTCCTACATATTCCACGAAGATCTTTATCGGTGAACCTCATATGACAACATACGTTGTTCCCTTTGTCCGGCGGTATGTTACTTGCCCGAGATTCGATCGTCGGTATCCAATACCTAGTTCAATCTCGTTACCGGCAAGTCTCTTTACTCGTTCCGTAATACATCATCTTGCAACTAACTCTTTAGTCACGGTGCTTGCAAGGCTTCTGTGATGCTGTATTACCGAGAGGGCCCAGAGATACCTCTCCGATAGTCGGAGTGACAAATCCCAATCTTGATCCATGCCAACTCAACAAACACTTTCGGAGAACCTGTAGTGCACCTTTATAATCAACCAGTTATGTTGTGACGTTTGATACACCCAAAGTATTCCTACGATATCCGGGAGTTGCATGATCTCATGGTCAGAGGAACGTGTATTTGACATAGTGAAAGCAATAGCATTAAACTGAACGATCATATGCTATGCTGACGGTTGGGTCATGTCCATCACATCATTCTCCTAATGATGTGATCCCGTTATCAAATGACAACTCATGTCCATGGTCAGGAAACCTTGACCATCTTTTGATCAACGAGCTAGTCTAGTAGAGGCATACTAGGGACATAGTATTTGTCTATTATCCACAGATGTATTTAGTTTCCGGTCAATACAATTCTAGCATGAATAATAAACTATTATCATGAACGGGGAAATATGATAATAACTAATTTATTATTGCCTCTAGGGCATATTTCCAACACTATGAACTTCACTTATATCTTTTTGAGTATGAATAAAATTACCATCGGAATTGGGCTTGGAAGTGTATCATTAAAATGTCATGCCTAGCTAGAAAGGCATTAAAGGAAAGCGCTTGTAGGGAGGCAACCAAATATTTACCCCTACTGTTTTTGTGTGTTATAATGAATTTTATACTGTAGTAACTATGTTTTATATGTTTTCTTTCAATAAAGTGCCAAGTAATGCCTTTGGGATGATGTGGTTGATAGTTGATTTGATTCTGTGCAAAAACAGAAACTTTGGTGCCCAGTCCAGAATTTTTATAAATTCACCAGAGAGTAAAAAGCTTCTGAATTTTTTACACATGATTGATATACAAATTCCCTACGTTGTACTAATTTTTCAGAATTGTTGGGGCTGTAGAAATATGGTCATTGTTCAGATCATTACAGACTGTTCTGTTTTTGACAGAATCTGCCTTGTTTGCATAGTTTGCTTGTTTTAGCATTTCCATGGCTTATATTAAGTGATATAAATTGTGGAAACGATAAGTTACAGTAGACATTATGCGAGAACAATTATGAATCTTGTATTTGACAGTACCTAAGTGGATGGTTTGCTCTTTATCATACTAACCCATCTCACGAAGTTCCGTTAAGTTTTGTGTGATTGAAGTTTTCAAGTTTTGGGTGAGATATCGATATGAGGAGAATAAGGAGTGGCAAGACCCTAAGCTTGGGGATGCCCAAGGCACCCCAAGGTAATATTCAAGGAAGATCCAAGCAACTAAGCTTGGGGATGCCCCGGAAGGCATCCCCTCTTTCGTCTTCAACATTATCGGTAACCTCACTTGGAGCTATATTTTTATTCGTCACATAATATGTGCTTTGCTTGGATCGTCATTATATTTTGTTATTATCTGTTAGGTGTTATTTATATTCTTTTTTTTCAATAAAAAGTTCCAATAATTGCCTTAGGATGCTTGCATTGCATGTTTGATGTGTGCTGTGTAAAAAACAGAAACTTTTGCTGTAGTGTTTGAATTTTTGTATTTTTCTGGAACTTGGAAAGTTTGTGAAATTTTTACACAGTATTTTCATATAAATTCCTTAGCATGTCCTAAATTTTCATAATGTTTTGAGTTACGGAAGTACACTGTTTTCGTAAATTGCTACAGACTGGTCTGTTTGGACAGATTGCTGTCATAATTTTGTTATCTACTTATCCTCTAGTTTCCATAGCCTATATTGGTAGATATAAATTGTGGAAACGGTAGTAAACAGTAGATGGTGTTTGGAAATTATTATGCAACTTGTCTTGGCAGTACATGAAGTGTTGATTTATTCTTATGTGTACTAACCTATCTCACGAGTTCTTTTTGAGTTTTGTGTGGATGAAGTTTTTGAGAATAGGTGAAACCGTGGTATGAGAGGATTGAACGAGATACAAAAGCTCAAGCTTAGGGATGCCCAAGGCACCCCAAGTAAATATTTCAAGAAGTCTCAAGCATCTAAGCTTGGGGATGCTACGCATCCCATTTCTCTTCATCAACAATTATCGGTTAGCCTATGTTGAGCCTAAATTTTTATTCATTCGCAATATGCGTGCTATTCTTGGAGTGCCACTTTTATTTTGTTTTGCTGTTTGAATAAAAGCATTGGATCTGAAATTCTGAATAAGAGAGAGAGTCCTCACATGGCTATTTAACTAATTGACTACGCATTGATCTTCACTTATATCTTTTTGGAGTAGTTTGTCATTCAATCTCGTGCTTCACTTATATCCTATGAGAAAATGCTTGATTGAATTGAATATCATAAATCTGAAATTAAATATGCTTCATATACTTATCCCATGGGAAGTAATGACTTCACACATAATAAGTATAGGTGGTAAAATTTATTGAAAGTTAGCAAACACCGCATTGGTCACTTGAACAATTCATGAAAGAATATTGAAGGAAGAGAGATTCCACATATAAATATACTATCTTGGACATCTTCTATGATTGTTAGCTCATTAAATATTTTCAAACTCGAGCAAATTAGTTGAAATTGGACAAGGAAGACAAATCAATGAGTTATGTTTGGGTATATTTGCGTAGAAGTTATATTGTTATGGATCCTCTAACATGTGGTGCTTGTTTAGAACCTTTTGCTAGCCAAAACTTCGTACTAAGTAGAGATACTACTTGTGCATACAAACCCTTGAGCCAAGTTTCTTCCATGAGAGTCCACCATACCTACCTATATGCGGTATTTACCTGCCTTTCCAAGTAAATTTGCATGTGCCAAACTCTAAACCTTCAAATAATATTCTGTTTTGTATGCCCGAATCGCTCATGTAGTGACTGGGGGCAGTCAGTATCTTCCATGCTAGGTGGGTTATTCTCACGATATGTGTTGATTCACTATCATTCACGAGAAAGTGGCTGGTATTCGGGATGCCCAGTTCCATGCTCAAAAATCAAATCAAAATATAATGAAACAAAACTCCCCCAGGACTGTTATTTGTATGGACGGTACCTGTGGATTCGGCTCGCCGTGGAGTGTGTTTGATTGGTGGAGGGGGAGTAAAAACTTTATCATTCTGTTTGGGAACCGCCTATAATGTATCTAGCATGGAAGATGGTGAAATCTCTTGGTTGTTATGTTGACAATGAAAGCATACCTCCCAAAATTATACTCATCTATGTTTTAAACAATGCGCTCTGGCACATATGCAAATCCCTGCTTCCCTCTGCGAAGGGCCAATCTATTTACTTTCATGATTTATACTATTCATGTTGAGTCAACTTCTTATTCCAACCTCAATCTATTAGTTGGCAAGCATCATGTGGTGGGGAAAGATCTAAACATATATATCCAGTCAAATATATTTGATCATGAATTATTATTGTTGACAATTATCTATATGATAAATAAGTTGGGAGGCGAAACATTAAGCCCCTATCTTTCTCTGTGTTCGATGGATGCTATTTGTTCTAAAAATATGCTTTGAGTGTCAATAATCATGGAAGACTATATGATAGTTGAGTATGTGGAATTTGCTAAATCAAAAGCTCTTACATAGACCCTTCCTGAAAATAAGACGAATTGCAATTGTTCGATGACTAGGAATATGGTTTGTTAGTTTTCAAGAAACTTTCTGGTCTATACTTTAACATGTGAATAGCTTGTTACTTGATCATGAGAAGTTTTATGAGATGAGATACTGTTTATGGTTTATATTGATGCTAGAAAAGATGATTAGAATTATCATTTATCAAACTTGTGCACTTGCTAGCATTCACACTTCATAAATTATTTCTTTTATAATTTACCTACTCGAGGACGAGCAGGAATTAAGCTTGGGGATGCTGATACGTCTCCAACGTATCTATAATTTATGAAATATTCATGGCATGTTTACAATAATTTTATATGATTTTGGTATGATTTGATTAGAACTAACCCGGACTGACGCTGTTTTCAGCAGAGCTACCGTGGTGTTGTTTTTGTGCAGAAATAAAAGTTCTCGGAATGGGCTGAAAATTTACGGAGAATATTTTTGGAAAATATAAAAAATACCGGAGCAAAAAGATACCGGAGAGGAGTCCCGAGGAAGCCACAAGCCTAGGGGCGCCCCCCCCTAGGGCGCGCCCCCCTGGCTTGTGGGCCCCTCGAGCACCCCCCTGACTTGATTTCAACGCCAAGTACTCCTATAAATCGAGAAACCTCCAGAAAGAAACCTAGATCGGAAGTTCCGCCGCCGTAAGTCTCTGTAGCCACGAAAGATCAATCTTGGCCCTCTCCGGCACCCTGCCGGAGGGGGTCACCATCACCGGAGACCATGGAGGAGGAAGACGGAGGGGCCATCATCACCATGGAGGCCAAGGACCAGAGGGAGAACCTCTCCCCACCTAGAGGGGAGGCCATGGAGGAGGAAGCACAAGGGGGAGACCCTCTCCCCCTCTCTCCCGGTGGTGCCGGAGTGCCACCGGGGGAACCATCGCCGCGCTGATCGTCTTCATCAACATCACCTTCTTCATCACCATCCTCATCTCCTTTTAGCGGTCCACTCTCCCGCATCCCTCTGTAATCCCCTACTTGAACATGGTGCTTTATGCCACATATTATGATCCAATGATGTGTTGCCATCCTATGATGTTTTGAGTAGATTACTTTTGTCCTTTGGGTTGATTGATGATCTAGATTGGTTTGAGTTGTATGTTTTACTTTGGTGCTGTCCTATGGTGCCTTACGTGCCGCGCAACGTGAAGGATTCCCGCTGTAGGGTGTTGCAATACGTTCATGACTCGCTTATAGCGGGTTGCTTGAGTGACAGAAGCATAAACCCGAGTAGGTGGGTTGTTGCGTATGGGATAAAGGGGACTTGATGCTTTAATGCTATGGTTGGGTTTTACCTTAATGATCTTTAGTAGTTGCGGATGCTTCCTAGAGTTCCAATCATAAGTGCATATGATCCAAGTAGAGAAAGTATGTTAGCTTATGCCTCTCCCTCATATAAAATTGCAATAATGATTACCGATCTTGTTAACAATTGCCTAGGACAATTCCGCACACCGACCCATCATTATTCCACACTCGCTATTTGTAATATATTGTAATATATGCTAACTTTATGATAACGGCACCTATTTTTATATTTTAGTTCTCCGTTATCATGCAAAGCTATTCTCTTCATACCCACAACATAGTTTTATTTCTCGTTTCTAGTTGGAAGCAAACGTTCGGCGTACGTAGAGTCGTATCAGTGGCAGATAGGACTTGAGAGAATATTGATCTTACCTTTAGCTCCTTGTGGGTTCGACAGTCCATACTTCTCACTTCCACCTTTGCAAATTGCTACGATGATTCCTTGCACTTGGGGATTGTCACCCACTACAAGATTCCCTCCGTGTCGGCCCGACGTGGCCGTTTCCATCCTCCGTGCGACGGCGGCACCGACGTCCATGAGGGGGGCCACACTACGGAGCCGCGTGCCGGGTGCTTGCACCCGCCACCACATTTCGGGACGTGTAAGAGGGCCCAACGCAAGACCTGGCGGCATAGCTACCCCCCAATCCCCTGTCCTGTCTAACACTAGCACTATTGACCGGACGGGTCTACCCCTTTGACTTTCACTCGACGGGGTATGACCGATGGACATTTTCACCTGGCTGTGATAGGCCAAGCCATAGGTACACTTCGGATCAAGGTCCAGGCCGAACCCACCGCAAGATTCCCTCCGTGTCGGCCTGACGTGGCCATTTCCACCCTCCGTGCGACGGCGGCAGCGACGTCCGTGAGGGGGGTCACACTACGGAGCCGCGTGCCGGGTGCTTGCACCTGCCACCACACTTCTAGACGTGTAAGAGGGCCCAGCGCAAGACCTGGCGGCATTGCCACCCCCAAAGTACCCCGTCCCGTCTAACCCTGGCATTGTTAACCGGATGGGTCTACCCCTTTGACTTTCACCGGACGGGGTATGACCGATGGACATTTTCACCTGGCTGTGATAGGCCAAGCCATAGGTACACTTCGAATTAAGGTCCGGGCCGAACCCACCGCAAGATTCCCTCCGTGTCTGCCCGACGTGTCCGTTTCCACCCTCCGTGCGATGGCGGCAGTGACGTCCATGAGGGGGGTCACACTACGGAGCCGCGTGCCGGGTGCTTGCACCTGCCACCACACTTCTAGACGTGCAAGAGGGCCCAGCGCAAGACCTGGCAGCATTGCCACCGCCCAAGTACCCCGTCCCGTCTAACCCTTGCACTGTTGACTGGACGGGTCTACCCCTTTGACTTTCACCAGACGGGGTATGACCGATGGACATTTTCACCTGGCTGTGATAGTCCAAGCCATAGGTACACTTCGGATCAAGGTCCGGGCCAAACCCACCGCAAGATTCCCTCCGTGTCGGCCCGACGTGATCATTTCCACCCTTCGTGTGACGGCGACAGCGACGTCCATGAGGGGGGCCACACCCCGGAGCCGCGTGCGGGGTGCTCGCACCCGCCACCACATTTCATGCAAAAGAACATGAGGTCACATTACTAATGTAAGAGCACATTTCTCCATGTGTGATTTTGGTAATTGATGACAATCCCTATGGACTAATGGTTGCTTTGAGTTATATTCGAAGGATTTGTCCGTAGGTACTTCTTGAAGTCCATCTGTTGGTTTCAAGGAGTTTATATGGTGACCAAGGTGGTATTCAAGGCTTTATCCAAAGATTGGTCATGTGAGAGTTGAGCTTATTGCAAGCGTGTCTTGAAGAAGAAGATTGTGTGAGCATTCATGGTGACCTTCAAGACATCATCTTTATGAAGAGAGAAGATAAGATACAAGGTTGATCAAGACTAAGTCAAAGAGTGAACCAAGTTGATCAACACACAAAGCGTACACGATATACTGAGAGGGGTCAAGTGATCCCATGGTATGGTAAGCATTGTCCATTACGCTTTGTGTACTAACCCATGGTCTACGTGAGTGTTCTTTGTGGAGTTAGGTATATTTCCATGGGCTTGTATCAAGAGGAAGATCACATACAACCCATGGAAGATGACATCAAGTGGTGATCGTCATCAAGGTTGCGGTGTGCAAGTTCAAGTGAAGCATCATGGAGAGATCATGCTTGAAGCTTGCCGTCCATTGTGGTGACAATGGACTTGTGAAGATGTGTCGAAGAGTGGCTCACCCATAGTGGAGTATGGGGGAGCAATCTACTAGTCTTCATCGAGCCGGCGCAATCAAGAAAGGTGGTCCATTTTGAGAAGGACAAGATCGTCATCATCTAGATCAAGTAGACTATGCGCAAGGCAAAGGTTTGACCTTGATAGGGTTTTCCATTTTACCGGTCTCATGGTGGTAGTTGGGAGACCGGGTTATAGGATCGATAGCTGTACTACCAAGGGGGGCTCTCAAGCGAGTAGCTTGATCGTATCGTTCGTTGAGAGCTCAAACCATTTGCATTCTTGCATCATCATCTTTCTTGGTCCTTATTTGGTTTTTCTCTATGTGAGTTTTTGAGCTTATGGTCTTCATCGTGATAAGTTCAAGCTCATCGAAAACAGATTTCGTATGCATCATATTGTGTTTTCGGTGTTGGAGATTTTGCTGGATATCTATTGGGAAGGTCATCTTCCTTATCCTAGTGGCATTTATTATCCATTGCTTGTTCTTAATTTATCTAGTCATTGTTGGATAGCTCTTGTTGTCCTTTATCCAACAAGCTTGAGTTTGCTCAAATCGGAGCTCGTATGCGAAAGTTATGGCTGCTTTAGTCTTACCTGTTTTACATAGGGAGGTTGTACCGCCCCATAGAGAGGTTGTACCGGTTGACCGGTACAACTGGTGTTTGGAGCGGTTGTACCGCTCCAGAATTGGTCCGAAGGTTGTACCGGCCATGTACCGCTCTACCACCGGACTAGTTTCTGTTTTGGAGCGGTTCTTGGGCGGTTGTGGGCCGGTTGTTCCGGTTATTCCGGTACTACTGGTGCCCCGGGCGGTTGTACCGCTTATTGCTTTTGCTACAGGTTGGTTTTGTCTGCTTTGACCGATTGTACCGGTCATCATAGCGGTTGTACCGCCCCTATGTTATTTTGCACATAACGGGCAGATTTGTGGGGACCTATTTAAGGGGGTCTTCTTCCCCAATGGTTCCCCAACCTTTGAGCTCGTTTTTGCCCCCCATTGTTGACCTTCTTTGAGCTTGCTAACTCTCAATCCCTCCAATGATTCTTGCTAGTTCTTGAGGGAAAAGAGAGAGGAGATCTAGATCCACATTTCCACCAATCACTTTCTCCTCTATGTGAGGGGAACCCCTTGGATCTAGTTCTTGGAGTTCTTGGTGTTCTTCTTTGTTCTTCCTCTCATTTTCCTCCCTAGCATTAGTTGCTTTGGTGGGATTTGGGAGAGAAGGACTTGGGCACTCCGTGTGCCCTTGCCATTGCATTTGGTGCATAGGTTTGAGTTCTCCACGGTGATACGTGGAAGTGAAGTTTGAGAAGCTTATTACTCTTGGGTGTTTGAGCACCCTAGAGCTTGTTCCTGTTGGGTGCCTTGGCGCCCTAGACGGTTGGTGGTGCCTCGGAGCTCAATCATTGTGGTGTAAAGCTCCGGGCAAGCGTCGGGGTCTCCAATTAGGTTGTGGAGATTGCCCCGAGCAATTTGTACGGGTACCGGTGACCGCCCCCAAGGGTTGCCAAAGTGTACGGGTACCGGTGACCGCCCCCAAGGGTTGTCATTTGTACGGGTTCGGTGACCGCCCTCAAGGGTCCCTTAGTGGAATCACGGCATCTTGCATTGTGCGAGGGCGTGAGGAGATTACGGTGGCCCTAGTGGCTTCTTGGGGAGCATTGTGCCTCCACACCGCTCCGACCGCAGATTAGCATCCGCAAGGGTGTGAACTTCGGGATACATCATCGTCTCCACGTGCCTCGGTTATCTCTTACCTGAGCCCTTTACTTGTGCACTTTACTTTGTGATAGCCATATTGTTTCTTGTTATATATCTTGCTATCACTTAGTTGTTTATCTTGCTTCGCATAAGTTGTTGGTGCACATAGGTGAGCCTAGTTGTTTTAGGTTTTGTGCTTGACATATTAAACGTTAGTTTTATTCCGCATTTGTTCAAGCCTAAACCATAATTATTTTAAAGCGCCTATTCACCCCCCCCTCTAGGCGACATCCACGTCCTTTCAACTAACATACTCGAAAACGAATACAAACCACATAATCATAATCTATGGATAATTCTACACCAAATCGATATATAATTTATGTATGTTTATGATTAGATAAGGCACATTTAACTAAAAAAAGATAAAAAAAGATATGCCAGAAAACAGATTAAAAAAACCAGAAAACAGATTAAAAGATATGCCAGAAAATAGAAATATATGGTTTGTATTTAAAAAAGATATAAAAATAATATTAAAAAACCCAGAAAACAGATTAAAAAAAGATATGCCGACGGCAAAGCCGTCGGCATATCTATGCCTACATCGACCAAGAATCCCCACCCACGCGCCTCGGATCGATGACGTGCCAACTATGCCGAGGGTTTGGCCGTCGGTGTAGCTATGCCGACGGCCGCCGTGAGGGCCGTCGGCATAGCCCTGACTTCGTCAGCCCGCCGTCCATTCCCGGGTCGCCTACGTCACGTATACGCCGACGGCCGGTGTATACCGACGGCCGGTGTATACGTCGAGCACCTCAGGGGAGAAAGCCGAAAACTGACTGTCATAGTAAGCGAGAACCGGTGTGCAAATCCAAGCATAAGTGTCATACTAAAAGATCGATAGAGGTTATTCCGTGTTATACGATGGGTTTCGTTCTTGTACAAACCATGTGATGCCGGCTTCGGCCCCGAACATCACACTAGGGGCTGGTTATCAGCCCCCCACATTTTTTCTACGCTCCTACGGCTAAGTGAAAGCGATAAAGCATCATAGTCCGATTGCCTTGTCCCCCACGCACTACCGCCTTCGGGCACCGATACCTCGGCTAAGGGTCACAGTGAGGATACAGAGACACCCGGTGTAGTATCTACGTGGGGGCTGAAGCCGACGACTCGCAACTTTCAGATAAACCGGCCACACAGGAGTCAAAATAAAAATCAAATACTTATAAGACATGATAAAGCATGCATCACTAGTTATAAAGCGTTAAAAGTCTTCGGACATATTACAACGCGCTCATTCATACAAAACGTCCTTGGAGCATTGAGCCTCTATTACCCGAGCACCCTCCATCACTGCTGGGAAGTATCGCTCGGGGCGCCTATCCTCCTTTCCAAGAGGCGGAGGTGCGGTAGCCATATCGGTTGGCTTGAGCTTCGGCCAATGCACCATGGTCTTCGCAAAGGCCATCCGCGCGCCCTCGATGCACGTAGAACGCTTCAGCACATCGACCTGAGGCGCAGCTTCGCATAGCTTCTGCACTAAGCCGAAGTAGCTGCTCGGCAACGGCTCATCGGGCCACAGACGGATGCAGAGGTCCTTCATGGCCGGCTCCGCCACTCTGTGCATCTCCATCAGTTGCTTCATTTGCTCGACGAGGAGAGGAGAGCGCTCGGGGGACTCAAACTGCGCCCAGAATAGCCGAGCCTCATCATCCTCTGCCCGCGAAGCATAAAACTTGTTCGCGTCCGCTGCACTCTTCTGGAGATCCGCAAAGACGCCTAAGGAATGCCACACCTGGGTGAGCAAAGCAAACTTGCTACCACCAAAGGTGCATTGCAGTGAATACGGCTTACCATCGATGACAACCTTGACTTGGCGAACCACCTCTTGTAAGGACCGCCTCTCCACCCGCTCCTTTTGGAGCTCGGATTTTAGCGCAGCTAGCTTGGTGGCTTGCTCTTTGCCCTTCTGCTCAAGGGCCTCGCACTTTGTGCCGGCATCCTTGGGCTCTTGCTGCACCTCCTCCACCCGGGCCTCATGCTTGGCACTCGCAGCCTTCAAAGTGGAAAGCGTGGCCGCTGCTTGTTCGGCGGCCACCTTCTCCTCCGCGGCCTTTTGCTTCATGTCCTGGAGCTCGGCCTTGAGTTTTTCAACCTCCGCAGCTGAAGCTGTAGAAGCAATAGCTAACTAATTACACTGGGTTACCAGTGCGGATCATTACCAATATATAGCTCGGATATTAGAATTCGGCTTACCTTGTGCCTTGTCGAACCTCTTGTTTAGGCTATCAAGCTCCTCTTCGGAGATCTTGAGCTTCCGATTTAGCTCGGTCAGCTCAGCGACATTAATGGCTGCGGCCGATGACGAGGCCTACAAAGAAAAAAAAATATGTATCCAGTTATGTACATTCCAACCTCCGAACTGTCAAGGATATGACTCTCTGCTTGGTCCTCTTAAGGGCTCTTAGAACATGGCAAGACTACATGGTGCCTTGTGCATCATTGTTCATTCCTTATTGTTTGACCCCCGGATGCGCTTTTCCTAACCCATCCGGGGCTCGGGGGCTATTACATATATAAAGATAGCACAAACTTAAAATTAAAGTTGTTCGGGAAAAAGGTATTACATGACTCACCTTGAAGCCCGCCAAGAGACCATTGAAGGCCACTTTCCGTCCACTATCAACGGACTGAATTCCTTGTAAAACTGCACTCATAAGAGTGCGGTGATCCTCAGAGATGGGAGCGCTTGTTAGCCCCTCCTCCATAACCGGCCACCCAGCCGTTGGTGGCATCGGTGGTGACCGGATAGTCCGATCTCTGACCGGGGACTGAGCCGGTAGCTCCGGAGGCACAGCGTGCTCCGGAGACGTCCTCGGAGGGGACTGGGCGTCTCTTCGCCCTTCCCCTTCGGCGGCCAGGGGAGTATTCTCCCCCTGGTCCTCAGTAGCCTGGGGAATTTCTTCTCCCTGGCCTTCGGCGGCCGCGGCGTCAGCCTCGGCCATGGTGTGGTCGACCCCGCCGCCCGTGTTCGGCTCCAACGGAGCCTGGCTGGATGACACCTCCGCGGCATCCTTCGCGACCCTTGGAGGTGTGGAGTGCGACGCAGTCCCACTCTCCGCCAGCTCGGCGGGTGGGGACTCCCCGTCCGATATTTGGTCGGTGGGGAGAACACGCGGTGGGCTGCAAATCAAAAGACGCGCTTGTGTTTAAAGCATTGAAAAACCCTGCATAAATAACCCGGGAGTCTTCGGATTCATACCTTTGAGCGGGGGGCTTGACCCTTAAGCTCCTTCGGGGAACCCTCTCAAATTCCTCGGATTCTGCATCAGAATCCGAGCTGTCATCGGACAAGATCAACCTCTCCCGGCGCACCCTCTTCAGGGCAGGAGGAGATGCGTCCTCCGCGGCGTCCGATGACGCCGCCCTCTTCCTTGGGAGGGGGGAAACACCTTCCCCTCCGTCTTCACGCTCCTCCTCGTGACTCGAGGAGGTATGGGTTTCCTCGGACGCGGCGTCCGGCTGGTCCTTGATGTGGAGACCCTCTCTGGCCTTCTTCTTCTTCTCTTTCTTCTCGAGCGCCGAGTACGGCGCCACAACAAGCATCGCCGCCAACAGCTCCGACCTGGGGTCTTCGGGTTGTGGAGCCGGGCAGTTAACCTTCGCGGCTTTGCTCAGCCACTTCTGCGAAAGTAAGGGAGAAGGCGTTCAGTCTTTTTGCCGAAGAAACAGAGTCAGCGGATTAAAATTATGCGATACCTTGGTGGGGGGGGGGGGGTTATCGGTGCTTAGGCCCAAATCCTCCTCCGTGGCTGGCCAGCTTTTCTGAGGCTTGAACAAAGCCTTCCACAGCTTCTCGGGGGTGGTGCGGAAGAATTGGCGCACGGTAGGCTCGTCATCAGGCCGGTAAGCCCACATGGGGGATGCCCGGCGCTAGCAGGGAAGAACACGGCGGTGGAGCATAACCTGGACTACGTTAACCAGCTCCACCTTGGCTTCGATCACCGAGGTGATGCGCTTCTGCAACAGCTTAACCTCAGCATCCGACCCCCAGTCGAGGCCCTTCCTGAGCCACGAGGTCAATCTCGTGGGGGGCCCGGATCTGAATTCGGCGGGTGCCGCCCAGCTCTCATCCCTTGGCTCGGTGATGTAGAACCACACCTTTTGCCAGATTTTGATCGTGTCGATGAAGGTGCCGGATGGCCACTCGACGCGGGGGAGCTTGCTGATTACCGCCCCTCCGCAGTCTGCGTGCTCGCTTGCCACGGTCTTCGGCTTGACGTTGAAGACCTTGAGCCACAGGCCCAAGTGCGGTTCGACCCGCAGAAAGGCTTCGCAGATGATAATGAATGCCGATATGTGCATGAAGGAGTTCGGCGGAAGGTCGTGGAAGTCCAGCCCATAAAAAAACATGAGACCCCTGACAAAGGGGTGGAGCGGAAAGCTCAGTCCCCGGATGAAGTGGGGGACGAACATCACCCTCTCGCCTGCCTTGGGGGTGGGGATCACTTGGTTCTTCTCCGGGGCGCGGGGGAAGACGTTGGTGGGGAGGTAGCCGGCCTGCCTTAGGTCCCGGATATCCTGGTTAGTGACCGTGGAGGCCTCCCACTTGCCATTGGAGCCCGAACCCGCCATGGCTAAGGTCGGAGGAGAGGGCGAGGAAGAATTGGATCTGGGCTCTCGAAGCTTGGGGAGATTGAGGAGGCAGAGGATGCGAATGGGAAGCATGAATAGGCCTTGGGTTTTTTTCCCTTTTTATGAGACGTGCCGCTGATTAGCCTCCCTTATCGCGCCGCAAATCCCTCCGCTTCCCAAGACATGCGTGCCGTTATGCGCACATGAAGATTAATCATATCCCGTGTGAAATGGAGCACGATCTGTGCATTGATAAGTCGTGTCGCTGTAAAAATGGCCTCGAACCGCGAATCGAGTTCTCATAACTGGTTCAGCGGTCATGTAGGCCACGACCCTTCGTCAGAGGGGGGTGTCAAAAAACACTGTTTACACTTTGACGAGTGGCCTTCGGGGCTAAGCAATTCATGGTATTCGGTCAATTATATGATCGGATGAAGTACGTGTCATCGGAAGCCGAACTAGTCTCAGCCGATCATTGAAAGGGAAGAAGAACTCACCCCGCCAGCCGAAGACTCTGATCATATGAAGCAGCTGGAGCTGAGACTCTTGGCGTTGGGAGCTAGTTCGGGGGCTACTGAGGGAGTCCCGGACTAGGGGGTCCTCGGGCCACCGGCCCATCTCTTAATAGGCCGGCTTAAGGGGCCGTTCTCTGGCTATCACAGGAAGGGCCGAATATATCGAAGACCCCATGTTCCAGAAGGAAGCCGCCGGCCCATCTCTTAATAGGCCGGCTCGAGGGGCCGTTCTCTGGCTATCACAGGAAGGGCCGAATATATCGAAGACCCCATGTTCCAGAAGGAAGCCCCGAAGGCGCATCGTGCACGCCAAGTCAAGATGAGGAGATCGACATTTCCATCCTCGGCAGGAGACCTTTCATGTGTAAACCCTAGGTACCCCCCAGTGTCTATATAAACCGGGAGGGTTTTAGATTATAGGGCAAAGAAACTCATCTAGGGTTTTAGCTAGTCGATCTCGAGGTAGATCAACTCTGTAACCTTCATACCATCAATATAATCGAGCAGGACGTAGGGTTTTACCTCCATAGGAGGGCCCAAACCTGGGTAAACATCGTCTCCTTCGTCCCTTTGATACTATCGCTCCTAGACTCACAGCTCGGGACCCCCTACCCGAGATCCGCCGGTTTTGACACCGACACCTTCCCTCCAACAGCTCTCCCTCGCCGCCGCCGCAGGTCTCTACCGGGTGAAGCCCGTGCAGTGCCGCCGACGGTGGGGCATTCCATGGGCACGACTCCTCTTCCTCCCTGACGGCGGAGTCGTTCTGACTGGGGTCAGCGCAGCTCCGATCAGGTGGTGGCGAGGCTCCAATCTGGTGGCGGCGGCGCTGCTCGTGACGAGAGTGGTGGGGTTCATCGCCCGGTGGTGTGCCCCGACATGCACTGGTGGCTTCGGCTGCCAATCCCTCCAATCAGATCTAGGTGTGTTGGTGGAGCTTGCTCTAAAGATTCGGTCGGCCATGTGCCTCATCGGCGGACGCGGCCAGGGACTCTGGTCGGCAAGGTTCAGTCCATGGATGTTGACAGACATACGACGGCAGGCTAGATCGGGGCGGCGTGGTAGCCTACTGCCATGGAAATAATGGTGGTTGTCCTTGTGCTCTTTTCGTATCCTGGCAACAGCCTACATGATCGGTCCTTCTCGATTTGGTCATCGATGTGTTTTGTAATTGCTACCGGAGATCCTGCCCAAAATATCTGGATGGATAGAATCCGGTCGTGCACGTCATATTAGCCTAGGAGGATCCATGACGGCATGGCGCGAAGCACTACTATTTGTGGACACCATGGGACATGTTGTCTTCTCGATTTCTATGATGTAGACAGCTGTGGAGAAGGTCATGCTGGCTGTGATCGGAGGATCAGTTAGACAGACGGAGCCTTCGAGGCAATGGAGTTAGTCAGGTGTTTGGTAACTCTCAAGAGTAGCAGTGTCAAGTGGGGGTGGCAGCACGTGAGGAATTCATTTTTGATGGTGCTCCTAGGGTGCCGAGCCGTGAGTTTCAGGATAAAAACTGAAGGTTGTCCTTTATTGGTTGTGCCTGGCAATTGTCTTGTTGAAGGAATTGTTTGAGATCTCGGACTTCTTCAGGGTGAAAACCTAAGATATTGGATCGTTCAACGATGATGTTTGTTCACTGTGTTCTTCTTGGAGGGGTTGCTTTTGAAGACCTTCTACCTTTTCCGGGTGTTGGTTTTTATTGTGGTTTGTGTGCGGCTGCTCTTCTTGGAGGGGTTGTTTTGAAGACCTTTTATCTTTTCTAATTGTTGTATTTGGTGGTGGTTTGCGTGCGGCTGCTGAGAGAAATTGATCCCTGTGAAGGGACCTTTGTTTTTCCCTTTTTTTATTTTTATCTTGGGTTTGCGCGCGCTGTCGTTTCGGGCGCTCCAGCGGACGCGCAAAAAGCGCGCGCAGCATAAGTGGTTCAGCGCGCAGAGCGAAATGGCATCGCGCGCCGCTTATTTCGTGCGGCCGCTCCCGCGCGCTGCACACTCGAGCGCCCGCGCCGCACTGCCGCCACCCTCTCCGTCCGCACCGCTTTCACCCCGCCCTGCGCCGCCGCAGGCGCATTCGCCCGATGGACGGCCGCGCCGACATCCCCCTCACCCCTTCGTACACCCGCGACACCTCCCCCGCCGCCGCCATCGCTGCCGGTGCGAACCCTAGCGCGGGGAGCTTTGGCTTCGCCTCCGTCGGTGCTCCTCCAAGCACCGGGCTCGCGCGCGGGCTTTTCATGGCGCCACGGACGACCTCGGCGGGTGGCGTCGCGCCGGCGCCCGCCGTAAAGCCACGTGCCCCCCTCTCGAAGCTCTCAAATGCGGCCGTGGAGAAGGCGGGCAAGGTGTCCGGGAAGAAGAACAAGGCGACGGACGGCTCCTCTAGGCGACCGAAGAAGAAACTTGCGGGGCATGCGAGGGGTGCGTCGGTGACCAAAGCTAGATTGTTGGAATGGGAGAAATACTTGTTTTTCATGGACACATCTACCCTCGATGAGAAGCAAAAGGAGTACCTCAATCTTGCCCGTGAAGAAGTCTTGGTCCAAAAAAGAGGCATGGGAGGCATGTGAGCTACTATGAGAGGCATGGGTGGCATGGGTGGCATAAATACCATGGTAGGCATGGATGGCTTCGAAGCTACCATGGGGGGCATGGGTGGCTTCGGAGCTACCATGGGAGGCATGGGAGCCATGAGTTTATCATCTCTCATGGGAGGCATGGGAGCACCTCCGGGTGACATGGGTGGACGCATGTCTTCCGGTGTGCCTCACATACCTTCGCATGATGCGGTTGGAGATCTTGCCAACACCTTCCGAGCTCCCCATGATGATGCGGCGTGCGACAATGAAGAGGAGGAGGAAGAATCGTCTTGGGATGAGGATGAAGAATCGGAGGACGAAGATGAGGATGCATCATGATTGTTGATGTGCCATTTGTTTGTGTGAACTTTTTATGTTATGAACTTGGTTGGGTGATTTTGAACTTGGTTGGATGAGATGACATGGCATGATTGTTGATGTGCCTTGCAATTGAACTATGCTATGTCTTTGTTTTGATGTTTGAAATATCACCATATTGTCTTCGAAATAAACATGTTGCAAGCATCGGCTGCTCGCGCGCGCTATTTTTTGCAGCGGCCGCTGGAGCCAGCGCTTTCCGGCGCGCAAAAACTGGCTATTTTGACGTTGTAAAGTCAGTTTTTGCACGCCGCGCGTTGCGCGCCGGTTGGAGATGCTCTAGGTGCTAGTCAGATTTTTATGATCATTAACATGTTCTTTTAATTCTATCTATGCCACGTTTCCGCATCAAGTTTCATCTTAAGCAATAAGAAGCAGGGGAATCAAATGTTTTTTAGGAAATCAATAAATTTCTGCAAATTAGCAGAATGCCTAACCCTAGAATTTTTCCCCAATTTCGAAATCCCCAAAATCAGAGGGCAAATGAAGTTAAAGAGTAAAAATGAAGAAAAGGGGCTTACCTAATGACGCTGGCCGGTGCTCCTCTTGTGGATCCCACCGTCGGCGACGCCGTCGTCTCTTCGGACGGCGCGTGAAAAGCAACAGCCATCCATGGCTGAGCCCATGGACAAGCGCGTCATCTGGCCTCTGCGCCTTGCACCTCACCGTCGTCTTCAAGCTCAACGCCAGCAGCCGCCGGCGAAAAAACTCCTCAACGGCGCCGCCCAACGGGCCATGCGTGCGTCGCCGACAGCCACTCTCGACGGAGGAGCGCTCCGGACTTGTCCGCTGCACGCTCGTCCGCCGAGGGCAGCAACGGCGCCGCCATGGCCGGCGAACCTCGAGCCGCCGCGTCGTCGCCACTCCTCTGGAAGCGAGCGAAGAAACCGGGAGGAGTGGGAAATGAGGATTAGGGTTCGACCAGTCCAGATTTTGCTCCATTGGGGGCGATCGATGCCGTTCGCTTGATCGGACGGCGAGCCGAAGCGGCGTTTCGACCGGGCTTTCGGCCCTTAACGGGCCACATTTGTGGCTGGTTTTCGGCCCAGGAGAGCCTTCTGCTCATTTTTTTAATAAGAATTTTTCTGCTGGGCCGAATGAATAATGGACAGCCGTGGGCTATTATGGGCTTAAAATGAAGTTCTGTGCATTTTCTGTTTATTCAGTGTATTTACATGTTATGATTATTCTCAAAATGTTTCTTGCACTGTTATAAATAGAGATTGCCAGAAAAATGATTTTATAAATTATGTCTTAATTTTCTGAATGAAATGGAACCAACGAGAAAATTAATTTAGAACTTTTTGATGAAATTAATGTTTGTGTCATTTATGACATATTTATATTTATCTCATGGTAATATTAACAAATGGTGTATTAATAATGTTCAAAAATTTATATTACACATGGGATTAATGTGATCATTTTTTTTAATACAACCAATGTTGTTTTACAATTTTGAATCACCCCGTTAATTCCTGATCTGCCCAACTTCTCCATCTCAACTGAGATTAAAGGGGCTATTCCCGCTTAAGAAAATGCCGCAGAATATTTGATATCGGTGGAAGAACAAATTAAGGGCTTGGATAAAGTGTATGCAGATGAGCTTTTGCACAAGCTGCTTGCAAAATATGATGGGCACGGAAGAGTGAGGGAGCATATTTTAAGTATGTGCAATGCCGCGACTTAAAACCATGAAATGTGACTTGAGCGAAGAGCTTCTTGCGCTCCTAGTTTTCAGGTCACTACCCTCACAGTTCAATCCATTCAAGATTAACTATAATTCTCTTGAAACGAAATGGAAACTACCTGAACTCGCTGCACATTGCGTTCAGGAGGAAGAGAGAATGAAGAGTGAACAGAAAGATCAAGCTTTCCATGTTAACTCTGGAAAGAGGAAGCATGAGAACCATGTTCACAATAATAACGTGCCCAACAAAAATCCATTTGTCAAAAAGAATCCTCCAAAGCCTAAGCAATGCAATGAGGCAAGTTTTTCACGTTCCGCTCCTAAAGCGGGTGTTCCAATTAATCTAACAAATGCTGCTGGAGAAAGACTTTGCAATTTTTGCAAACAGCCAAAACATGTCAAGGCGGATTGTCCAAGTTTTCTTAAGTGGCTGAATAAAAATGGTAAGGATGAGATCACTCTAGTAGATGGATCTCTATATGTTGATTTTTCTGAATTTACATGGTGGATTGACTCAGGGGCGACTGTTCATGTCGCTAATTCCTTGCAGGAATTTCATACAAGCCATGCCCTAAGAAGGGGATCAAGAAGACTTAATGTGGCGAATGGGAAGGAAGTTGAAGTTGAAGCCACGGGCTCCCTCACCTTGAAGTTGCACACTGGTTTCCTACTTCGTCTCAAGGATGTTCTTTATGTACCAACATTGAGTAGGAATTTTATTTCAGTTTCATGTTTAGATGATTTTGGTTTTCATTGCACCTTCGGGGAGAAACAATGTTTCTTAAAGTATTGTAATAAGGATGTTGGTCTCGCCGTCCGACGAGGCAAACTTTATATGTTAAATCTTTCTGATTATCCTATATATGTGAATCTCTGTGAGATGAATATGAATGAATGCAATAATAAAAATGGGAGACGTACCAATCCTTCTTCGAAATTGTGGCACCGTCGCTTGGGCCACATTTCGAGGGGGAGAATGGAATGATTGATTAAAGTAGAAATACTTCCTCCGCTAGATTTCTCTGATGCAGGTAATTGCATTGACTGCATTAAGGGAAAATATGTGAAAACAATTAATAAAGGAGCAGTAAGACCTACGAGGCTCCTTGAACTTATTCATACTGATATATGCGGACCTTTTAACATAAAATTTATGGATGGTTTTGATTCTTTCATTACCATAACAAATGATTTTTCTCGCTATGGCTACATTTACCCTATACGTGATCGATCCGAAGCTTTGGACAAATTTACGATTTATAAAGCGGAGGTTGAAAATCAACTTGATCTAAAGATCAAAGTAGTACGGTCTGATCACGGGGGAGAATATTATGGTAGGCATGCTCCTAATGGGCAAATTTTGGGACCATTTGCTAAATATCTTGCTGAAAATGGAATTATTGCCCAATAATCAATGCCCGGTGAACTTCAGCAAAATGGTGTAGCTGAGCGTCGCAACCACACTCTTATGGATATGGTGCATTGCATTCTTAGTCATGCGAGCTTACCAGTAAGTCTTTCGTTGGAGGCATTGAAAACAGCTGCACACATCCTAAATCTTGCTCAAACTAAGTGAGCACCGAGCACACCTTATGAGATCTGGGCGGGAAAGAAACCGAGCATGAATTACTTACGTGTGTGGGGCTGTCCAGCTGAAGCTAAAGTATTCAATGCATATATTAAGAAGTTGGACCCAAAGACACTAAGTTGTTTTTTATTCGGTACCCGCATAGAGGAAAGGGATACCGCTTTTATTGCCCAGGTCATACCACCAAGTTCGTGGAACCAGGCAAGCGGTGTTTTTTTGAGGATAATGAAGTCACTGAGGTTAGGGCGACTGATCTTGAGGAGAACCGGGTGTATGTTCCATCCCCGGCTATGACTAACATGCACGAGACAGCTACTGGTGATCCGGAACCTAAAGTGTATCCTCAATCAGACGAGGAGCGTCAGCATAATGAAGATCCTCAGCATGATGAGGACCCTCATCCAAATGATGATCCTCAACCTAATATTAATCCTCAACCTTCTCGGGCAAGAAGAAATGCACATACTAATGAGCACGTGAGAAGATCACAACGAGATAAGAAAAAGGCCATCTCCAACGATTATGTCACTTTCATGTGTGAGGATGAAAATGACATAGGGAAGGCACAAGATCCAACCTCATATAAAGAAGCCACTAAAAGTGAAGACTCGTCCAAATAGATGGTTGCCATGGAAGACGAATTAAAATCTATGAGCTTGAATGACGTTTGGGACTTAGTAGAAGTTCCTGATGGAGCCAAAAGGGTAGGATGCAAGTGGGTCTACAAAACCAAATATGACTCCAAAGGGAACGTCGAAAGGTTCAAAGCGAGACTTGTAGAAAAGGGTTTTACATAGAGAGAAGTGTCGGTGTCAAAACCGGCGGATCTTGGGTAGGGGGTCCCGAACTATGAGTCTAGGATCGATGGTAACAGGAGATTATGGAGACGGTATTTACCCAGGTTCGGGCCCTCGTGAGGAGGTAAAACCCTACGTCATGCACTAGTAGAAAACAGGGCTTTGGTCCAGCCCTGAAATCCCATTAATCCCGGTTGCATTACGAACCGGGACTAATGTGAGCATTAGTCCCGGTTCGAGCGGCTAGGGCGCCGGTCGGGCATCAGTCCCGGTTCAAATGGGACCTTTAGTCCCGGTTGGAGACACCAACCGGGACTAAAGGGGCCGATACCCTTTAGTCCCGGTTGGAGACACCAACCGGGATTAAAGGGGTTGAGGCTTTAGTCCCGGTTGGTGTCTCCAACCGGGACTAAAGGCTTCACCTTTAGTCCCGGTTGGAGACACCAACCGGGACTAAAGGGGTTCTGAAAGTTTTATTTTTCTGTTTTTACATTTGTTTTCTGTTTTTAGTTTCTGTTTTAAATTGCTTACATCTTTTACGATATTTGATATTTTTGAGTGATTCTTTTTGCATTAGATTCAAAATTTTGTCTAGTTTCTGTTTGTGCCATTACTTTTCAAATTTGAATGGTTTAAATTTGAATTTGTTCAAATTTGCTTCAAACCCTAGATTTTGAATAACTTGAGTTTACAAATAGTTTTAAATTTAATTCTTTTTGCTCCTAGTCACGTGTTAGATTGTTGTCACAGTAAGATTTATTTGGTTATTTTTAGAATAATTTAAATTAGGATTTTAATTAAAACAATACTGTTTTGCTTATATAGTTTTTTTAGTCATTTAATTGTTGTTTTTTATTATTTTTAGTTAGTTCTATCTGTAGATTTTAACAAGTTGTAGTATGGTGCATATTGAATGCACAAAAAGTCTGGAGTTGAAATAAGTTTAAAAAAATGAAATGCCTTTGTAACAGATGAGTTTTCGTCCGAAACCTTGATACTTCGAAGGAGCAAAGTCCCGGTTCAAAAAGTCTGTGAGCATTAGTCCCGGTTCGAGCGGCTAGGACGCCGGACGGGGCTCGGGAGACATCAGTCCCGGTTCGAACACCCTTTAGTCCCGGTTGGTGTCTCCAACCGGGACTAAAGGGTCTATCTTTAGTCCCGGTTGGAGACACCAACCGGGACTAAAGGGGGCTCCAACCGGGACTAAAGTATTTTGAAAAAGTAAAACGGCTATAACTTTTGCATACGGTGTCGAAAAAAAACTTTAATATATCAAAATGTTCAGCCCGAGAAACTGGTTTAATTACTAAAGGTCCTTTTCCAGTTGTTTTTTGTTTTTTGCTTTATTTATTTTCTTTTGTTTGTACTTACAGCGAAATATTTAGAGTTTTTGAGCGAAATTTGTGTGAATCACTAGTTTGTGAATAACTTTACTTTGAAAATAGATTTTTGAGTGATTCTTTTTCCTGCTGTTTAATATTAGTGTGTTTTATCATTATATTCAATTTGGTAATTTTTATGTTATTTTAAATAGGTGTTTTAATCAAAAACAAATTACGTTTAGCTCTTTTAGTTTTATAGCTCAAAAATTCAATAAATGCATGAAAAATAGCGAATGAAGTGGGAAAGGGTTGAAAATTGATGATGTGACTTTTAATGGTGCATGTTGAACGCACAAAAAGTCTGCAGTTTAAATAAGTTTAAAAAAATGAAATGCCTTTGTAACAGATGAGTTTTCGTGCGAAACCCACATACTTCGAAAGAGATTGTCCAGTTTGTACACAAAGTGCATCCAGTTTTTGCCGTAACCATCTCAACTTTTTAGCACATGCTATGTGGGTGAAATGATGATACCATGCCAAGTTTCAACCTTTTCAGAGTTCATTTGTAGTGCTTTTCAATTTCGGGGTCATTTAGCTCAAAAAAAACAATAAATGCATGAAAAATAGCGAATGAAGTGGGAAAGGGTTGAAAATTGATGATGTTGCTTTGAATGGTGCATGTTGAACGCAAAAAAAGTCTGGAGTTGAAATAAGTTTAAAAAAAATGAAATGCCTTTGTAACAGATGAGTTTTCGTCCAAAACCCTGATACTTCGAAAGGGATCGTCCAGTTTGTACACGAAGTGCATCCAGTTTTTGCTGTAACCATCTCAACTTTTTAGCACATGCTATGTGGGTGAAATGATGATACCATGCCAAGTTTCAACCTTTTCAGAGTTCATTTGTAGTGCTTTTCAATTTTGGGGTCATTTATCTCAAAAAAACAATAAATGCATGAAAAATAGCGAATGAAGTGAGAAAGGGTTGAAAATTGATGATGTGGCTTTGAATGGTGCTTGTTGAATGCACAAAAAGTCTGGAGTTGAAATAAGTTTAAAAAAATGAAATGCCTTTGTAACAGATGAGTTTTCGTCCAAAACCCTGATACTTCGAAAGGGATTGTCCAGTTTGTACACGAAGTGCATCCAGTTTTTGCCGTAACCCTCTCAACTTTGTAGCATGCTATGTGGGTGAAATGATGATACCATGCCAAGTTTCAAGCTTTTCAGAGTTCATTCGTAGGGCTTTCCAATTTCAGGGTCATTTAGCTCAAAAAAATCATTAAATGCATGAAAAATAGCAAATGAAGTTAGAAAGGGTTGAAATTTGAGGATGTGGCTTTGAATGGTGCATATTGAATGCACAAAAAGTCTGGAGTTGAAATAAGTTAAAAAAATGAAATGCCTTTGTAACAGATGGGTTTTCGTCCGAAACCTTGATACTTCGAAGGAGATGGTCCAGTTTGTACACGAAGTGCATCCAGGTTTTGCCATAACCCTCTCAAATTTTTAGCACAAGCTATGTGGGTGAAATGATGATACCATGCCAAGTTTCAACCTTTTCAGAGTTCATTTGTAGTGCTTTTCAATTTCAGGGTCATTTAGCTCAAAAAAATCATTAACTGCGTGAAAAATAGCAAATGTAGTTAGAAAGGGTTGACTCTGGCTTGGTGCTAGCAGATGTAGGCGACGGTATGATTGGATGGACACCAACCCGGACTAAAGGGGTTCTGGAATTTTCAAACTCTCCCCCCCCCCCCCGTGGACCGCCTTTTTTAGTTTTGTAGAAAATAAACAAAAATGATAAAATCTTCCAAAAATAAAATCCTTTGAGATGTAATTAGGTTTTAGTGTCTAGTTGGTATAGAAATTTTGAAATATGAATTTTGACCGTTTTTGCAAAAAAATGTAAAACGGCCATAACTTTTGCATACGACATCGAAAAAAAAAGTTTAATATATCAAAAAAAACTAGAGCAAAATTGGGACTCGATTTCACCCGGGTTTACCCGGTGAAGTTTTCTCAGATTCTCAAAATTCCAAAAGTAAAAAAAGTTATTTTAAAAAAAAGTTATTTCAAAAAGAAGATTAATCAAAAAAAAAAATTAATAATTTTAAAAATTAATTTTATTTCAAAATAAATAAATGATGTCATATTTGGATTCCTCGCAGTTTTCTGATAATAATGGATATATTATTTGTCGAATTTCGATTTACAGATTTAAAGATATTAATTATGCCATAATAAATGAATAAATGGCAAAAAAAATGAATAAAATAATATTATTACTTATTTTATTTTCATTGAAATTCAATATTATTATTACTTATTTTGTTTATTTTAATAATTGTTTGGAATTCAAAAAATTAAATCATGTGACATCAAGACCTAAGGGTTAATAGGATTGATAGCTTACTATTGTCAGGAAAACAACAAGTGTAGACTTGGAAACTAGGGGCGATAGAACCAGGAAGTTAAGCGTGCTGGGGCTGGAGCGGTGAGAGGATGGGTGACCGGTCAGGAAGTTAGACGATTTGGAATGAGTGCTCCACGCTGGAGCAGTGAGGACGGGTGATTAGAGATTAAATTGTCAAATAATTCAAAGATTCGAAAATCGGAATAAAACTTAAAAACAAATTAAAAAAATTCAAAAAAAAAATCCAATTTTTTTTTCTAAAAATTCCATTAGTCCCGGTTGGTGTTACCAACCGGGACTAAAGGTGGAGCCTTTAGTCCCGGTTGGTAACACCAACCGGGACTAAAGGTCCTCCCTCCCCCGCCCCAGGCAGCGCCACGTGGAGGGCCTTTAGTCCCGGTTCGTAATGCAACCGGGACTAAAGGTTTTGGGCTTTAGTCCCGACCCTTTAGTCCCGGTTCCAGAACCGGGGCTAATGGGCCTCTTGAACCGGGATAAATGGGCCGTTTTCTACTAGTGATGCTTGATTATACTGATGAGTATGATGATTACAGAGTCGGTCTACCTCGAGATCAAAAGAGCTAAACCCTAGATTTGTTAACTTGTCCCCCTACGAACCAAGCCCCCCGGTTTATATAGACACCAGGGGTACCTAGGGTTAAACATGGTCGGCTTCCATCCGGGCATAGATACGCCCATTCTTTCTTGGAGGACACACCAAGTCTTCGGGACCTTCCCTCCTAAGCATGGGGCCATTTTATAGTCCGTCCTTCCCGATGATGCCACAAGGCGGCCCACCGAGCTGGCCCATAGGAGGTAAGCCAACAGCCCGAGGACCCCTTAATCCCGGACTCCCTTAAGAATGGATCGATTATAAGGAGACCTTCTCACCTGTGTCATCAAAAGATTCTTTCAGAATTGTCATGGCACTTGTAGCTCATTATGATTTAGAGCTGCATCAAATGGATGTCAAGACGGCATTTTTGAATGGTGACTCAACCTGAAGGTTTTATCATGGAAGAAAAAGAACATATGGCATGTCGTTTAAAGAAATCCATATATGGCTTGAGGCAAGCTTCAAGGCAGTGGTACCTCAAGTTTGACAAGGTTATTATAAATTTTGGTTTTAACGAAAATGAAGTGGACAACTGCATATATGTTAAATTTAAAGGAAGCAGGTTCACAATTTTAGTCCTATATGTGGATGATATTCTATTGGCTTGCAGTGCTAAAGATATGCTGCATGAGACCAAGAGATTTTTGTCCTCAAATTTTGACATGAAGGATCTCGGTGAAGCCTCGTATGTATTTGGCATTGAGATTCATCGAGATAGGTCCAACGAAACAATAGGACTATCACAGAAGGCATACTTTGAGAGAGTGCTAAAGAAATACAATATGCATCAGGACTCTTCCTCACCTGCCCCCATAGTTTGGGACATTCCAATGTCCAAGGAACCAAAATGAAGCTGATCAGATGAAGTCGGTTCCTTATGCTTCATATGTCGGAAGCATCATGTATGCTCAAGTGTGTAGACGCCCTGACTTAGCTTTCGTAACCGGGATGCTTGGCAGATTTCAGTCTAATCCAGGACCGGACCACTGAAAGGCCGCAAAGAAAGTCTTGCGTTATATGCAAGGTACTAAAAATTTCACGCTTACATATAGAAAGTCCGATGACCTGGAAGTTATTGGTTACTCAGACTCTGATCTTGCCGGGTGTGTGGTTAGTAAGAAATCCACGTCAGGTTATATATTCACACTCGCTAGTGGGGCCATATCGTGGAAAAGCTCCAAGCAAACGATACTTGCCTTGTCTATGATGCAGGCAGAGTTTATAGCATGTTTTGGGGCCACTGGGCAGGCTGTATGGCTAAAGAATTTCCTTCCTGGACTTAAAGTGGTTGTCAGCATTTCCAAACCACTTACATTGTACTGAGATAATGAACCCACAGTTTTCTATGCTAAAACAAGAAGTCAAGTGTGGCTGCCAGGCACATTGACCTAAAGTATCGTGTTGTTCAGCATAGAATCCAGGATCAAACTATTAATGTTAAGCATATCAGTACGACACGTATTCTTGCGGATCCGTTCACTAAAGGCTTACCACCCAATATATTTCGTGAGTATGTAACCGGCATGGGATTATTGGAAGCCTCTTGATTCTGGAATTATGGGACCGCTAATATAACCACTCCCCATTAAGTAATATATATTGCACTTCAAAATAGGATGTGTGCTATGAGTATTGCGGTTCAATGACATTTCATTTGTTGTTGCAACACCTTACTCTGGTATATCATTCCTATGGAGAATGGACAAAAGTTATTGAGCCTAACGACGATCAAGGGGGAGAATGTGGGAACTCATGTAAGACCCAACGGGCTGAAAAAAAAAAGAAGAAGAAAAAAAACAGAAATAAGTAACGTTAAGGAGAGGGGCCACGAGCCAACGATTGTTCCCCTCGTCACAACAGAAGCGCCCTGATCGGGGCACCCTAACCAACAAGTGGTTATGGTCCCCTGTCGCCAGCGCACATATATAGATGGGGGAGCAGCCGACACCTACGATCTGACTAGGTCATGTAAGGTTTTCTCCAGCTCCCCACATCCCCAAAACCCTAACCGATCTAGGGGAGCACTGCAGCGACGGGAAGATCATCTCCAAGCCCTGCCCCTGTTCCAAGGCAATGCCGGTGACGCCCGGAGGGACGCCGCTACCCGTTGCGACCATCTACCCAGAACCTACATCACGCCTGCATCGAGCAGGCACGGGACTTCGCATCGCCTACACAAATGGCTTCTTCCATTGATGGTAAGAATCCATCCCACCTCTCTCTGATCTGTCCATTAGGTGATCTAATGAATAGGCAATAAGATCCAATCATGAGTATCCCACGGGATTATGTCTAACACCTGGATGTCATTGCGATCAGGTGCAAAGGCTTGGTGTAATTAGTATGTGCGCGATATTAATAAATTCTCCTTTCCAAGAAAAAAACACCACACGGGGCTGGCGTGCAACGGTCTTCAAGACAAAAACGAAGAGGCGAGGGCGTCAAGGGAGTACTATCGACCCGCAAACATATACACATGCACAGACAACGAAAATCAATATAAATCTGGATAATTTTCGTGCACAGATATGAAGTGTGCAAATGCTGATCAATCAAAGTGCATGGTTGATTGATCGAAGAACTCACATCAATTACTAATTAACATGCATATGCAAGATCGATCGCCATATATAGCTAGCTAGGTCGATCGGATCGTGGTACAAATTAAGCAGCTAGCTAGCTTCTCCTCATGCCAGTTCACCACCTCCACCTAAAATCCCCCTCCTCCTTTACCTGCTCCGGCGACGGCTTGACATCCTCGTCGAGGCCGTGGTCCAAGCGGTCGATATACTTGTGCTTGAACCACTGGGGGTTGCGTCCAAAGCACTTGCGTAGCGCCGTCGTGGCCCTGGCGCACGCCTCCACGTCGAGAACGCGCTTGGCTGGGTCGGCCCGCCGCTTGATCTGGTTGGGGTGGCACTCGTCCATCGCTGCCACGAACTCCGTGATGCACCCGCCGTTTTCCATGTGGTGGTGGACCAAGTTGATGTCGCCGGCGAGGTTTAAGATGGACACGACGCCCCCCATGGCTGCCGGCGCCGTTATTGAGTTACTATTAGGGTTAATCTACCCTTCGATCGAACGGGCTAATTAAATAGCGCAGCACGTGCGTGCAGATCGGAGACTTACGGTGCAAGGAATACCTTGCAGAGCCTTAATCTTTTCAAACTGATAATTGGAGAATAATAACTGTATTGATTCCGGCCTCAAAGGGCTGTTTATACAAAACTTGGACTCCAAGAATAATAGAGATATATTACAATCCAAAACCGGCCGGCCATACTATCCGTAACCGACCTATACTCTAATATCCCCCCGCAGTCTCAGCATCAGGAGTAACGATGTTGAGACTGGAGTGTATGTCGGTGAAAGATGCAGTCGGAAGTCCTTTGGTGAAAATGTCAGCAAATTGAGCACTGGTAGGTACATGAAGAACACGGACCTCGCCAAGAGCCACCTTCTCTCGAACGAAGTGTATGTCAATCTCAATGTGCTTGGTGCGACGATGCTGAACTGGATTGGAAGCCATGTATACTGCAGAGATGTTATCACAATAAACTATGGTTGCACGATCAAGTGGGCGATGAAGTTCCACGAGAAGCTGACGCAGCCACACCGCTTCAGCCACAGCATGAGCAACCGACCTATACTCAGCCTCAGCAGAAGACCTGGAAACTGTTGCCTGACTTTTAGAACACCAAGAAACAAGATTATCACCCAAATAAACACAAAATCCGGATGTGGACCGTCGAGTATCTGGACAACCTGCCCAGTCTGCATCAGAATAAACTGTCAAGCTTGTTGGAGAAGAAGAATTAATGAGAAGACCATGATCAAGAGTTCCTTCTAAATAACGAAGAATGCGGTGGACGTGAGCAAGATGAGGAGCACGAGGATCATGCATAAAAAGACAGGCTTGCTGAACGGAGTATGAAATGTCGGGCTTAGTGAGAGTGGCATATTAAAGGGCACCGGTGATGCTACGATACAAAGTGGGGTCAGAAACAGGATCACCATCAGCCGACAATTTGGCACCAATGTCGGCCGGGGTATGAGAGGGTTGACAATCAGACATACCAGAACGAGAAAGCAAGTCTAAAAGATAGGATCGTTGAGAGAGAAAAAGGGTAGACTTTGTACGAGAAACAGTAACGCCAAGAAAATGATGAAGAGGACCAAGATCAGTCATGGAAAATTCATGACTAAGAGAGGAGATTATATGTTGGAGAAAAGAGTCAGAGCTAGCCGTGAGAACTATATCATCAACATAAAGCAAGAGATAGGCAGTGTGAGAAGAGGAGCGAAAAATAAACAACGAAGAATCAGATTTGTATGGAATGAAGCCTATTGTTTGAATAAAGGCAGCAAAACGTTGAAACCATGCACGAGGAGCTTGTTTAAGACCATAAAGAGATTTGTTAAGAAGGCATACAGAATTGGGAGAAGAGGGATCCTCAAAACCAGATGGTTGCTGACAATAAACTGTTTCATTAAGAGTGCCGTGAAGAAAAGCATTTTTAACATCTAGCTGATGAATGGGCCAAGAGGAGGAAACATCAAGACTAAGAACAACGCGAATAGTACTTGGTTTAACAATAGGAGAGAAAGTTTCATCAAAATCAATGCCATGTTGCAGAGAAAAACCACGACACACCCATCTGGCTTTGTAACGAGCAAGAGTGCCATCAGAATGAAATTTATGACGAAAAACCCATTTTCCAGAAACAACATTAACACCAGGAGGTCTGGGAACAAGAGTCCATGTATTATTTTGCTGAAGAGCGTTAAATTCATCGCGCATAGCTGAGAGCCAAAGAGGATCAAGACGAGCTCATTTGTAAGAAGTGGGAATAGGAGAGAGGGTTGGGGTGGCTGTGAGGTTGAGGCGTTTTGTGGGTAGAAGAAATCCGCGTTTGCCGCGGGTGCACATGACGTGATCATTAGTGAGTGGTGGAATGGGTACAGCGTTGGGTGGGAGTGGTGGTTGGGATGGTGGAGAAATTGTGGTAGGATGGGGTGAGCAGGGTACCTTGGGTTGCCGGTTGCCGGGCCTACCGGCTGCCTCGCTGGCTACGCCGGGCTTGCCGGGCCGGTCGGTTGCCGAGTTGCCCGGTCCTGCCGGTGCCGGGCTTGCCGGGCATGCCGAGCTTGCCGGGCTTGCCGGGTTTGCCGGGCTTGCCGGTTCTGCCGGTGCCGGGCTTGCCGGGCTTACCGGGTTTGCCAGGCCTGCCGGTGCCGGGCATGCCTGGCCTGCCGTGCATGCCGGGCTTGTTGGGCTTGCCGGGTTTGCCGGGCTTGCCGGTGCTGCCGGTGCCGGTCCTGCCAGCTTGCCGGGCCCGCCGTGCTTGCCGGGCTTGTCGGGCTTGCCGGGGCTGCCGGGCCTTCCGGCTGCCTCAGGCTTGCCGGCCTCACCGTAGGAGAGGGAGAGGTCGCGGCAGAGGTGGTGGTGGTAGTGACAGAATAAGGAAAAGTGTTTTCATCGAATGTGACATGGCGAGAGACAAGCACGCGGCCAGAAGATGGATCGAAACAGCGATATCCTTTGTGATCATCAGAAAGACCAAGATGAATGCAAGGTAGTGAACGTGGTTCGAGTTTGTTGGAGGCGGTAGAGGCGGTGTTCGGAAAACAAAGACGCAAAAAAGAATAATCGGGATGGGAGAGAAAAAGAGATTGAAAAGGCGAATAAAGAGGACATGTCTTAGTTGGTCGAATATTTAGAAGTAGTGTGGCAGTGCGAAGGGCTTCGGCCCAAAAACGAGAGGGAAGAGAAGCTTGTAATAGCAAGGTGTGAAGAATATCATTAATGGAGCGAAGAGAGCGTTCAGCTTTACCGTTTTGAGGGGAGGTATAAGGACATGAAAAACGAAGAAGAATGCCTTGAGAGAAAGAAGTTGCGGTTTTGAGTGTTGTCAAATTCTCGACCATTATCGCATTGAATAAATCTAATTGGCAAGCCAAAGTGTGTAAGAAGATATTGTCGAAAATTGAGAAAGATGGCATGTACTTCAGATTTAGCACGAATAGGAAAAGTCCAAATATAATGAGAATAGTCCTCCAAAATCACAAGATAATATTTGTAACCAGAGACACTAGGGACGGGAGAGGTCCATAAATCACAGTGAATTAATTCAAATGGAAAAGTGCTAAGGGTGGTAGAGGTTCCAAAAGGTAATCTAACATGTTTGCCGCATTGACAAGCATTACAAAGAGAGGGATTATGAGAGACACTAGAACTAGGAATACAAAATTCTTGAAGCAAAGATGACAAGATGGTTTTATTGGGGTGTCCTAGACGACGATGCCACAAATCAACTGATGCAAGCATGGCTCGGGGAGTGGATGTAGGTGCGCCATGAATCGGATAAAGATCGCCCGTGCTATTGTACCGAGCGAGGACCTCCCCCGTTGTCAGATCCTTCACAGACAAACCAAAAGGGTCAAAAGCCAAAATAACTGGATTGTCAATGCAAAATTGGCGAATAGAAATAAGATTTTTTGATGAGGGAAGGGACAACAAGAATATTGCGGAGAAGAAAATTGGCGTAAGAGGAAGAGATGTAAGAATGACCGGTGCAGGAAACAGGTATAGTGGAACCATCACCAATGGTGATCGTAGAAAAAACAGAAGGGAAACAAGCTGATAGCAAATTCATATTTGAAGACATATGCGAGGATGCACCAGAATCGAAAATCCAATCCGTACCTTCGTTATTGAGAGTAAAGTTGTTCATGGCGTTGATGAAGGCGGCTTGATCCCAGGCCGGCTGCTGTGGAGGAGCAGAGGGGCCAGGAGCATGCATGGGAGCGTAGGGCAGGGTCGGCGACTGGTAGTATGCTGCCGGGGCCGGCAAGGTGCCGTAAGAAGCTGGCAAGGTGTAGTAGGGTGGCGGTAGTACTGGCGCGCTGGGAGGTGGCGTAGGAGTGGCGGTGTAGACATGCGCCGGCGGCTTGGGCCCAAAGAGTCCAGGAGAGCCGGTGGCCGGGCGGAGGCCAGGGCTGCACGTGCCCGTGTAAGCAGGCGGGGCGCCGTACGGCGAAGGGGCCGACCAGGGCATCGGCCAAGCTTGAACAAGGCCGCTCCAGGGATCGTGCGGAGGCTGCCATGTTGAGGGAGCCGGTGGCGATGGAGCGGCCGATGGCGGAGCTTGTGCAGTGCCGGCGGAGCGAGATGCAGGGGGCCGGTAGATCGGATTCTTGCCCCGGTAGTTCGGGCCCGGGCCCCAGCCTGGGGGCGGTGGAGGAGCTGCTGCCGCCGCGGTAGGAGGGGAGGGTGTGGCAGATTGTGTTGGAAATATGCCCTAGAGGCAATAATAAATTGGTTATTATTATATTTCCTTGTTCATGATAATCGTTTATTATCCATGCTATAATTGTATTGATTGGAAACTCAAATACATGTGTGGGTACATTGACAACACTGTGTCCCTAGTAAGCCTCTAGTTGACTAGCTCGTTGATCAAAAGATGGTGAAGGTTTCCTAGCCATGGACATGAGATGTCATTTGATAACGGGATCACATCATTAGGAGAATGATGTGATGGACAAGACCCAAACTATAAACGTAGCATATGATCGTGTCAGTTTATTGCTATTGTTTTCTGCATGTCAAGTATCTGTTCCTATGACCATGAGATCATGCAATTCACTGACACCGTAGGAGTGCCTTGTGTGTATCAAACGTCACAACGTAACTGGGTGACAATAAAGGTGCTCTATAGGTATCTCCGAGGGTGTCTGTTGGGTTGGCATGAATCAAGACTGGGATTTGTTACTCCGTGTGACGGAGAGGTATCTCAGGGCCCACTCGGTAATACAACATCACAATGAGCCTTGCAAGCAATGTGACTAAAGTGTTAGCCACGAGATCTTGTATTACGGAACGAGTAAAGAGACTTGCCGATAACGAGATTGAACTAGGTATAGAGATACCGACGATCGAATCTCGGGCAAGTAACATACCGAAGAACAAAGGGAACAGCGTACAGGATTAACTGAATCCTTGACATAGAGGTTCGACCGATATAGATCTTCGTAGAATATGTAGGAACCAATATGGGCATCCAGGTCCCGCTATTGGTTATTGACCGTAGAGGTGTCTCGGTCATGTCTACATAGTTCTCGAACCCGCAGGGTCTACACACTTAACGTTTGGTGACGATTAGTATAGTTGAGTTATTGTGTTGGTGACCGAAGGTTGTTCGGAGTCCCGGATAAGATCCCGGACATGACAAGGATCTCCGGAAGAGTCCGGAGGTAAAGATTGATATATGTGATAATAGTGTTTTGATCTCCGGAAGGGTTCCGGAATTCACCGGAAGGGGTTCCGGGTGTTTACCGAAGTGTTCGGGTGCAGCAACACTTTATATGGGCCAAAGGGGTAAAGCCCACGAGGTATTGGAAAGTGCAAAAGGAAGTTTTGCTGCTGCCTTAAGCGGTACTACCGCTGGTAAGGCAGTACTACCGCGTAAGCGGTACTACCGCTTGTGTGAAGCGGTACTACCGCGTAAGAGGTACTACCGCTTGTGTGAAGCGGTACTACCGCTCAAGCGGTACTACCGCTCGTGAGCGGTACTACCTCTTGTACGCGGTACTGCTGGAATCCGAGTGAGACTCTTTCCGTGCAGGCCAAACCGACCTTGTGCGGGCAAAACAGACCTTGTGGAGGCTTTCTCTCCAAGTTTAGACCCCAGGGCTCAACATATAAATAGAGGGGCAGGGCTAGCACACGGGATACATCAAGATTTCCCAAGCCGTGTGCCGGCAACCCTAACCCTCTACTTCCTCCCGTCATAATCTCCGTAGTGCTTGGCGAAGCCCTGCAGAGATTGTTCCTCACCACCATCACCACGCCGTCGTGCTACCGGAACTCATCCACTACTTCACCATCGCTTGCTGGATCGAGGAGGTGAAGGCGTCATCAAGCCGTACGTGTGTTGAACGCGGAGGTGCCGTCCGTTCGGCGATAGATCGTGATTGGATCGAGGGACGACTTGCGATTTGGATCGCGAAGACGTTCGACTACATCAACCACGTTTCTTAACGCTTCCGCTTAGCGATCTACAAGGGTATGTAGACTCACTCTCCCTCTCGTAGATGCTCATCACCATGGATAGATCTTGCGTGTGCGTAGGAAATTTTTTGTTTCCCATGCAACGTTACCCAACAGTGGCATCTGAGCTAGGTCTATGTGTAGATGAGATCTCGAGTAGAACACAAATGACTTGTGGGCGTGGGTGTATACATATTGCTTGCCGTTACTAGTTGATACTTGATTCGGCGGTATTGTGAGATGAAGCGGCCCGGACCGACATTACGCGTACGCTTACGCGAGACAGGTTTCACCGCTACGTGCACTCATTGCATAAAGGTGACTGGCGGGTGTCTGTCTCTCTCACTTTAGTTGAATCGATTTCAATGAAGAGGGTTCTTTTAGAAGATCAAAAAGCAATCACTACACCACGTTGTGGTTTGGCGTAGGTAAGAACGGTTCTTGCAAACCCGTAGCAGCCACGTAAAATTTGCAACAACAAAGTAGAGGACGTCTAACTTGTTTTTGCAGGGTATGTTGTGATGTGATATGGCCAATTACATGATGAGATATATGTGATGTATGAGATGATCATGTGTTGTATAGAATATCACGACTTGCATGTCGATGAGTACGGCAAATGGCAGGAGCCATAGAGTTGTCTTTAATTATTTTTGTTGTTTTGCTTTACTTTATCGCTATGAGTTAGCAATAGTCGTGGAAGCAACAGTCGGCGCGACAACCTCATGGCGACACATTGATGGAGATCATGGTGTCATGCCGGTGACGATGGAGATCATGCCGGTGCTTTGGAGATGGAGATCAAAAGCACAAGTTCATGGCCATATCATGTCACTTATGATTTGCATGTGATGTTAATCCTTTTATGCATCTTGTTTTGCTTAGGACGACGGTAGCATTATAAGGTGATCCCTCACTTAAATTTCAAGATAAATTGTGTTCTCCCCGAGTGTGCACCGTTGCGAAAGTTCGTCGTTTCGAGACACCACGTGATGATCGGGTGTGATAGACTCTACGTTCAGATACAACAGGTGCAAGCCAGTGTTGCACATGCGGAACACTCGGGTTAAACTTGACGAGCCTAGCATGTACAGACATGGCCTCGGAACACAAGAGACCGAAAGGTCGAACATGAGTCATATAGTAGATATGATCAACATGAAGATGTTCACCATTGAAACCACCTCAACTCACGTGATGATCGGACTGGAGTTGGTGGATTTGGATCATGTTACACTCGAATGACCAGAGGGATGTCAATCTGAGTGGGAGTTTTACGTAATATGATTAACTAAACTCATTATCTTGAACAATAGTCTAAATTGTCTTTGCAATATTTATGTTGTAGATCATGGCTCGCGCAGTAGCACCCCTGAATTTTAATGCGTTCTTAGAGAAAGCTAAGTTGAAAGATGATGGAAGTAACTTTGTGGACTGGGCCCGTAATCTAAGGATTATCCTTACGGCTTCCCAGAAGGCTTATGTCCTTGATGCACCGCTTGGTGATCCACCCGCTCCAGTTGAGTCTCTAGACGTTGTGAACGCCTGGCAGGCTCGTTCTGAAGATTACTCAATAGTTCAATGTGCAATATTGTATGGCTTAGAACCAGGACTTCAAACACGTTTTGAACGTCATGGAGCATATGAGATGTTCCAGGAGTTGAAGTTTATCTTTCAGAAAAATGCCCGGATCGAGAGGTATGAGATCTCCGATAAGTTCTATGCTTGCAAGATGGACAAGAACGGGTCTATCAGTGATCACATACTCAGAATGTCTGGGTACTCCACCCGTCTGGCTGAATTGGGGATGCCCCTTCCGCCAGAGGCTATCACTGACAGAGTTCTTCAATCATTGCCACCTAGCTACAAGAGCTTCGTGTTGAACTATAACATGCACGGGATGAACAAGTCAGTCGCCGAGCTGTTTGCGATGCTGAAAGCCGCTGAGTCTGAAATTCAGAAGGAGCATCAAGTGTTGATGGTCAATAAAACCACTAGTTTCAAGAAAAATGGCAAGGGTAAGAAGGGTAACTCCAAGAAGAGTGGCAAAGCAGTTGCTCCTCCCGTGAAGAAACCCAAGGCTGGACCCAAACCAGAAACTGTGTGCTTTCATTGCAAGGGAACTGGACACTGGAAGCGGAACTGCCCCAAGTATTTGGCTGACAAGAAGGCGGCCAACAACAAACAAGGTATATATGATATACATGTTATTGATGTGTACATTACCAACTCTCATTGCAGTGCCTGGGTATTTGATACCGGTGCGGTTGCTCATATTTGCAACTCAAAACAGGAACTGCGGAATAGACGGAGGCTGGCAAAGGACGAAGTGACGATGCGCGTGGGAAATGGTTCCAAGGTTGATGTGATCGCCGTCGGCACGCTAGCTCTTCGATTACCATCGGGATTAGTGATGTGTTGGGGAACGCGACAGAAAACAAAAAAATTCGGTACAGCGAGCACGCCCAGGATCACTATGGAGACTGCATAAAAGGTTTGATCTGATCCGTACCAACTCGAAGCGCAGCGGAAGAAGAGTCGGTGTAGATCGTCGGTGCAGATCCCTGCAGCTAGGATTTACAACCTCCCAACCGCAAGGATGTACTCCCACTCCGGACAGCCCTTCGGGAGGCGGTCGGACAGTCCCCCGGACAATGTCGCGGACAGCCCTTCGGGAGGACCCTCGGAACCCGAACAGTAACCCGGACAGCCCTTCGGGAGGACGCCGGAAACTCGAACGGTAACTCGAACAGCCCTTCGGGCAAAAGATCGAAACTACTCTCTACGGGGTTGCACACATACGGTGTCAGCTATCCGGCAGGGCTTCGGCGTCCAGAGCTAGTTCCTGCCGGAACCCAGACAGCCTTTCGGCTCTACGAAAAACTCTTTTCGTGGGAGGGAGAGAGAGAGCTAGCAAAGCATAGCATGTGTATGAGAGCAAGGGCTCAACATATGGCAGCCCTCACCCCCTCTATTTATAGGAAAGCCAAGGGGTAAAATGGTCACACAAAGTACCAAACTACCCCCACTTTATGTCACACATAAAAAACCATAAGAAGGAAAAGGTGTGCCATGTGGAGCTCCATGGAGGAGCTCCACCCTTGGCCGGCCACCCCTTGCCCCCCCCCCCCCCATGAGGGGCTTCCTTGGCCCCCAAGCCCTTCTAGAAGCCTTTTGGAAATATCCCAAAAGTGACTTTCCAAAAATATCCCAAAAAGCACTTTCACTATTCACGACGACATTTTTCAACGTCCGGTCGAACTGAAAATATTTATGTGGGCTTAGAACATTTCCAGTACCCACAAAAATAATTTTCAATGCGATCCGGAACAATTCCGGTTTAGTGATTTTCATCTGCGAAAAGCATCTGAAGCGGTTCCGGCAGCTCCGGAACATTTCCGGTTTTCATCTCGAAAAATTCCAGAAAGTTTCCAGAACGATTCTGGCACCCTCCAAGAATTATCAGGCATGTGCCGAAACCAATTTGGCTTTATGGTATCCCCTGAAACAACTTTTCAGTTTTACCGGAACTATTCCGATATCCTCTCCGGAACGTTTCCGTTTCGTCCGAAACTTTTCCGGTGAATTTCTCTCAGACTCCCCGTCTAGTATTCAGCAGATAGATGACCCTTAAGCGTGTGACCCTATAGGTTCGGTGAAGTATAGACATGACCCGGAACACTTTCCGATCAATGATCAACATCGGAGCCGTGGACACCCATATTGAACCCTATACCCACACGAATGAATATTCGAGTGAACCTCCAGTTGCCGTGTGCTATTCCTGTTGCTTGACGATATATTACAAGACCCGAGGTGAGATTTATGCATCCCCGTGGATCAACAACTTGTCCATTATGCAAGTTACCTCGTAACCGGTTTTGTTCTCTTTACTCGTTTCCGTGTTCCGGCATCCCAGTGATCAAATCACAATGTGTCTGGCCAGACGATGATGGATACCGTAACACCGAGAGGGCCCGAGAATATCTCTCCATCGTCGGAGGAGCAAAGCCCAATCTTGAGCTATCAAGTTACTTGACATACTTTTCCATGAACCCGTAAGCCGCCGTAATAGCCACCCATTTACGGATGACGTTTAACAAACCCCAAAGTTCATGAAGCAAGCATGAAGAAACTCGACACTCTCATGGTCTAAGGAATTATGCAAACAATAACTATGTCTGTGTTATTAACCATTAACTCATGACGAATGTATCTCATAGCATAACATCAATTTGGGTCGATTTAACACAAGTGTTCTACTAACATTGTGCCCTCAAAATTGCCGGCATAGCCATGCCCATGATCAGGAAAATAGGATCATCATGCAATACTTGAGCCAGTCATAGAGGCATGACTAGGAATACTTTTCCATTTATTATACCACACGTGCACATGAGTTTCCCTCCGAGCCTCGTGGTTATTGTAGACTCGAGAATCATTGCAGTTATAGCATGGAACATAAACATTCATTACAAACTCGGAGATACAAAGTAACTGTTATTACTGCCTCTAGGGCATATCTCCTATAGTCTCCCACTTGCACTAGAGTCATAATCTAGTTACATGGCTTCCCTTACATCAATGGCTATCCGGTGTTGCTCATGCTTTGCTCGTGGTAGAGGCTTTGTCATCGGGTCTGACACATTCAGATCCATGTGAACTTTGCGTACTTTCACTAAACCTTCTTCGACATGATGTCGAATGAGTTTATATTTGCGTTGAATATGCATTGTCTTATGGTGCGAACATGGCTCCCTTGCCTGAGCCACGGCGCCACTATTATCACAATAGATCTCCACCGGGTCCAGAGCACTTGGAACCACACCAAGGTCTTCAAGAAATTTCTTGATTCCGACAGCCTGCTTGGAGGCTTCTGAAGCAGCAACATATTCCGCCTCCGTTGTAGAATCCGCCACAGTCTTTTGTTTGGAACTTTTCCAATCAACTGCGCCGCCGTTCAATATGAAAACATAGCCAGATTGAGATTTAAAGTTATCTGGATCAGTCATGAAGCCTGCATCAGTGTAACAACTTACAATGAGCTCTTCATCACCTCCGTACACAAGGAGTAAATCCTTGGTCCTTCTGAGGTACTTAAGAATACCCTTGACTGCGGCCCAGTGTTCCAATCCTGGATCACCTTGGTACCGGCTGCTAACACTTAACGCATAGGAAACATCCGGTCTTGTACATAGCATGGCATACATAATAGAACCAACTGCCGAAGCATATGGAATATCATTCATTTGTACTCGCTCATCGAGGGTCCGAGGACACTGATTCTTGCAAAGTACTGTGCCAGGTGACATGGGGAGTAGGCCTTTCTTGGAGTTCTCCATGTTGAACCTTTTCAACACCTTGTCAATGTACGTGCTTTGGCTAAGCGCTATCAGGCGTCTTGATCTATCTCTATAGATTCCGATGCCCAATACATATGCCGCTTCGCCTAAGTCTTTCATTGAAAAACTCTTCTTCAATGAGTCTTTTATTTCGCTAAGAAAATTCACGTCATTTCCAATCAACAATATGTCGTCCACATACAAGATTAGAAATGCTTTTGCGCTCCCACTAAACTTCTTGTAAACACAAGATTCTTCATCGTTCCTGATGAAGCCAAACTCTTTGACCACTTCATCAAAACGAATGTTCCAGCTCCTTGATGCTTGCTTCAGACCATAAATGGCTTTCTGAAGCTTACATACCTTTCCAGCATTCTTAGGATCGACAAAACCTTCTGGCTGTATCATGTATACATCCTTTTCAAGGTTTCCATTTAGGAAAGCCGTTTTGACATCCATCTGCCATATTTCATAATCGAAATAAGCAACAATTGCTAGTAATATCCGAACAGACCTAAGCATAGCTACGGGCGAGAAAGTCTCGTCGTAGTCCACTCCTGGAACTTGTGTGAACCCTTTCGCGACAAGTCTAGCTTTGTGGATAGTAATGTTACCATCCGCGTCCGTCTTTCTTTTGAAAATCCATTTACAACCGATGGGTTTTACGCCATCTGGAAGTTCTTCCAAGTTCCAAACTTGGTTTTCGTACATGGATTCCATCTCGGATTTCATGGCCTTGTGCCATTCCTTTGAGCTGGGCCCCGCCATCGCTTCCTTGTAGTGCGCAGGTTCATTGTCTTCAAGAATGAAGATTTCGTTATGAAACCATTCAGGTGGCTGGATAGCCCTACCTGATCTGCGCGGTTCAGTTACAACATTGTCTGAAGTCTCCGCATCACATGCGACAACTTCCGGCTCGGTTGTAGGGATAATAAGCGGAATTGCTTCCGTTTCCTTAGCCATATCAACTGTCGCCGAAGATTCAATAATCTCATCAAGTTGTACTGTCCTCCCACTCACTTCTTTTGCGAGAAACTCTTTCTCAAGAAATTGTCCATTTCTGGCAACAAACACTTTGCTATCGGACGGGTGGTAGAAGGAATACCCAATTATTTCCTTAGGATAACCTACAAAGTAACATTTGTCTGATCTGGGATCGAGTTTGGTAGGTTGTAAACGTTTTACGTATACCCCACAACCTCAAATTCTGAGATGCGACAAACCGGGTTTCTTCCCGTTCCATAACTCGTATGGTGTCGTCTCAACAGACTTAGACGGTGCTCTGTTTAGTGTGTGAGCGGCAGTGAGTAGTGCATGACCCCAAAAAGATATCGGAAGATCTGTAAGAGACATCATCGACCTTACCATGTCTAACAGGGTTCGGTTACGTCGTTCCGACACTCCATTTCTCTGAGGAGTTCCGGGAGGCGTAAGTTGTGAAACAATTCCACGATCACTCAGATGTTGGCCAAACTCATGACTAAGGTATTCGCCTCCGCGATCAGACCGCAGAAACTTAATCTTTTTGTCACGATGATTTTCTACCTCATTCTGAAATTCTTTGAACTTTTCAAAGGTTTCCGACTTATGCTTCATTAAGTAGATATAGCCATACCGACTTAAATCATCAGTAAAAGTCACGAAGTAAAAATACCCACCCCGTGCGGCTGTGTTCATTGGACCACATACATCACTATGTATTATTTCCAATAATTCACCCGCCCGTTCAGGATGACCCGTGAACGGCGTCTTGGTCATTTTCCCCATCAAGCAAGCTTCACATGTGTCAAATGATTCAAAATCAAGGGACGGTAAAACTCCATCTTTATGGAGTCTTTGCATGCGTTTCTTTCCGATGTGGCCAAGCCGACAATGCCACATGAAAGTGGTGGTGGTGTCAGCCTTCTTAAGGCGTTTAACATTCACGTTAAAGACATCATTTCCACATTCAAGATTTAGAATGAAAAGGCCCCCAACAATGGGTGCAAATCCATAAAACATATCCATACAATAAAGTGAACAACCATTGTTCTCAGACTTGTACGAATAGCCATCGTGAACTAAACATGATCCGGAGATAATGTTTCTACACAACAGTGGAACAAAATAACAGTTATTTAGTTCTAAGATAAATCCCGAAGGGAGACGTAGAGGCATAATGCCGACGGCTTGAGCGGCGATCCCAGCGCCGTTCCCGACGCGCATCACTACTTCATTCTTTGCTAGCTTGCGCACCTTCTGAAGCCCCTGTATCGAGTTGCAAATGTGAGCAACCGATCCGGTATCAAATACCCAAGACTTAGAATTTTCGCTAGCAAGCAAAACGTCAATGACATTAACTTGTATAATAATTATACCTTTTCCGGTTTTCCCGGACTTCTTATCTTCCAGATACTTCTTGCAGTTTCTCTTCCAGTGTCCTGTGCCCTTGCAGTAGAAGCACTCAGTTTCATTCTTGGCTTTGCCCTTAGATTTGCGTTGGAAGCCGGTCTTACCGGCGTCCTTGCCCTTCTTTGGCTTGCCCTTTTTGAAACTGGCAGTTTTATTCACAAGCAACACTTGCTTGTGATTTTTCCGCAGTCCTCCTTCAGTAGTTTTCAGCATGGCAAGCACCTCATTAGGTGTTTTGTCCATCCCATTCATGTTGTAGTTCATCACGAAACCGTCGTAAGACGGGGGGAGTGAACCTAGCAACATGTCCATAACATGCTCTTCTGGAAGTGGAAATTCCAGGGTTTTAAGCCTCTCAGCGTGGCCAATCATATTGACCACGTGTTCGCCAACTGAACTGCCCTCAGCCATCTTGGTCTTCGACATGGTTTTGACGGTATCAAAACGTTCAGACCGTGCATTAAACTTGTACAGAGCATCCAGTTCCTTGATCATATCAAAGGAGTCATGGAATTCAAAACGTTTTTGAAGCTCTGAATTCATGCAAGACAGCATGAGGCACTGCACTAAGTTGAAGTCATCATCCTTAGTGGCCCAGACATTATTTTCATCTGCCGTGGCTGTTGCCGCCGGCTTAGGTGGAAGAGGTCCGTCAAGTACGTACACTTTCTTAGCACTCCTGAGGACAATCCTCAGGGTACGGACCCAGTCTACATAGTTGTTTCCATTCGCAGCTAACTTCTCTTTCTCTAACATCGGGCCTAAGTTGAATGCGGTGTTGCGAGCCATTTGATCTACAACGGAAAACACAAGTTCATTTAGACTTTGTTCATAATGTTTTTTTGGCACTAGTGAATAAACAATTTTATTATAAAGTGCGCTCCCACTCAAATCAATATCTCTCATAATTGATTGTGAGTGATTCAAGATCCGTATTTCAATTCGACGCCATTGACGGGTTCATCACTGATGACGCGAATTTCAATCGGTAGGCCAACTTGCCAATCACATCTCTATGTGATTCTTGTTCATCTTTCGATGTGTGTGTTTCGAGCTCATGACTTTCATGCCTGAATGTCAAAGACAACCAAGTGATCTTGCTGCGAGGTCTGACCTCACCCGCCTCATTCCTCTCAATTCGTTCGTGCTCATGTGTACATGGCGCACCCCGAAAAGATACGAATTTCAGACGGTGCTACACTTGGGTGAACACTAACTACTTTGATATTTTTAAGTGAGAGATCACCCTAATAAAAAGCGACTACCGCGCAATCAAAAAGGGTGCATCATAAGGGATAAACATCTCAGGCAATTCATAATTAGCATGATATGGTATAGCCCTTTCTGACGGAGAAGTCAAGTATTTCTTTGTCTTCGGCATATGCGTCGGAGTTCACCTTCGCGAAGATTGCCACCACCTTACCGATGCACCAAATAATATTGCTATCTCTATAGCTACTAAAATAAGTGCATTACATAAGGTTGACACGCAGGTCATTAAAGTGACAATCATATGGCTCCAGCCATCATGCCGAATCATGACACGCAGGTCATGTTAACAAATTTACATCATATAGTCATCTCATACATAATCCAATTCATATGAGCTTTGCTATACCACATCACATGTACATCCTGCAAAACCAAGTTAGACGACTCTAATCGGTTTACGCAAAATTTCATTTTACGTGGCTTCTAAGGTTTTGACTTAAACCGCAGCTACCAACGTTTTATCATCAAGTATGATAATTCAAAATTGCTAGATTAACATCTCGGGGTGTATGAAACACGAGATAATTAAATCTCGAGCCCCATACTAAACTTCGTCATACGCGTGACCCCCGTGCAGATCATATCTGCAATGCCCTTTCATCTGCGAATTTCATCTTTCTGTTGACTATGGTGGAACCCAAAGAACTGATAGCACTTCGTTGATCAATCAGGATCGCGGATTGCCAGAACTTTGTGAAATTCCACCATGCTGTCTCGAGATTGAGCAAACGCAAATTCCAGGGAAGCAACAAGAACATCGGGTAACAGACTTCATCTGCTACCCGCATAAATAATTTTCAGCAATAGATCTCATCTACTCCAAAATTATATTATGCAATACCCATACATCTCCATGTATTCTAGATCGTAACCTGCATCTACGCATAGCCTGGCTCTTGATGCCACTGTTGGGGAACGCGACAGAAAACAAAAAAAATCGGTACAGCGAGCACACCCAGGATCACTATGGAGACTGCATACAAGGTTTGATCTGATTCGTACCAACTCGAAGCGCAGCGGAAGAAGAGTCGGTGTAGATCATCGGTGCAGATCCCTGCAGCTAGGATTTACAACCTCCCAACCGCAAGGATGTACTCCCACTCCGGACAGCCCTTCGGGAGGCGGTCGGACAGTCCCCCGGACAATGTCGCGGACAGCCCTTCGGGAGGACCCTCGGAACCCGAACAGTAACCCGGACAGCCCTTCGGGAGGACGCCGGAAACTCGAACAGCCCTTCGGGCAAAAGATCGAAACTACAATCTCTCTGCGGGGTTGCACACATACGGTGTCAGCTATCCGGCAGGGCTTCGCCGTCCAGAGCTAGTTCCTGCCGGAACCCAGACAGCCTTTCGGCTCTACGAAAAACTCTTTTCGTGGGAGGGAGAGAGAGAGCTAGCAAAGCATAGCATGTGTATGAGAGCAAGGGCTCAACATATGGCAGCCCTCACCCCCTCTATTTATAGGAAAGCCAAGGGGTAAAATGGTCACAGAAAGTACCAAACTACCCCCACTTTATGTCACACATAAAAAACCATAAGAAGGAAAAGGTGTGCCATGTGGAGCTCCATGGAGGAGCTCCACCCTTGGCCGGCCACCCCTTGGGGGCCCCCCCATGAGGGGCTTCCTTGGCCCCCAAGCCCTTCTAGAAGCCTTTTGGCAATATCCCAAAAGTGACTTTCCAAAAATATCCCAAAAAGCACTTTCACTATTCATGACGACATTTTTCAGCGTCCGGTCGAACAGAAAATATTTATGTGGGCTTAGAACATTTCCAGTACCCACAAAAATAATTTTCAATGCGATCCGGAACAATTCCGGTTTAGTGATTTTCATCTGCGAAAAGCATTTGAAGCGGTTCCGGCAGCTCCGGAACATTTCCGGTTTTCATCTCGGAAAATTCCAGAAAGTTTCGAGAATGATTCTGGCACCCTCCAAGAATTATCAGGCATGTGCCGAAACCAATTTGGCTTTATGGTATCCCCTGAAACAACTTTTCAGTTTTACCGGAACTATTCCGATATCCTCTCCGGAAAGTTTCCGTTTCGTCCGAAACTTTTCCGGTGAATTTCTCTCAGACTCCCTGTCTAGTATTCAGCAGATAGATGACCCTTAAGCATGTGACCCTATAGGTTCGGTGAAGTATAGACATGACCCGGAACACTTTCCGATCAATGATCAACATCGGAGCCGTGGACACCCATATTGAACCCTATACCCACACGAATGAATATTCGAGTGAACCTCCAGTTGCCGTGTGCTATTCCTGTTGCTTCACGATATATTACAAAACCCGAGGTGAGATTTATGCATCCCGTGGATCTACAACTTGTCCATTATGCAAGCTACCTCGTAACCGGTTTTGTTCTCTTTACTCGTTTCCGTGTTCCGGCATCCCAGTGATCAAATCACAATGTGTCTGGCCAGACGATGATGGATACCGTAACACCGAGAGGGCCCGAGAATATCTCTCCATCGTCGGAGGAGCAAATCCCAATCTTGAGCTATCAAGTTACTTGACATACTTTTCCATGAACCCGTAAGCCGCCGTAATAGCCACCCATTTACGGATGACGTTTAACAAACCCCAAAGTTTATGAAGCAAGCATGAAGAAACTCGACACTCTCATGGTCTAAGGAATTATGCAAACAATAACTATCTCTGTGTTATTAACCATTAACTCATGACGAATGTATCTCATAGCATGACATCAATTTGGGTCGATTCAACACAAGTGTTCTACTAACATTGTGCCCTCAAAATTGCCGGCATAGCCATGCCCATGATCAGGAAAACAGGATCATCATGCAATACTTGAGCCAGTCATAGAGGCATGACTAGGAATACTTTTCCATTTATTATACCACACGTGCACATGAGTTTCCCTCCGAGCCTCGTGGTTATTGTAGACTCGAGAATCATTGCAGTTATAGCATGGAACATAAACATTCATTACAAACTCGGAGATACAAAGTAACTGTTATTACTGCCTCTAGGGCATATCTCCTACATGATGAACCTGAATAAATGTTACTTGGTGCCTGCGTTAAGCATGAACATTATATCTAGATCTTGTTTATTGCGAGACGGTTACTCATTTAAATCAGAGAATAATGGTTGTTCTATTTATATGAGTAATATCTTTTATGGTCATGCACCCGATGTGAGGGGTTTATTCTTATTGAATCTCGATAGTAATGATACACATGTTCATAACATTGATGCCAAAAGATGTAGAATTGATAATGATAATACCACTTTCTTGTGGCACTGCTGTTTAGGTCATATTGGCGTAAAACGCATGAGGAAGCTCCATGCTGATGGACTTTTGGAGTCACTTGATTTTGAATCACTTGACACATGTGAGCCATGCCTCATAGGCAAGATGACTAAAACGCCGTTCTCTGGAACAATGGAACGGGTAAGTGACTTGTTGAAAATCATACATACTGATGTGTGCGGTCCGATGAGCATTGAGGCGCGCGGTGGTTATCGTTACTTTCTCACCTTCACTGATGACTTAAGTAGATATGGGTATATTTACTTAATGAAACACAAGTCTGAAACGTTTGAAAAGTTCAAACAATTTCAGAGTGAAGTTGAGAATCATCGTAACAAGAAGATTAAATTCCTACGATCTGATCGAGGAGGAGAATATCTGAGTTATGAGTTTGGCAGTCACTTAAGACAATGTGGAATTGTTTCACAACTGACACCGCCTGGAACACCACAGCGTAATGGTGTGTCCGAACGTCGTAATCGAACCTTATTGGATATGGTGCGATCTATGATGTCACTTGCCGATTTGCCACTATCGTTTTGGGGTTATGCATTAGAGACAGCTGCATTCACTTTAAATAGGGCACCATCGAAATCCGTTGAGACGACGCCATATGAACTTTGGTTTGGCAAGAAGCCAAAGCTGTCGTTTCTTAAAGTTTGGGGATGTGATGCTTATGTCAAAAAGCTTCAGCCTGAAAAGCTGGAACCCAAAGCGGAGAAATGCGTCTTCATAGGATACCCAAAAGAGACAGTTGGGTATACCTTCTACCTCAGATCCGAAGGCAAAGTGTTTGTCGCTAAAAACGGAACATTTCTTGAGAAAGAGTTTCTCTCGAAAGAATTGAGTGGGAGGAAGATAGAACTTGATGAGGTTGTTGAACCTTTACTTCAACCTGAGAGTAGCGCAGCGCAGAAAGATGTTTCTGTAGAGCCTACATCAGCTGAAGAGGAAGTTGATGATGATCATAAAACTTCGGATCAAGTTGCTATCGAACCTCGTAGGTCGACAAGGACGCGTACTGCTCCTGAGTGGTACGGCAACCCTGTCTTAGAGGTCATGTTGTTGGACAACGATGAACCTACGAGCTATGGAGAAGCGATGATGGGCCTGGATTCCGAGAAGTGGTTAGAGGCCATGAAATCCGAGATGGGATCCATGTATGAAAACAAAGTATGGACTTTGGAAGTATTACCTGAAGGGCGTAAGGCCATTCAGAACAAATGGATCTTTAAGAGGAAGACGGACGCAGACGGTAATGTCACCGTCTATAAAGCTCGACTTGTGGCAAAAGGTTTTTCACAAGTTCAAGGAGTTGACTACGGTGAGACCTTCTCACCCGTAGCGATGCTTAAGTCCGTCAGAATCATGTTAGCAATAGCTGCCTTTTTCGATTATGAAATTTGGCAGATGGATGTCAAAACAGCGTTCCTTAACGGTTTCCTTAAGGAAGAGTTGTATATGATGCAACCAGAAGGTTTTGTCGATCCAGAGAATGCTGACAAAGTTTGCAAACTCCAGCGAGCCATTTATGGACTGGTGCAAGCATCTCGGAGTTGGAATCTTCGCTTTGATGAGGTGATCAAAGCGTTCGAGTTTATACAAGTTTACGGAGAAGCTTGTATTTACAAGAAAGTGAGTGGGAGCTCTATAGCGTTTCTAATATTATATGTGGATGACATATTACTGATTGGAAACAATATAGAAATGTTGGAAACCGTGAAGGAATATTTGAACAAGAGTTTTTCAATGAAGGACCTAGGAGAAGCTGCTTTCATATTAGGCATCAAGATCTATAGAGATAGATCAAGACGTTTAATAGGACTTTCACAAAGCACATACCTTGATAAGATTTTGAAGAAGTTCAAAATGGATCAGTCCAAGAAGGGGTTCTTGCCTGTTTTGCAAGGTGTGAAGTTGAGTAAGACTCAATGCCCAGTGACTGCAGGAGATAGAGAAAAGATGAGTGTCATCCCCTATGCTTCAGCCATAGGCTCTATCATGTATGCAATGCTCTGCACAAGACCCGATGTCAGCCTTTCCATAAGTATGGTCGGAAGGTTTCAAAGTGATCCAGGAATGGAACACTGGACGGCGGTCAAGAATATCCTGAAGTACCTGAAAAGGACTAAGGACATGTTTCTCGTTTATGGAGGTGATCAAGAGCTCGTCGTAAAAGGTTACGTCGATGCAAGCTTTGACACTGATCCGGATGACTCTAAGTCACAAACCGGATACGTATTTATTCTTAATGGGGGTGCGGTTAGCTGGTACAGTTCCAAGCAAAGCGTGGTAGCTGATTCTACATGCGAAGCGGAGTACATCGCTGCCTCAGAGGCGGCGAAAGAAGGTGTCTGGATGAAGGAGTTCATGACAGATCTTGGAGTAGTGCCTAGTGCGCTTAACCCAATGACTCTGTTTTGTGATAATACTGGTGCCATTGCTCTAGCCAAGGAACCAAGATTTCACAAGAGGACCAGACACATAAAGCGACGTTTCAATTCCATCCGCGATTACATCAAGGAGGACGACATAAATATTTGCAAAGTACACACGGATCTGAATGTTGCAGATCCGATGACTAAACCTCTTCCAAGGGCTAAACATGAACAACACCAGAGCTGCATGGGTGTTCGATTCATTACAATGTAAATCACATAGTGATGTGAACTAGATTATTGACTCTAGTGCAAGTGGGAGACTGTTGGAAATATGCCCTAGAGGCAATAATAAATTGGTTATTATTATATTTCCTTGTTCATGATAATCGTTTATTATCCATGCTATAATTGTATTGATTGGAAACTCAAATACATGTGTGGGTACATAGACAACACTGTGTCCCTAGTAAGCCTCTAGTTGACTAGCTCGTTGATCAAAAGATGGTGAAGGTTTCCTAGCCATGGACATGAGATGTTATTTGATAACGGGATCACATCATTAGGAGAATGATGTGATGGACAAGACCCAAACTATAAACGTAGCATATGATCGTGTCAGTTTATTGCTATTGTTTTCTGCATGTCAAGTATCTGTTCCTATGACCATGAGATCATGCAATTCACTGACACCGTAGGAGTGCCTTGTGTGTATCAAACGTCACAACGTAACTGGGTGACTATAAAGGTGCTCTACAGGTATCTCCGAGGGTGTCTGTTGGGTTGGCATGGATCAAGACTGGGATTTGTTACTCCGTGTGACGGAGAGGTATCTCAGGGCCCACTCGGTAATACAACATCACAATGAGCCTTGCAAGCAATGTGACTAAAGTGTTAGCCACGAGATCTTGTATTACGGAACGAGTAAAGAGACTTGCCGATAACGAGATTGAACTAGGAATAGAGATACCGACGATCGAATCTCGGGCAAGTAACATACCGAAGAACAAAGGGAACAGCGTACAGGATTAACTGAATCCTTGACATAGAGGTTCGACCGATATAGATCTTCGTAGAATATGTAGGAACCAATATGGGCATCCAGGTCCCGCTATTGGTTATTGACCGTAGAGGTGTCTCGGTCATGTCTACATAGTTCTCGAACCCGCAGGGTCTACACACTTAACGTTTGGTGACGATTAGTATAGTTGAGTTATTGTGTTGGTGACCGAAGGTTGTTCGGAGTCCCGGATAAGATCCCGGACATGACAAGGATCTCCGGAAGAGTCCGGAGGTAAAGATTGATATATGTGATAATAGTGTTTTGATCTCCGGAAGGGTTCCGGAATTCACCGGAAGGGGTTCCGGGTGTTTACCGAAGTGTTTGGGTGCAGCAACACTTTATATGGGCCAAAGGGGTAAAGCCCACGAGGTATTGGAAAGTCAAAAGGAAGTTTTGCTGCTGCCTTAAGCGGTACTACCGCTGGTAAGGCAGTACTACCGCGTAAGCGGTACTACCGCTTGTGTGAAGCGGTACTACCGCTCAAGCGGTACTACCGCTTGTACGCGGTACTGCTGGAATCCGAGTGAGACTCTTTCCGTGCGGGACAAACCGACCTTGTCCGGGCAAAACCGACCTTGTGGAGGCTTTCTCTCCAAGTTTAGACCCCAGGGCTCAACATATAAATAGAGGGGCAGGGCTAGCACACGGGATACATCAAGATTTCCCAAGCCGTGTGCCGGCAACCCTAACCCTCTAGTTCCTCCCGTCATAATCTCCGTAGTGCTTGGCGAAGCCCTGCAGAGATTGTTCCTCACCACCATCACCACGCCGTCGTGCTGCCGGAACTCATCCACTACTTCACCATCACTTGCTGGATCGAGGAGGTGAAGGCGTCATCAAGCCGTACGTGTGTTGAACGTGGAGGTGCCGTCCGTTCGGCGCTAGATCGTGATTGGATCGAGGGACGACTTGCGATTTGGATCGCGAAGACGTTCGACTACATCAACCGCGTTTCTTAACGCTTCCGCTTAGCGATCTACAAGGGTATGTAGACTCACTCTCCCTCTCGTAGATGCTGATCACCATGGATAGATCTTGCGTGTGCGTAGGAAAATTTTTGTTTCCCATGCAACGTTCCCCAACAGATTGGCGCGGCAGCCCAGGCGCGGCCGCGGCAGGAGCGGCAGCGTGAAACACCTGCGGTGGCCGTTGCGCCTTGCGAGCTTGATTCTTCTCTTCTTGCTGGAGGAGGGAGCGAACCTCCTTGAAGGTGGGGTAGGGCTTGAGCATGGGGATGAAGGACTGCTGCTTCTCGAACTGCTCGCCGAGGCCGACGAGGAGGGCGTTGATGAGGGCTCGATCGTCGACGTGATCGCCGAGTTCACGAAGTTCGTCGCCGATAGCCTTGATCCACTGGCAGAAAACGGTGACCGGGGCATCTCCTTGGACGGTCGTACGGAGCTCGGTGTTGAGGGCGTTGATGCGCGCGTCGGAGTTGTCCTGGAACAGCTGCTGGAGAGATACCCAAAGCTCGGCGGCGGTGGCGTCGTCGGAGGAGACCAGATTGAAGAGCTCCGTGGAGATGCGTGTGTAAATCCACTGGATGATGGCGAGATCATCTTTCACCCAGCGAGGATCGGCGTGCTGCAGAGGGTAGGATGGATCGATCTATGTGGTGGCGGAGGCCGCAACGGCCGAGGTGGATGGTGAAGAGGTGGCGCCAATGGTAGTAGTTGTGGGCGCCAAGATCTAACGAGATCGGGATGAAGGGGGAGACGTCGGCAATGGTGTCGGCTAGGGAGATCATTGGGAGTTGAGGAGGGGTTGTTTGGGTAGTTGTAGAGGAGGAAGAAGAAGGGGGGGCACCGGCGGCGCGGAACTCGGCCATGGAGAAGAGGGGCCGAGTCGGCCGGGGCGGCGGCGCGGTTGGCGGTGCCATGCCAGGTGCGGAAAACCTAGGCGTCTGATACCATGATAATTGGAGAATAATAACTGTATTGATTGACGCCTCAAAAGGCTGTTTATATAGATTACAAAACTTGGACTCCAAGAATAATAGAGATAGATTACAATCCAAAACCGGCCGGCCATACTATCCGTAACCGACCTATACTCTAATACAAACACCCTTGTTTATCAATGTCAACTACTGCTCCTTCCGAGATGCAATTGCAAGTCGATGAAAGGATCCGAGACTTTGCGCGCGGTACGGAAGCAATTCATAGACGTGCGCGCGAGAGTAAGGATCTGAAGAGAAAAAAAAAACATATCCAGTCTATCCTCATTTTTTTTTCTTGGAGCACATTACAGACTCGCCATAGGGGCCTTGGTACTCCATAGAAACATCTCGTCCCACTAAATACACATCGCCTGAAGGCTTGAAATAAATCCAGAAAAGTACGGACAATAGTGGCAAGTCTAGGACTTAAACCTTGGTGAGCTAGAGATATCACTGTCCTCCTATCTATTCAAACTCAAGTTGGTTTGCTACTACCCCTATTTTTAAATACATAAGAGGAATTGGTAGTTTAAATTGAACTTCCAAAACATTTTATTACATTTAAAAATGGATGGTGTATTTTTAGCGTTCTGCCGTGTGCCAACCTAAGCTGCAATAATCATGGTTGGTCTGCCCAAGTGCAATATGTCGTATGCAATCAAAGATGCAAAGATATCTTAGGATCCACAAGAGGTGATTTGTGGCATGGAGGTGTGCAGGGGCACCGACGAGGGCTTTAGTCTTGGAAACCTTCTATATGGACTAATAGTCTAAATTATGATTCATTTGCTTATTTGTCTTTGTTGTGACGAGGGCTTTGAAATTCTGAATATGTTTTGACAAGTTTTTCAAAATTACCAAAATTACTACCGCAGAAACTTGATAGAACAAATGATAAAATCACCAAGTTTTCGAAACAAAAATTTATAAATTGGTGTGCACTCTCGTGGAATCCAATGATCTTGGGAACCGCGATGCAATCGCTCAGCTGGGAACGGCTGGGTAGGTGCATGCCTCCACACCATGAATTTCTCTAGGATGAACTCATGTTTATTGCATTATACGTCTTATTTGCACACCAACCTAAGGATGGCAATTTTATCCACGGACATGGATACCCGCGGATATCCGACCCGAATGGGTAGGGTTTGGGTACATGTTTACGTCCATGGGCAACATCCGAACCCGACCCGATTATTTATGCGTAGGGCATGGATCTAATTATGTATCCATGGATATACCCGACCCCGATCCGATATTATGACAACGTGGGGAAAAATTCAATGAACCACACTATCCCACCTCCCAACCGTAATTTTCTCATGTGTCGTTTCACATTCTTTTTTTTTTTTGACAGACTAATTCTTGTATCTCCTCGTTTAACGACTCATCATTAAGCGGCAACCCCGTCTCCTCGACTTGCTCCTCCTGCAGCCCTAGGTACAGCCACCGGCACCGCCAGCCCTTACCACTACTTATGGGGCAGCAATTCAGCAACGCCACCACTGGACAGTGGCAGCCCAACGCCCCAACTCCATATCCCCTCGACTCTTCCATCTCTGCTTCTCCACGGCGGCGGCGAACCGACGCAAGGCTCTGAGCGGCGATGCGGAGCGGCGCGATGTGCAATAGCGCTGCTACGCGCAGGACCAGGAGCACGACGGCACGGTTGGGCCTGGAGGCAGCCGCCAACCATGACGAAGGAGCCTGACCGTGTCGAGGAGGTGACTGGCACACCAAACAGCCAGCGCTCAGGGTAATAATCTATTGTTCGATCAATCCCTCTCATGTATGACTAGTGTTCCTATTCCTGTACGTGGGTGGGCAGCTTGTACGTGGGTGTGCAGCTTGTGAATTTCTCCAAAGTACTCTTGTACTTCCGTTTGCAGTAGCAATCCTCTAGTACTTCAGTTTATACGTACTAATTTCTGCAAATTACTCTTGTACATCAGTAGTAATTTCACTGGTTACTAATTGATTCACAGTTCGTATTAGTTACATGGCATGATCTGTAGTCTGTATTTCCAAATCTGTACAGTTTATTTATTTATTGACTGAATACAGTCTAGATATTATGTACCTTGTCTCAGTTTAACTGAATCTGAAGACTCTGTTTTTTGCATGTATAGATCAATAGCTTCTCAAGGCCCTGTTGTGGTTAGCCATGGAAATATTAACTCAGCTGGTAGCCCGACATCTGACGCCCAAGCTACTGGTGCTGTGGGCGCATCGCAAGGCCGAGCTAACAATAAAAGAAGGCTCACGTCAGTTGTATGGGAAGGTAATTTTGAGAAAATATTAATTGATGGAGAATGGAAGGCTGAGCGCATGTATTGTCATAAACTCCTTACTGCAAGAGGAACCACAACCTATTATCTTAAAAAAATTGTGTTATTGGTATGTTGTGGACCTGTGAATGTGAGATATTATTTGGTGATGTGCACTTCCGTACGCCATTTTGTTAGAATCTAAGAGGTCATTTGATGTTGTGCACTTGTGCTATGTCATTTCGTGAAAATTTGAGAGCTTATGTGTATCTTATGCAGTTGTGCTATGCCTTTTGTTCACATGTTGAGAGAACCCGATGGATGTTCATCGGGTTTGGACATGGACACTGTTTTTCGCCCATGGATTTTTTTCATGGACGGGCATATAGTGTCTTCATGGATTTGGATATGGATTTGATATTGTTTAACCCGAGCCGAACCCGACCCATTGCCATCCTGACACCAACCAACACTTGTACATAAAGACGCTAGTAGTCCATTCTCCTGCACACTGGTTAGAGTCCATTCCCTGCGAACTGGTTAGCGTGTGCACGTGCAATGCATATACTCCCTCCCTCCGGGTTTATTAGGCCCGGAGACCACTTTTTTTGTACCAAGGCACATAGTAATTTGCTCACATTAATTCTTTCATCCAACTCCCAATGCACTCTTTAATATGATAATTTTGACATGCAACCAATGAAAAAGCATGCATGCAATGTATTTATTATTGAGCTACGGGACTAGCAACAACGACTCTCACTACGGCCAATAAAATGGTTGCATGCATTTAGGTTTTCAAAGCAAGGCCTTATAAAGAGGGACATGCTCGTGATGCTCTTAGTCCTAATAAACCGGATGGAGGGAGTATTCCTTATGAAGAAAAAACATGTATAGTACTAAATATTACAAAATCGATAGATCATAATAATGTACTAATAATGCGCTAATGATTTTCTTTTGGAGTATGAATAATCATTTAATGTGATGTATTGAGTGGAGGAGATTTCCTACAAGGAGAAGAGCAAGTAACATATGCAAACTTCTGATGCAACAAGATATATATTCAAACTTTTGAGGGACGTTGTTCATTCTATCGCTCTAGTATTATTCTACAGACAACGATGCTCATGCAGTTCGAGGTAAGGGAATTTGGCTTATACATATAGAACATAGAGTACTATTCTAGTTTACAACAACTTAAAAAGATATTTAAACATTTCAATAAAAATATATTGTATATATACATGTAGATGTTATCTACGTGTCTATGAAATATCATTAGATTATACAAAGATTTGTAGGCTAAGCAAAGTAAATAGGAATTTGTGGTTCAAATAACAAAAAATAACACATTTTCCTCCTCAAAATTTTCTTTTCTACATAGATACTACACATCTGTATGTACATATACAACTGTATTCAGAATATTTTGGGATACAAATTAAATGTTTACAATTTTTTTAAAAGGGCTACTTGAAGCCCGGGCTCCGGATCAGTTTTCGGATGCTTCCATATTTTATCGCTTTTCAGTCAACCTATAGTTAAGCTTGGAAAAGTAGGCATTGGTAATCAAGCAGATTGTGCCGCGTACATGCAACATGATAGCAAGGCTCACTGCTTTGTCTTGTACACGGAACCTGATAGCAAGGTTCGTATTAATACATGCAACTTGAATGCATGAATTTGAATGCAATATTCACAGTATCTCAACATTAAGTAGAAGGAGCTTTTGACTAATTCCCCTCTTAAATCTCACCACTGCTCACTTGTTGATCGTTTCAAAATTTCAGAAAATTCAATAAATCACATAATTGGGCGTACACATGGGGTCTAATATTTACATATTTCTAAAAGAGCTATGTAGACCTTTACCGAAATGGAAGCTCTCTTGCAAGCTGACAATTGAACATCATATGCATCTATTTCCTAACGCTAGAAGGAGACACTCCTACAGGTGAACCTTTTAAGGCAATCTTTGTTTGCTTTGCCAACCACTAAATGTCGATCTCCCCGCCATTTACAAACCCATACTACAAATATTTACTTTAATATCTTGCGAATCAGAAACAACAAGATGCAAATAGTCAGTTTTGCAATGAAATGTACCATGCATCATGCATCAGTAGACCATGTGCTCCCCCTGCATCTGCGACTTCCTGTAATTATAGTTTCTAAGATAATATGGTGCCTATTTATACACGAGTAACATGGCAGGTCGTACTTGAGCTTTGCTAGTAATATTGCACGTGCAACACATGTGTAACCATAGGACTAAGGAATGAATTTTTATCATGATCTTTACCTCCAGTTCTACATGCTCTTGAGTTGTGACTAACTCATGCACTGCAATGTTGCCTAGTAAAGGATGCCATACATCTAGTCTATGTAACATCCACTTTGTAAGTAATGCATGACAATTGTTCCAAAGTTGGCCTGGAGAATAAAAAAAAGAGCTCCATGGGTAAGGACTGACTTTTCGCCGCTGTGTTTGTGACATCTTTAAAGGGCACACATTCAACAACCCTAGAGGATGGTGCAGATGACGTGGCCGCATCCTCCTTAGCTTGGCAAGCATTCCATTTTTTTTCAAGGTATTGTGACTTCGTGTCGTCAAGCAGACATGTATACCACCCTTAGCCACCGCAAAGCTTTGTAACAAATCCATCGTTACATAAGGAAAGATGGAAAATAGGGCACCAAAATACTGAGAGAATTCTGACGTTCACAGTGAAACAGAAGCATGATTATCATCTCAAATAATGAATTGGTCGCGTTGTCTTGAAGAAGAAGATTGAGACCTTGTACCGGATGTATCATCCACATAAATTAGTGATAGCAATTGTTGTAAATCACGTCGGGGAAGACATGGAATTCGTTGATTAAGCATGTAAGAGAGTGGGCGCCCCAAAGATGTTCTCGTCCGGCGACCCGGAGTCAATGAAGCACGTGGATCTCGGTGAGCGAAGCAAACAGGAGCGCCATCGGTAGGTGTTGCTCGAGCTGCACGGGAGCAGTGGACACAGGTGGACGGTGCGCCCAGTCTTGGCAGGTTTTGTTAGTCCTGGTAGGTTTTGTTCGAGACGTGCCGGCCGACGCGGCTCTGGATGGTATGTTTGGTCACGGCAAGGGTGTCGCCGGTGGGAGCGACATGTATTGCAAGTTGGGCAGGCGTAGTCATGACAAACGGTGTGTCTGGTCTCGGCTAGGGGTGCGCTCGCGTGCGTGGCAGGAGCAGTGGGGAGGATGGAATAGTGTTTTGCCCCAGTCAATTGGGAGAACATAAACACATGAAACTAATCGCTCAACTCGTTCTTGGCATACGGCAAGCTGCAGACGACTTTCTTCGGGCATCTAATGCAATGGAGCCGGAGAGCTCCTCCCTGTTGATCTAAAAAAACGGCTTTGCTAAAAAAAAAGGTGCAGACGACGCGTATATGTAGGAAAGCAGCACCCTGGGGAGTTTCCATCATCGCGGCCGGGCATGCCTACCATGAGTTTTTCTCGGAAACCGAGCCTAGACAACCTACACCTCACCTAGGGGAGGCACAAAGGCAGGATGCCGCTGCTCCACGACCACCGCCCACGGGGTGAAACAGGGGGCCCGCACCCACGGATGCCACCTTCAGGTAAGTCAACGCCGCTGCACCACACGGGCCGGCATCCCAGCTTCTGTCACGGGAACTACTATGGGCCGTGACAACAGGGCGGCCACTGATGAGCCTGACAAGACCAAGAGGGAGAGACGACCCAACCCACGCAACCAAGGCCCGGACTGGGCCCAGTAGGTCAAGTTAAGTAGGTGAGCCACCAGTGTGTGAGGAAGAAAGAACAGAACTCCTGACGGCTGCCTGTGGCGTGTATCCTCTTCCCACCCCCTGGCTCTCGATCCCCTTCCCCTTCTTGCTGCTCAAACAAGACTTGTAACTCTGAATTCGAGATTGTTCGAGAGTAAATCCTAGATCGTAACCTGGTAGCGTCACACTTGGTATCAGATTGCCAAACCCCACCAACCACTATACATCCTGGATCGTGTTCGTACTCGTAGCCTCAAAACTATCATGGCGGAATTGGATCGACAGAAGCAGATGACGGCGGCGGAGGAGGAACGCAGCGCCATCGCCAAGGCTCTTGTATCGATCCAGCAGTCGTTGAACAAGATGGTGCCCACGGTGGCCAAGATGGAGCCGGTGCTCGCATCGCTCGAGCCCACCGTCAACGACTTGGCGGCGTGGCGACCAGGGGTGGACCATGCGGTGGACAAGCTGCAATCGGATTTGGGCGAGATCCGTTTGGAGCTCGCGCGGATCGGGGCCTCATCCCAACCCCGCCAACGACGCCGCTCCTTCGGCGGACGCGCCTTCATCCCGTTTCAACCTCGGTGGCGACGGCCATGGGCCCATTGGCCGCGGCGTTTCCCCAACGACACGGGCTTCGGTCCTCGGGGTGGTGGCGCCCCCGACACCGATCCCGGCCAACGGTACGATTCGCATCCCTTTTCCTTCCACTCCGTTGTTTGGGTCTGGTGATAGTAGTAACTCGGTGTTGAGCAATCGCGTGGCATCAACTCGTTTGGACTGTCCTGAATTCGACAGTGAAAATCCTACCGGGTGGCGTATCCGGTGTGAAGCTTATTTCCGGGTTTGCTCTGTTGAGCCAGCTGCTTGGGTGGACACAGCGGTTGTCCATTTCACGGGCGCCGCTGCGTTGTGGTTGGAACGGTCTAAATTAGCACACATCAAATTTCCAGTATGGGAGTATTTTGTAGCAGCTGTCCTAGAGAAGTTTGGCCGCTCTGAGTTTCAGCACTTGCTTCGTAAATTTTCTCGCTTAAAACAAACGGGTAATGTTCTAGAATATGCAGAGCAATTAAATGTCATTATGCAGTCTGCTGGCACATCATAGCTCTTGGGACCCGTTGTACTTCACTACTCAATTCCTGGATGGTCTCCCAAGTGATATTAAAATTGCTGTTATGTTGCATCGTCCTTCCGATTTGGAAACTGTTGTCTTTCTTGCTGCTTTACAGGAAGAGGCGATGGAGCTGATGCGTCAGGAGACCGGGGCATTGGCCTGGCAACGGCCGGTGCCAGTGGCGCCCAAAGTGCCGCGAGAGCCGCGGTTATCTCCGCGGACACCTCTATCTCTGACCGCTACTACGCCGGCCCACTCGAGCAAACCGGGGCCCCTATCAGTGCCCGGCCCAACGGCCTCAGAAGGGCGCCACATTCCGGACAGTGCTCGCACAACACCTCCATCTTCTTCAACTGACGAGAAGCTGAAAGCCCTTCGTGCCTATCGCCGGTCTCGAGGGCTGTGTTTTACCTGTGGCGAAAAATGGGGTCCCAGTCATGCTTGTGCATCCACGGTGCAGCTGCATGTGGTGGAAGATCTTGTGGGCATGCTACACACACCTCCATCGCCAGATTCATCATCCTTGTCTCAAGACACTTCTGAAGAGGATTTGTGTCTCTTATCTGCAGCTGCTGCGACAGGGACCGAGGCTCCAAAAGTTTTCCGGCTCCATGGCTAGATTCAAAAACGTTCGTTGTTGATGCTCGTTGATTCTGGAAGCTCACATAGCTTTATCAATTCGGACATCGCGGGTGCTTGGCGTGACTGCTTTGAAACAACCCTTGCGCGTGCGAGTTGCTGATGGGGCTGTTTTGCCATGCACACAAGAGTTGTCAGCGTGCACTTATCAAATTCAGGGGCACACATTCTGTTCCTCCCTGAAACTCCTTCCTACGACCTCATCTTGGGAATGGATTGGCTAGAAGCACGAGGGATGATGACAGTGGACTGGTCTGCAAAGTGTATGTCATTCCATCATGAGGGGGCACAAGTGCAGTTGCAAGGTATTATTCCAGTCACAGACACATGTCGAATCTTGTCAATGGTGGACCTCCAGTTGTTGCAAGCACAGGACGAGGTGGTGCACATTGTTCAGATCTGCTCTATGAAAGATGAAAAGGCTCCAGAGGACATTCCTTCGGCTGTAGCGGATCTCTTACAACAATTTGATGACCTGTTTGCTGAACCCAGAGGACAACCCCCTCAAAGAGAGTTTGATCATGCAATTGAGCTCTTGCCTGGAGCCAAACCAGTCAACTTGCGGCCTTATCGATACAACACGGCGCAGAAAGACGAGATCGAAGCAATAGTTGCTGACATGCTAGCACAAGGGATTATCCAACCGAGCCGTAGTCCCTTCGCGTCCCCGGTGCTGCTTGTGCTCAAAAAAGATGGCGAGTGGCACTTCTGTGTGCATTATCGCCACCTTAATGCCATTACATTGAAGAACCGGTTTCCCATGCCGATTATCGACGAGTTGTTGGATGAATTTGCAGGAGCTGTCTGGTTTACGAGCCTTGATCTTCGCGCTGGGTATCACCAGATACGGATGAGTCCGAAGGACGAACACAAGACTGCTTTCCAAACCCATCACTGGCATTTCGAGTTCAAGGTCATGCCCTATGGAGTGACAGATGGTCCGGCGACGTTTCAGACAGGGATGACTGTTGTTCTTGCTCCCTTGTTGCGCAAAGGTGTACTCGTCTTTATTGACGATATTCTTGTCTACAACGAGACGTACTCTGGAAGGGCACCTACTGTTGCTTCGCTCGGTATTTCAGCTGCTGGAGAAGTACTCTCTGAAAGTGAAGCGGAGTAAATGTGCATTCACCCAACATCAGCTCAAGTACCTGGGCCATGTTATCAGCAAGGATGGGGTTCATACTGATCCGAGCACGGTTGATAGGGTCCGCGCCTGGCCTCGTCCGGAGTCAGTAAAGGAAGTTCGTCAATTCCTTGGTTTGCCAGGTAATTACCGCAAGTTTGTTCGTAACTATGGGATCATGAGTCGTCCTCTGACCGATTTGCTGAAAAAAGGGACGGTGTTCGTTTGGACTTCTTTGCATGACGAGGCTTTCCAAGCTCGGAAGCATTCGTTGACCTCGGCTCCTGTACTGGCCCTTCCGGATTTCTCGAAGCCGTTCATCCTAGAAACCGACACATCTGACTGTGGGATTGGCGCTGTTCTCATGCAAGGACACCACCCCCTGGCCTTCCTGAGCAAAACTTTGGGTCCCAAGTTGCAGGCACTGTCCACTTATGAAAAAGAGTGCCTGGCGATTTTGATGGCAGTAGATCGCTGGCGTTCGTATCTCCTCGTCTCACCCTTCACTATCAGAACTGACCATCGAAGCCTTGTATGTTTGGACGAACAAAGATTGACAACGCCATGGAAACACAAGGCTTTGATGAAATTGCTTGGTCTGCAATATACCATAGAGTATCGAAAAGGGGCTACAAACCAAGCTGCAGATGCTCTGTGACGCCGAGCTGAGCGCAAGGAGCAGCTATTGGCCGTTTCTGTTTGTGTGCCCGCCTAGCTGGAGGCAGTGAAACAAGGATATCAACAAGACCCCCAGTGCACTCGTTTGCTCGCAGCAGCAGCGGTACGCTCGCCAGTTGACGCTCCTTTCTCGGTCAACGATGGACTCATCCGTTACAAAGGGAGGGTAAGGATTGGCGCCAATACTGCCGTGCAACAACAGCTGTTGCAGGAGTTCCATGCAAGTGCTTGGGGAGGACACTCAGGGGTGCAAGCTACTTACAACCGGCTGACCAAACTATTTGCATGGCCACATCTGAAGAAAATCGTTAAGCAATTCATTGCCGTATGTGAGGTGTGCAAACAAGTCAAGGCAGAGCATGTCCGTTACCCCGGGCTTTTGCAACCCTTGACCGTGCCTGAGCAAGCCTGGCAGATGGTTACACTTGATGTTGTGGAGGGGCTCCCCGGTCTCCTTTTTATACTCTGATTCGGCGAAATCCCGGCCGTCAGATCCGCCACAATCGCGCAATTGACGGTCATGTACAGATCCGCAATATCTCTGGGACAGCGTTGTGGGGACGCGTGGCAAAATTCTCGGCGCGAGAATCGAGGCACCGCGGCCACTTTCCTGACTCAACCGTCACATCGTGTGCGCGCGCTTCCCCACGATTTCGAAATCACCGGGGATTTCGCGATGCCGAGATCCGAATGAACTCCGCGTTCACTGGTGCGTTCTGGCGCATCGAAATTCACCGAGTGAAACAAGAAGACCCGTCAGACACTCGGATGGACCTCAAGCTATTCCAGAGTACCCGAATGGAGGCCAGACGGAAATTCCAATAATCTCACCTTCAAGCCTTAAGATAGACTCTCCCGGGAGTTGGTCCGCACCAGATCGAGTGATTCGAACATTACGACTGTTCGAACCACACGAAAGTCACTTAACCTGAACCGGATGTGGTTTTGAAACCGAGTGAGGAATAGTTCAGCTTGTTTCCAAGCGCTCCCGAGGCGCTGCCGACATCACGACACGCCGATCACTCGACTCCCAAACCCTCAACCAATTGGGGGTCTACTGACGAGGTCACCTACCCTGGGTAGGGTCATAGACCGCTAATCTAGGGCACTCCTGGGGTCCTACAAGTTTACAGAAGTCCCTGGACTACCTCAGCATTCGGACGAATGTACAAGACGCACTCGGATGCTTGGGGTCACTCAGACGTCAACCAGCCAGTCGGCCACGCTTCAACACTCGGGCACGAGGAAGCAGAGACGACGTGGGAGCTCTAAAGTTCGAGTTACTTAACTCACTTAAAGCGTTGTGAATAGCACATTACCTGTAACGCTCATAGTTAACACAACAGTTTCCAGTAACTCCGGCAGTTACTAGCATTAATGGCCCTCGTAATGACACTCGGCAGGTGGTGGCGTACTTTATATAAGCCATTCCGCGATGCCAGGACGAGGGTTACGAACTCTTTGAAATCAGATACCCATACAAAGAAAACACTAAGCCCCAGGGCTCGAGACGTAGGACTTTTACCACTTCCGAATGGGGTCCGAACTCGTAAATCCGAGTGTGACGTCTGTGCCATAGCTAGGCTTCGCCCTTACTCATACGTATCCCCCGTACTACTGTCTGTATTACTCCCACGACACATGGTATTTAACAGACAAATTCATACAATTTTTTTGCAGGTCTTATACAGGGCAACTACTTTGATCCGTATGTGGTCGTTACTCACTCCTGCGGAAACCAGGGAGTCATTGGTTACTGGGTCAACCCGATGGAAGATGGTTGCTCGGGATATCTATAACCGGTTTGGATGACGGTCCAGCAGTAGGATAGGACGATAGGTGGTTAGGCATCTAGTCCTATCTTTGCCGGTTGTGGCATCTTTTTATTTCTTTCGAACTATTTCATACCTTTGTTTCAGCTGGTACTGAACCGCAGACTATTTGGTTATTTTGATAATAAAGGGGCCGCATGCATCTTTCTGATGCAGAGGGCGGAGGTACTCCTCCTTTTCTAAAAAAAAGAGACAACGATCTAAATCTGGATAGTTTTAATGCACATATATGAGGCGTGCCTCACCCCAAGCACGTACATGGCTGATTGATCGATGAAGTCACATCAATTACTAACTAACATGCATATGCAAAGAAAAATTACTTACTAACTCGCCTACAAAAATTACTAACTAGTATGTATATGCAAGATCTATGGCCATAGCCAGGTAGCTATATCGGATCGTGGTACTGTACAAATTAAGCTGCTAGCTTCTCCTCATGCCAGTCCATCACCTCCACTTCCAATCATCCTCCTTCTTCACCTGCTTCGGCGACGGCTTGACGTCCTGGTCGAGGCAGTGGTCCAAGCGGTCGATGTACTGGTGCTCGAACCACTGGCGGTTGCGGTCGAAGCACCTGCGCAGGGCCGCCGTCGCCCTGGCGCACGCCTCTGCATCGAGTGTTAGATATTAATCGTGTCATTTGTTCCAAGATAATTAGTGGCTATATTTGTTACCGAGGACTGTAGATCGAGTGATTCGGTCAGCAGAAAAGTGTTTAGTTTTCCATGCATGTAGGATCATCTGAGTGGCCAGCCAAGTGATTTGGCCGAGTCAAGTTAGTTGTTGGTGTGTTAGCTAGTGGTTAGTGCATGGAGAGTTTGGTGGAATAGTGGGTCTAGGTAGAGTGCGTGCGTGAGTGCATGGCAGGGGTGCCTGGTCCTGTGTATATAAGTGAGTATGAGTCGATGAGAAAATGGAGGCCGTGAGGGTTGGGAAAAACACAATGTAGCATCTTGTTCCACCAAGGAGAAGGGCCTCTCGTGCAAAGCAACAGCTGGTCTTCTCTTTGGTTGAGTGCGTGTGTGTAGAGTTTCTCACCATGTGTGTGTGTGTTTATGACAGAACAAGAGAGAGAGAGAGCTGTGAGAGGCAGCACCAAGGTAGAAGAAGCGGCGCTGCAATGGAGGCGGCGCCAACATCGAGGACACGCTTGGCTGGGTCGTCCGGCAACTTGATCGCGTCGGGGTGGCACTCGCAGAATGCCGTCATGAACTCGTCGATGCAGCCGCCATTTTCCATGTGGTGGTAGACCGTGTTCATGTCGCTGGTGTGGTTTATCAAGGACATGACGCTCCCCATGCCCGGCGCCCGGCGGCGTTAACTGATGTAGGAGTAGTATATTAATTTAGGGTTAATCTACCCTCGATCTATCGGGCTAATTAATAGCGCAGGCAGCCACACTATATACGGAGCAGGTGCGTGCCGATCCGATACTTGCGGTTCAAGGAAATGCCCTGCCCCCTGCGGAGCTTTATACAGTACTCCCTTCGTTCCTAAATATAAGTGTTTTTAAAGGTTCCACTAGGGGACTACATATGAATGTATATAGACATACTTTAGAGCGTAGATTCACTCATTTTACTCCGTATGTACTTCCCTAGTGAAATACTCCCTCAGTTCCTTTATCTAAGGTGTATAATTTTTGGCACGGTGACCAGTGCGCATAATTAGAAAGGTGTTAGGACAAACTTACCCTTGGCAAATTTGTTGGTTAGGTGGCAAGTAAATCAGTGAATCCAGAAAAGTAAGAGATACATGCAATCGAGAGAGAATAGTTTTCTTCTTTTGACACAAAAAGAGATACTGGCAATCAGGAGAGAGATACTTTCCTTTCTTCTGCAGGGCTAAAAAGGGAGTTACGAGGATCTAGAAGAAATGCACCTTACATTGTGGAATTTTATCGAAAAACAAATACACCCTATATAAAGGAACGGAGGGAGTATTTTCAAAAACTTATATTTAGGAACGGAGGGAGTACTAATTAGCTAGTATGCGAGAGATATGTAATCTTTGAAAATATACGTTGTCAACTACTCTTTTTTTTTCCCGCACGCGAAGACTGGAACTGCTCTCTCGGGAGCGATCCCGTCTGCCCCCTACTTCGCCGGCCTCCAAGACGCTCCGACCGGTCCCTGCCTCCTCCGTCTGCCGCTTCAGCGGCGGGAGGGGGTGGGGAGCCTGGTGTTTCGGTTCAGGTCTGTAGTTAGGGTTGGCCTAGTGCTTCCTTGAGGCGTTGTTTCCATGGAGGAGGCAGCGCCGCGTCGGAATAATTTGCCTCTGTTCTTCCTCCATCTCGACGTCGCTGTAACCAGTAGCATCGGGGAGCAGGTGGCCCGGTCGATATGGCGAGGTTCGTGTCTGGTAGTGGGCCGTCGGTGCTCACGCAGGTCGCGGTCGTGTCGGCTACTGTAGTTGTGTTTACTGTCTTGCAGTTGGGCGTGTGGATGACGGCAGGCGGCGACGTTCCTCTTCTTTGACTACATTGGCGTCGAAATCTGGTGACCACGGGGAAGATCCCCGGCCTACATGCCACAAAGACTCGGTCTCGTCACTTGCGGCGACCCGCTTCATCGGCTCAAAAAGCATCTTCGTATGCAATGGTGCTCTCCCAGATCTTGGTATGGCGGTTGTTCTCAACTTTTTTCGGTGTTGCCATGGTGATGGCGAAGGATGTTTGTGGACTACGTTTCGGCAAGGCACAATTTTCTGCAAGGGTGAAATAATAGTTTTACTTTTTTTAGAACTAGACCAGTGGCCCTCGCAAATGCGAGGGCATCTTCTTTAGTGTATTGGATGTGTATTATAAATAAATTTCTGATTTATAAACTTCTAATTTATGATGTATGATTTCAAACATTTCGATCCAGCAAGCACCATCAATATTTATTCTATTTTTAAGAATATAATGTGTGTGAAAAACATATTTGTTATTGCTTAATTTAGGGGTGAATAGTGATGTTAATCTTAGAACATGATATCAATTGTTCTGACAATTTAGTTGCAATGATCCAAATTATAGAATGATAGTTTAGAATGACAATAGGTCAATAGCCCAATAATAGTTCGTTTAATTTTCTGATACATAGAATATAGTCTGTGTATATAATTTACAAAGTCATACTATTTATAACTTGTTTATATAAAAGTCATCAGACAATGTTTGACTACTAAAAAACTACTTGGTCTAGTACGAAGATCAATGGTTCAACACATTTAGAAAATAGTCAAAAATATGTTGAATGTGTATTGTTGTCACCATTATACATGCATCCAAAGTGTGGGTACTGATGAATTTGATATTGTCTTCAAAGGAGGGTCCCTACCACACCTCGTAAAGTCGATTGGGCAATGGTGTTTCTATTGTTCATGGGATGATGGTCGGCTATGTCATGTTTACCAATAGTTACTTCAATGATAGCAGAGCGGGTGGCGACTGCGGCGAACACAAAGGTCACTATAGATATTTACATTAATTAGATATTTTGCTGGATCCTTTGCGTATGTTGGTTAAGGCAAAATGCTCTCTGTATATATTTTTATTTGTACTCGTCTATTGTACATCTTAACAAAGACATGTAAGATATGATATATGTTCATACAATGTCAACCCTGACGATTTTTTATATAGCAATATTAGCGCTATAAGGCCCGACTTATCATTTGTGTACACATGCACACATAGGGTGTGAAGTGCATGGACATCTTCTCTGATTTCAAAGAAATACACTACTAAATAATCTTTGGTTTGACTTTTCTAAAACGAAGCAGGGCTGCCTTTCTGACTGAAATGTGACTTATGGCACCATCGAAAACATTTACCAGTTTTTTCCTAGATAGAGGTACGAAGTGAAACTGTCTATGCTTTACAATCCTACAATTTAAACAACTCACATAGATTTTTAAAATAAAATCATGTAATAAAAATAAAACTGAAGTTCTATTGAACATGACACTATAGATGAGCAGTTTATAAGAAAGTCATTGTTGTTTTTAGTGAAACACAATTCATATTCTATGTTGTATTTTTTATTTCTGTATTATCCACCCAATCCAGTTAGAAACTCTATATCTTTCCAATCCTATACAAAATCGGCAGAGGGTACATTTATTCTTTCTTGTGCGTATAACTCGTCATCTTAAATAACATTATTTTGAGAAAATATAGATAGAAGATTCTGGCAGCTTTGATGGAGTATTATGTAATGTATTTTCTACAATGTATAGTAGATATTTGTTTTCACTAAAACAAAAAATAAATATTTTGGATTTATCTAAAATCATGTAAATAAAAACTACAAAGCTTACATGAAAAGTGCCCAAAGTAAAAAATGTGCATACACATCCTCTAGGATTTCACTTGCTGAAACACCGAACCTTCACCTATTAAATAAAGGCAGCATGATCAAATATAACAAAGTGCTTGCAATCAAATATTATTCTCAATATTTACAACGTTAAATACCAATATATCATTACTACTAAGAATGATCGAACATACAACTTGCACAACAAAACTAATATTTATAGGGTTTTTAGGTTATGCATGCACCTCTAGAATTGATTAGAAATTTTTAGAGAGACCCCCGCAGAAAAAAGAAAAGAAAATTTTATAGAGATAAAATGATTAGAAGATTAAATAGCAATTTACATGCCCCTGGCTACCACCATCTGTTGATCGCCCGATCCATGCATACCCTGAAGAGTATCAACGGCGAGTAGAGTTGTTGATTGATTTGGTGTAGAGAACCATGGAAAGTATTACAACGTCCCCATCTCAGTATGCAACAGTCTAGACCAGCAGGGGGAGATAATTAAGCATCGGGATAGTCCATAGCAAGGAGGTTCCACCCGCTAGAACCTTCCATGGATCAGGTGATGGACATGCTGATACTAAGTAGGAAGGCAGCCTAGAGCAGTAGAGCTTATAGGAAAATATAATTTAATGCACACCCCTGCATGCATGACACGTAGACTGAACAGAGTGTAGACATTCTCACAATTGGATGTGCCTATGTAAGAGTGCAAGGGTTTAGACGAATACCTTTGAAATTGCATGTACAACTGGGCATGCAAAGTGCTAATGTGATGCGTAGACGCTGCTCATGGTGTGCTTGTAGAGCAGCGACGACATGCTGGGCCGACCATGTCGGTGTCATAAAGCAGTTGTTGGATGCGCCAGTCGACACCGCTGTTGTCGCCCGCAGATTGATTTCTCATAAAATGAGGTGTTGCAGCCGACAAACCTTCTAGTTTTTTTTACAAAGGACGCGATGACCTCGGCTGGGAGTAGATATTTGAGAATATGAACGTACGTAATGGTAATATGGCTAATTTCTTAACCTTTTCTTCCATGGTAGAAGGCTAATTTCCTGAACAAACATCTATGATTATATGAATTTATCAGATAAGCAAACCGCTATGATTAAATGAATTCATCAGATAAAAGGGTCAAATGTTTCTGATTTTTTTCCTTTTTGATTTGACCGCAGCTGCCGCTGCTCCTAACTTTCTTGAAAAAATCTGCTGCCGCACCTTTTTTAATTGAGGTAAAGCTATTGCCGCTCCTTTATTTTTTACGTGACAACTGCTCTCTAAACGTGATGAGAGGTATATCTGCTCCCGCTCGTTCATTATTGAGGTAAAGCTGCTGCTCCTCCTTTCCTTTTACGTGACTGTGCCTTGTTTTTTGTGATGCTAGCCGAATTCACACGTCCTTTTATATCTAACCAATGAATTAAGAGTTCTAGTCTAGGACGTTTTAGCTCTAAACGTGATCTGTGGGTCCGCTTCTATTTATGTAGATCTAAGGGTCATGTTTTATTGACTAATAAAGGGTCCACTATATCAATGGTCAATATTTTCTAATTAACGTGAGAATTTCTAGCATATTTCCTTATTTGTGATCCGTATTTTGCTTTTAGTAGATAATAGATAGATAGATAGATAGATAGATAGATAGATAGATTTTTTGTGCAAAGTTGCTTGACAAGCATTTGTGTCTTGTATGGTGACCATATGTGTAATCTCTTTGAACACATTGTCTAATAAAATATATGGTTGCTTCAAAAAAAAACTATTCTTTTTTTTGTCTGCGGAACTACTCCTTCCGAGATACACGTGGTAACACACTGTCTCAAACTCCAATGTGTCACTTTGCCCATTGTTTTTTGTCGGTCAATTATATTTAAATAATAAATTCTTTTTTAAACACAGTACAAAAGCAGATGCCCTACTAGTCTCTACTTGAACGTGTACATCTTAATTGGATTCGATAAGATTTTGTGCGTGTTGGACCTGAGTGGTTGCTGAGTTGCTCGTGGGCTGATGCATAGGTAAGTGGGCTTGCGAGTTACACTTCACTGGACGAATCAAAACGCAATCAATTGGAGTCAGGCAGCCGCCTCTTCCCCTAAGAAAACTCTAGTGTTCCTTTGCTTTCCGTCGGTGCCGTCGCTGGTCCGCTTCATCTTCGGTGGCCTTATGACCATGGTGGCGCGGTGGATCCCGGCCCTTGCCGGGGAGGGGGGGGGGGGCTCTGTTTTCAGATGTTTCTTCAAGTTTGGTTAAGATTTGTGTCCTGCTCAAGAACAAAGACAAGACGGCGGCGGCTCCGTGCCCAATCCCTGTTCCGGTGGTGTGTCTAGCATCGCCGGTGGGCGTGTGGAGGCATGTCTCCGACGGATCTGTCCTTCGTGGATTTGCTCGGATCTTGTCGTAGTTTGTCTATGTTCGTGTGTTTTCATATTGGATCCTTCCAATCTACGCTACTCTTCATCGGTGGCGGTTTTCTGGTCTAGGAGGCCTTAGAATGAAGACTTCCCGACTTTCTACGACATTAAATTTTGCCCGGCTCCGGCGAGGCAGGGCCTATGACGACGGCGCGCCTTCGGCTCGCTTTAGTGCTTTTAGTCGTCACTAAATGTTCTTCGGATCTGGATGCATGTAATTTTTATATTTCTAGTGTTCGTTATACTAGCATGATTGAAGATAAATAGACCATGAAGTTTACTTGTAGAAAAACACCCGCTTGCCCGTTCCAAATTCCTGGAGTGGAAAATGGCAAATCCAATTCGGCGCCTTTAACGCCCTCTACTACTCTTTTACTAACGGGTGCGCACCCCCCTCCCCCTCGCTCTGGGCCGACCCATCTAGGTTTTTTCTGTTTTTAAAAACATTAAGGAAAAAAAAGTGCAAGGCAGAATGAATACAACCAACGACATTTGATGTACACCGAAGCGACCACTGCACCACCCATCCTCATGTGATAAATATATCTTTCTCATTCTTTTCTTCCTTCAACTTTTGTTATTTCCTTTTCCTTTTTTAATTTTTTCTTCCTACTTTGATGAATGTTTTCAAAATTCGGCAAAAGCAATGAACTTATTGATTATTTTTGTCCAAATTTGCTGAACTTTTTTCAAATCAATGAACTTTTTAAAAAATTCAATGACCTTTTTTTCAAAACTGATGGAATGTTTTTTCCAAATACATGAATCTGTTTTTAAAATTTTATGAACTTTCTTAAATTCGATAATTTGTTTTCAAAATCACTGAATTTTTTCAATTTTTTCTTCAAATTCGTGAACTTTTTCAAATTTGCCAAAAAATCGGATTTTGTGAACTTTTTGATTTTTTGTGGTGTTTTTTATTTTTATGGATAAAAAACCAATTAAGTCAAATGGTCAACGGTCAACCACAGCCGGGTAACCACGAACACCCGAGCGAGCGAGCCAAGACACGAGCGAGCGAGTAGAGAACTGCTTAATAGGCCACAGTCGGCTTAACGTGCGGGTGAGCAAATCCCACTAGTACAGAACCGGCCGCTAATCCCGGTTGGGAAGGGCCTTTAGTCCCGGTTCTTCAACCGGGACTAATATATAGGGACTAAAGCCCCCTCCCCCATTTAGTCCCGGTTGGCCACGAACCGGGACTTAATCCCGGCCACGTGGCCGGCTGCGCCCGCGGTTGGCCGGGGACCTTTAGTCCCGTTTGGTGACACCAACCGGTTTAGGGGTTTAGGAGTTTAGGCTTTATTGTTTATTTTTCCTTTTCATTTTGTGTTTTCCATTTATTTATTTATTTCATTTCAAACATATTTTACGTTACTGCATAATGTACACGTTATGCATATATAATAGAATTTTTCGTAGAACCAATCATATATCATAGAATTTCTCGTACGACCATGCATACACACACACACACACACACATATATATATATATATATATACAATTTGGTATATACAATATCTCCTACAATTTGCAGATCATTACATGCAGGCATTAGGTGTAATGGTATTCTCCATCGGGGAGATATGACCTGCTCAAGCAAAAATCTCGTCATTTCCTCTTGAATTTGCTCGTATGCGGTCCGTTGCTAGGAGCCTATCCCGCATCGACACCAATTTTAAGAAGGAGATCAATATGAATATATTAGTTATGTGTATATATATTAGATCATGATAAAAAAATGCGAATAGTGTTTTGTACCCAAAGATCTCTTGCAGTTTTGGTCTTTTCGGTCATAAAGCGAATGTTCTCGCAAACGTAGTATGCACATAAATTAGTCCCCTGTGCATGTTTCATGCACTTTACAAGAATATAATTTAATCAGATAATAATCAAGCATGATAATGGTTATTAAAACTAGAATTAAAGAGATGCGCGGACGTAGCTAGTACTACTTAATTATAATTACCTTGGACCGTCGCCATCTCAGTTGTTCTTTCCATTCACCGTCAATCTTTTTGATGAACTTTTTCCAAACCCTGTCCAGCAAAGAAAATGAATAAATGATTCTTCGTCACGTGCATCACGTCGATTGCAGAGCACGTTCACGCAAAGATTCTTCGTCACGTGCATCATGTCGATTGCAGAGCGGACATCTAGGATTTTCCAATACTCTAGCTCCCAAAATATAGATTTCTTCTTCCATATGGGTGCGTGCCCGCCAGCGTCATTCGGAACAGAGTGACCGCCAGGATACTTTCCAAAGATTACTTTTAAATCCTTGACCATATAACGTATATCAACACCAGTACGGTGGCCAGGCTTCTTTCGGTTATCCGCCTCACCATTGAAATACTTGCCTTTCTTTCTTAAGGCATGCTTGATCGGAAGAAACCGACGATGTCACAGGTACACAATCTTCTTACATTTATTCAAATATATACCTTCACTCTCATCTAAACAGTGGGTGCATGCATTGTATCCCTTGATTGTCTGTCCTGAAAGGTTACTAAGAGCAGGCCAATCATTGATGGTTACAAACAACAACGCTCGTAGGTCAAATTCCTCCTGTTCGTGCTCATCCCATACACAAACACCTTTTAAATCCGACAACTGTATAAGTTCATCAACTAATGGCCTTAGGTACACATCAATGTCGTTTCCGGGTTTCTTAGGGCCTTGGATGAGTACTGGCATCATGATGAACTTCCGCTTCATGCACAACCAAGGAAGAAGGTTATAGATACATAGAGTCACACGCCAGGTGCTATGATTGCTGCTCTGCTCCCCAAAAGGATTGATGCCATCTGCACTTTAACCAAACCATATGTTCCTTGCGTCATCTGCAAAGTACGGCCACTTTTTCTCGATTTTTCTCCACCGCGACCCATCAGCGGGTACTCTCAACTTCCCGTCTTTCTTACGGTCATCTTTGTGCCATCGCAACAACTTGACATGTTGTTTGTTTTGGAACAAACGTTTTAACCGTGGTATTATAGGAGCATACCACATCACCTTGGCAGGAATCCTCTTCCTGGGGCGCTCGCCCTCAACATAATCAACAGGTTCATCGCCCCTGATCTTATAGCGCAATGCATCGCATACCGGGCATGCATTCAAATTCTCGTACTCCTCACCGCGGTAGAGGATGCAGTCATTAGGGCATGCATGTATCTTCTGCACCTCTAATCCTAGAGGGCAGACAACCTTCTTTGCTTCGTACGTACTGTCGGGCAATTCGTTGTCCTTTGGAAGCTTATTCTTCATTATTTTCAGTAACTTTTCAAATCCCTTGTCATTTACACCATTCTCTGCCTTCCATTGCAGCAATTCTAGTGTGGTACACAGCTTTTTCTTGTCATCTTCGCAATTTGGGTACAACAATTTTTTGTGATCCTCTAACATGCGCTGCAACTTCAACTTCTCCTTTTCACATTCGCAGTTTCTCTTTGCATCAGCAATGGCCCGACCAAGATCATCAGCGGGCTCATCTGATGCCTCTTCTTCAGCTCTTCTTCTTCTTCTTCATTCTCTTCCCCCATTGTAGTACCATCGTATTCAGGGAACCCAGGATAGTTGTCATCATCCTATTTTTCTTCATTCTCTTCCACTAGAAGCCCTCTTTCTCCGTGCTTGGTCCAACAGTTATAGCCGGACATGAAACCGGACGTAAACAGTTGGACGTGAATGTCTTTTGAGCTAGAGTAATTCTTATCATTATTACAGACAGCAATTGGACAACACATAAAACCATTCCGCTTGTTTGCCTCAGCCGCATGCAGAAAACTATGCACGCCATTAATGAACTGGGAAGAGCGTCGGTCTTCGTACATCCATTACCGACTCATCTTCATTACATAACATCAAAGTGACCAAATTAATACAAGTTCATACATAAAGTTCATACACACTTATTCTCATAAAACAACATCCAACAATCTAGCTAAAGCATTTAAATGCAACAACAAATGCGATCAAAATCGCAACTAAGGTAACAATTGATCCAACAACATAATGATACCAAGCCTCTTTATTAATGGCATATTTTCTAATCTTTCTAATCTTCAAGCGCATTGCATCCATCTTGATCTTGTGATCATCAATGACATCGGGAACGTACGATTCCAATTTCATCTTCTCTTCTTCAACTCTTTTCAATTTTTCTTTCAAATTATCGTTTTCTTTTTCAACTAAATTTAACTTCTCGACAATAGGGTCGGCTGGAATTTCCGGTTCACATACCTCCTAGATAAAAATATGTATGTCAACTTGATGGTGATAATTGTCATTAACATGATCGAAATGTAACAAATAGTTATAAAAAAGAATATACCACATCCGAATCATAAACCGGACGAGGGCCGACGGGCATGGATACCAAAACCATGGCACTATGTATAACAAACAATCATACAAGTAAGAAAATTATATACATAACTATCTAAATCATACAAATAAGATTTTTTTATAAAAAAGATAAGAACAAGAGGCTCAACAAGGTGGTGCTGGCGATGGGAAGGTGCGGGCGATCGACGGTGGTTAGGATGGGGACGGGAAGGCACTAACTAAACAACACCTACACATATGCAAACTAAGAAGTTAATTTGAGCTCAAATTGCATATAAATCAAATAAACTCCCACGTAATTACTGCCAAACTAAAACCCACAAATTATTATAATTATAGAGCATTGCACACTAGTGCAGATTCGGGCTATAGCACCGGTTCGTAAGGCCCTTTAGTGCCGGTTCTGTAACCGGCACTAAAGGGTGGGGACTAAAGGTCCCCCCCCTTTAGTACCGGTTCAACACGAACCGCCACTAAAGGCCACCACGTGGCACGAGCCAGCGCCGGGGGGTGGAAGACCTTTAGTACCGGTTGGTAACACCAACCGGTACTAAAAGGTTTAGGGGGTTTTGGGTTTATGATTTCTTTTTCCTTTAATTTTGTGTTTTCCATTTAATTCTTTTTCATTTGCTGGTATTTTACGATACTACATATTGTACACGTTATGCATATATATAAATAGAATTTCTCGTAGAACCGATCATATATATATATATATCATCGAATGTCTCGCACCACCATTCACACATACACATGTATATATACAATTTGGTATATACAATTTCTCCTACATGGAGGCATTACTGCGGTAGCGGGTAATGGTATACTCCTTTGGGATCTATGACCTGGTCGAGCAAAAATCCCGCTATTTCCTCTTGAATTGCTCGTACGCGATCCGTTGGTAGGAGCTGATCCCGCACCATATCGAACTTTTAAGAAGGAGATCAATATGCATGTATTAGTTGTGTGATTAGATATCGATAATGATGTAAAAATTGTGAATAGTGTTCTGGCAAACGTACCCATTGCTGTCTAGCAGATGTGCTACTTTCGATCGTCATCATGCGAATGTTCTCGCAAACGTAGTATGCACATAAATCATTCCCCGGCTTCTGCCTCATGCACTTTACGAGAATAGAATTCAATCAGATAATAATTAATCAAGCATGATAATTAATGGTATTGAAACTAGAATTAAAGAGATGGTAGCTAGCTAGTACTAATTAATTAATTACCCTGGGTCGATACCAATACAGCTTTTGTTTCCATTGGCCTGGAACCGTTTTGATGAACTTTGCCCAAGCCCTGCCCGCCGGCAAAGAAAATGAATAAAGGAGTTATTAATTAGTTGATATCAGGAAATGACGAACTAAATAGGCCGACATATAGTTCAATAATGATTGAAATTACCTGTTGACTATCCCCTTGACGGTTTCGTACTCCTCAACTGGTTTAATTAGTGAGTCCAGTACTTCAACTTTTCCTTCTTCAACTTGAATGTCTAACAAGATCCAGTGGAATCTGCATGCGCACACGTTTGCATGTATAAATTAAGCGGGCATGTGCATAACACTCATCAACTACCCTAAACCCTATACACTTATTAACATCTAGCTAGTAAGCAAAAACAGAATTTGTAGTACAAGACAGTGTGACTCACTTGAAGTTGTAAGGAAGTAGTATATCTCGATTGGTGTTTAGGCGCTTGAAGAACTCTAGCATGCTTTTCTCTGTGTCTTCTCGATAACATTCATCCGTCCATATCTCTTGATTAATGGTATTTGGGTCAATGAACCCAATGCCATAGCGTCCCTTTTTATTCATTTCATAGATCTTCATCCTGCATAATACCACAGAAAAGAATATAGTGAGGATAATTACAGGTAATGATCAACGAGCACTACAGCTAGCTTGAGACTTAAATTACAGAAAGAAATCACTTACAGACAATAGCAACTGACGATAGATTTGTCGAGTGCGTCTTGATTGAATAACTGAAACAGTTCTGTAAACTCAACATACAGAGCATTCTCATGGTAGTAATGCTCTGCCTTGACTTTCACCATGAGGGACTCTCGATTGGTAGTCTTGGCAATTTTCATGTACCATTCATGCAATTCATACATTCTCGTTGGGAGCTTCTTGACCTCCTCAGGCTTTACCAGAGGTTCGCCGCGGGCATATTTCCGTTTTACGTCCTCCTCTCTAATCTTATCCATGGGCTCAATGCCTAGGAGTTGATAAACAGTGACACCGGCCTCGGCAGCCATCCTTCTATGATCGTCGGTTATTACCAGCTCATCGGCCGCGTCGGTACTCACATGTGTTGGTACAATGAGCGGGGGGATCGATTGCACCGCCTGTTCTCCCAGCTGGGGAACAGTTTTCCCGCTTTTTTTGGCAGCTGCGCCTTGGCTCGAGCTCGAGCTCGACTCCTTCTTTTTTTTTGCTAGATGTGCCTTCCTGAGTTGGCGCTCATAGTCTGAGTCAACAGGCTTGGGAGCTGGTTCTTTAGCCATACGAATAAAGTGCTCAACGACAACCTCAGGCACTTTCTCCTTTGGCGGCGGTGGCGGTTTCGGTGCAAAATGGGCGTCCAAGTCCGCCCTGCATTTGGCTTTGATTTCCTCATCCGTCATGTCGTAAGGCCTCTTCGGAAGAGGCGCGAGGCTTGGACCAAATTGGTATCCTCGTCTCTTGCCTCCTGTACTTGTACCGCTAGACGCCATAGCTGCGGCGGCTCTCTTCCGCTGTTGCCTAGGCGGCGGAGACGACTGACGCGGTGCAGGAGCACTGGGCTGACGCGGTGCCGGACTTGGAGGAGGAGGAGTGGCCTGACGCGGTGCCGAACTTGGAGGAGGAGGACTGGCCTGACGCGTTGCCGGACTTGGAGGAGTAGGAGTGTCCTGACGCGGTGGCGGACTTGGAGAAGGAGTCGGCTGACGCGGTGTCGGTGGCCTTGGAAAGACAATGCAATCCTTTCTCCATAGAATGATACGATGTATGGCCTCTCCCAGTGTGCGCTCGTCGTCACCTCCAGGAATGTCAAGCTGTAGCCCCGAATATTGTGCCACAACTTCATCAACCGTGACACGAGCATAGTCAGCTGGAATCGGATTGCAATGGAAGGTTGCTTCAGGGGGATTTGTATAAGCAATGCCGTCCGCCACCTTCATGGATATGTTCTTCATTTTAAAGTGTAGCTCACAATTAGTGTTATCCATGATGTCATCCACAGGGTATCTATCCAGCAGTAGTGACTCATCGCCTAGGGCGGAACCCACGCTGCTTCTCGGCATGGATGGCTCGGTGCTATCCAATGATGGATCCGCTAGCTGCTGCCGCTGCTGAGACCCCCTTTCCTGGCTAAGTGAGTTGATCTGCTGCTGCTGCCGCTCTAATTGGAGTGCCAACTCCGCGTGCGCTGATTCTAGGCCTCTAACGCGTTCTGCTTCCTGCTTCCTCTGCTCCTGCTCCAGCTTCCTCTTCTTCTCCTCCTTCATCTTCTTTCTCGCACGGCTTCTGTAGTCGGCGTTCCAGTCCGCAAACCCCTGATACCACGGAACAATGCCTTTGCCTCGTGTTCTTCCCGGGTGTTCAGGATTTCCCAGGGCGCGTGTAAGCTCGTCGTTCTCTCTGTTGGGCGTGAACACCCCCGTTCGAGCCTCTTCTATTGCAACAAGTAGTTTGACGTCGGCTCCTTTAAGACTTGCCTTCTTCAAAACCTGGCCTGTCTTTGGGTCCAACGCCCCCCCATGCGCATAGAACCAAGTCCTCCACCTGGGGGGCCAGCTCAATGTAACTGGAATGACCTCTGCATCTATCATCTCTTGCTCAGCCTTATCCCACTTAGGCCGGGCCACCGCGTAGCCACCTGGCCCCAGCCTATGGTAATGCTCCTTTTTCGCGGCATTGAGCTTGTTTATTCTCGACCGTTCCTTAGCTAATTCCGATTCCTTGAATTTCACGAAAGCGGGCCAGTGATCTCTTTGCTTCTCCAGTGTTCCCGTGAATTCTGGAGTCTTCTTTCCTCCGTACTTGGCCCATATATTTTTCTTGTGGTTGTTGAATGCACGCGCCATCTTCCTAAGAGCAGCGTCCTTGACTTTCTGCACATCTGCATGTGTGAAATGATCTGGTAGGGTGAAATGTGACATGAGAGATTCCCAAAGCCGATCTTTTGCTCTTTGGTCAACATAAGTAAGATCTGGACGTTCCGTTGCTGGCTTTTTCCATTCTTGAATGGAGATCGGGATTTGGTCCTTCACAAGAACTCCGCACTGACGAATCCACTTGTCCGCATTCTTCTTAGGCTCGCTTGGTTCGCCATTAGGTTTGATGGCATCGATGTTGTACTTTACGCCATCCTTCAACTTTTTGCCCGGGCCTCGCTTTCTGCTGCCTGCAGACGATTTACTCGATCCGGAGGGCTGAAAGAAGAAAGATCGATTCGTTAATATATATATATATATATACAAAATCATTTAAAACACGTGATGATCACCAGATGCCTGCTTCTATAATGTACCTCGCCGGTATTTGCTATTTCAAGATCATCATAGTTCTGGACTTCATCAATTCGGTCGTCTTGATCGAATATCATATCACCCTCCCCGGTATTGTTCAGATATTGGGAGCCGTCATCTTCTTCATTCTGATCATGTGGCCCGCGAGGGGAGCGTATGATCTCGAACACGGCCTCTTCTCCTTCTCTGCCGGTATTGTCCGCCATAGCTTTTATTTAACTAATCCAGAAGAAATATAAAACAATTTAGTACGCATCTCAAATAATAGTAGATAATTGATATGCATCTCGAATAATAGTAGATAATATATATGCATCTCGAAAGATAAAACTGAATCATAGTAGATAATATGCATCATCGAATATAATCTCGAATACATCGTCTCGAATATTATCGAAAGTGGCGCCCGGAGCCACCAAAGGAGCTCCGGGTCGTCGACGGGACCCGGGGCCGGGTTCCTCACCAAGCGGCGCCCCCCTGAAGGTAGCACCTCCCAGTGCCAGCCCGGCGGAGCCCAGTCCCGGACATGGCTCCTCTGAAGCAGGACGTCGTCGCGAACGGGTCGACGGCGAGGATGCGGGCCGAGCATCGTTGACGTCGATAACAAATTCTATATGCAAATGTAACATTTTTTCTTATATACAAATTCTATATGCAAATTCTATATGCAAATTTAACATAACGGACATTAATCTAATTCATCTAACATTTGACATTAATATATCTAATTCATCTAACATTTGACATTAATCTAACATTTCTATGTAATTCATCTAACATTTGACATTAATATATCTAATTCGATCATCTAACAAATTGACATTAATCTAATTCATCTAGCTAAAACTTTAACATTAATCTAACATTTATATAACTACAAAACAGAGAAAACAGAAAATAATTAAGAAAAATGTGTGTGTGTGTGTACTCTGTGTGTGTGTGTGTACTCTGTGTGTGTGTGTGTGTGTGCGGGCGGGCTCGATCGGATGATCGAGGGCGCGGCCATGGCGCAGGGGGCTCACAGCGGGGCGACCGGGGCGGCGACGGGGGGCGGCGACGGGCGCGGCGACGGGCGCGGCGACGGGGCGGCGGCGAGACGGCGACGCGCGACGGGGACGGCGACAGGGACGGGCCGGGGCGGCGACGTGGACGGGGACGGCGACGGCGACAGGGACGGCGACGGCGACGGCGACGGCGCGCGACGGGGGCGGCGACGGGGACGGCGCGCGACGGGGGCGGCGACGGGGGGCGGCGGCGCTGTCGATCGAAGAAGCAGAGGAGACGAGCGAACAGAGAAGAAGTGAAAATTTTCACAAGGGTTGTTTATATAGGATGGACCTTTAGTACCGGTTGGAGCCACCAACCGGTACTAAAGGTCAAATTTGGCCAGGCCAAGCGGCGGGAAGCGACCCCCTTTAGTACCGGGTCGTGGCTCCAACCGGTACTAAAGACATCCCTTTGGTACCGGTTGGATCTACCAACCGGTACTAAAGGTGGTGCGCTGCCGCAGGTGCGGTGCGGGCAAGTTTAGTCCCACCTCGCTTGCCGAAGGGCGCCCGCACCAGGTTATAAGCCCCGCCGCGGCTGCTGTCTCGAGCTCCTCTGTATTGCAGGCCTTCTGTGCCTACCTCTGCTGCTATGCCTTGTTGGGCCTGCTGGGCCTGCGGGCTTGCATCCTGGCCCAACTACAAGTTGGGTGTCTAGTCGTATGCAGGCCGCTGTGGCCCAGTAGGCGGGCTTTTTTTTATTTATATTTTTTCTCTTTTTTCTTTTCTGCTTTATTTATTTTCTTGTATTTATTTCTGAGTTGTTTTTTGCTGTATTTAGAGTTTCTTTCTGAATATTTTTGTAGAACTGTGTAGTGTGCTTGAGTGAGAGAATGCCCGTCCATACATATTATTTGTTCCGGTCCTAGCGTGCCATTTCCACCCAATCTGCCCTTATGCCGCGATTCAGGAACACCAATCGGCTTAAGGTCAGGAATAAAGTCAATACAAAACTCAATGACCTCCTCATTTTCATGGCCCTTGGAGATGCTTCCTTCTGGCCTAGCACGATTATGAACATATTTCTTTAAGACTCCCATGAACCTCTCAAAGGGGAACATATTGTGTAGAAATACAGGACCCAGAATGGCAATCTCTTCGACTAGGTGAACTAGAACGTGCGTCATGATATTGAAGAAGGATGGTGGGAACACCAACTCGAAACTGACAAGGCATTGCACCAAATCACTCTCTAACCTTGGTAGGATTTCTGGATCGATTACCTTCTGAGAGATTGCATTGAGGAATGCACATAGCTTCACAATGGCTAATCGAACGTTTTCCGGTAGAAGGCCCCTCAATGCAACCGGAAGCAGTTGTGTCATAATCACGTGGCAGTCATGAGACTTTAGGTTCTGAAACTTTTTCTCTGCCATATTTATTATTCCCTTTATATTCGACGAGAAGCCAGACGGGACCTTCATACCGAGCAGGCATTCGAAGAAGATTTCCTTCTCTTCTTTGGTAAGAGCGTAGCTGGCATGACCCTGGAACTGCTTTGGATCCATGCCGTCTTTTCCGTGCATACGTTGCTGGTCCTCCCGTGCCTCCGGTGTATCTTTTGTCTTGCCATACACGCCCAAGAAGCCTAGCAGGTTCACGCAAAGATTCTTAGTCACGTGCATCACGTCGATTGCAGAGCGGACCTCTAGGTCTTTCCAATAGGGTAGGTCCCAAAATATAGATTTCTTCTTCCACATTGGTGCGCGTCCGTCAGCGTCATTCGGAACAGATTGTCCGCCAGGACCCTTTCCAAAGATTACTTTTAAATCCTTGACCATATCAAGTATATCATCACCAGTACGGTGGGGAGGCTTCTGCCGGTGATCTGGATCACCTTTGAAATGCTTGCCTTTCTTTCTTACGGGATGCCTGCTCTGAAGAAATCGACGATGCCCCAGGTACACATTCTTCTTACATTTATCCAAATATATACTGTCGGTATCATCTAAACAGTGCGTGCATGCGTGGTATCCCTTGTTTGTCTGGCCTGAAAGGTTACTGAGAGCAGGCCAATCATTGATGGTTACAAACAGCAATGCTCGCAGGTCAAATTCCTGCTGTTTGTGCTCATCCCACACACGTACACCTTCTATGCTCCACAGCTCTAAAAGTTCTTCAACTAATGGCCTTAGGTACACATCAATGTCGTTGCCGGGTTGCTTGGGGCCTTGGATGAGCACTGGCATCATAATGAACTTTCGCTTCATGCACAACCAAGGAGGAAGGTTATAGATACATAGAGTCACAGGCCATGTGCTATGATTGCTGTTCTGCTCCCCAAAAGGATTAATGCCATCTGCACTTAAACCAAACCATACGTTCCTTGCGTCAGCTGCAAAGTTCTTCCACCTTCTCTCGATTTTTCTCCACTGCGATCCGTCAGCGGGTACTCTCAACTTCCCGTCTTTCTTACGGTCTTCTTTGTGCCATCGCATCAACTTGGCATGCTCTTTGTTTTGGAACAAACGTTTCAACCGTGGTATTATAGGAGCATACCACATCACCTTGGCAGGAATCTTCTTCCTGGGGCGCTCGCCCTCAACATCACCAGGGTCATCGTGGCAGATCTTATAGCGCAATGCACAACATACTGGGCATGCATTCAAATCCTCGTACTCACCGCGGTAGAGGATGCAGTCATTAGGGCATGCATGTATCTTCTGCACCTCTAATCCTAGAGGGCAGACAGCCTTCTTTGCTTCGTACGTACTGTCAGGCAATTCGTTATCTTTTGGAAGCTTCTTCTTCATTATTTTCAGCAGCTTTTCAAATGCCTTGTCAGGTACACCATTCTCTGCCTTCCATTGCAGCAATTCCAGTGTGGTACCCAGCTTTTTCTTGTCATCTTCGCAATTTGGGTACAACGGTTTCTTGTGATCCTCTAACATGCTCTGCAACTTCAGCTTCTCCTTTTCACTTGCACACTTTCTCTTTGCATCCGCAATGGCCCGACCTAGATCATCAGCGGGCTCATCTGATGCCTGTTCTTCAGCTTCTTCCCGCATTGCCGGCTCAGCTTCTTCCCCCATTGTTGTACCATCGTATTCATGGAACCCATGGCCAGGATAGCTGTCGTCGTCCTCTTCTTCTTCATTGTCTTCCATCATAACCCCTCTTTCTCCGTGCTTGGTCCAAACATTATAGTGGAGCATGAAACCGGACTCAAACAGGTGGACGTGAATGGTTCTTGACTTAGAGTAATTCCGATCATTCTTACATCCAGCACATGGACAAGGCATAAAACCATCCGCCCGCTTGTTCGCCTCAGCCGCAAGCAGAAAAGTCTGCACGCCATTAATGAACTGGGCAGAGCATCGGTCATCGTACATCCATTGCCGGCTCATCTTCATTACACAGCACCGAAAAGACCAAATTAATACAAGTTCATACATAAAGTTCATACAACACTTATTATCATAAAACAACATACAAATAACTCTCTAGCTAAAGCATTTAAATGCAACAACAAATGCGATCAAGATCGCAACTAAGGTAACAATTGATCCAACAGCATAATGATACCAAGCCTCACTATCGATGGCATATTTTCTAATCTTTCTAATCTTCAAGCGCATTTTCTCCATCTTGATCTTGTGATCATCGACGACTTCGGCAACATGCAACTCCAATTCCATCTTCTCCCCCTCAATTCTTTTCAATTTTTCTTTCAAATACTCGTTTTCTTTTTCAACTAAATTTAACCTCTCGACAATAGGGTCGGTTGGAATTTCCGGTTCACATACCTCCTAGATAAAAATATCTATGTCAACTTGATGGGCATAATTTGTCATAAACACGAAATGCAACAAATAATTATAAAAGAGAATATACCACATCCGAATCATAACCCGGACGAGGGCCGACGGGGACGGATATCAAAGCCATGGCACTATGTATAACAAACAACGTACGGGTAAGATAATTATACAAGTAACTATATATCTAAATCACATATAATTGCATATAAATCAAATACTACCACATATAATTCCTCCCAAAATAAAACCCACAAATCACTATACTTATAGAGCATTGCAAGAGCTAATCTAGCAATGAGAGATGAAAGGACAAAGTTGCTAACCTTTGTGATCACTTGGATGGATGGGGTGCCTTCAAATCTTGGACAAATTTTGGCAAAAATGGAGGTGAGCTCGAGCAAGAGGGGAAGAAAACAGAGAGGAGGGGAAAAACAGAGCGCTTCGGCTAGGGCTGGACGAAGGGTTTATATAGGATGATCTTTAGTACCGGTTGGTTATACGAACCGGGACTAAAGGTGCATTTCTAGTCCCGGTTCGTGGCATAAACCGGTACTAAAGGTGCTGGTGGGGCCCCAGCCTGACAACAGCCTGCCACCACCTCTTTAGTACCGGTTCGTGGCACGAACCGGTACTATAGGTTCGCCACGAACCGGTACTAATGAGCGCCGCCCGCCTAGCTGTTGGAACCGGCACTAATGGTCACGTTAGTGCCGGTTCAGTTACAAACCGGGACTAATGTGTCTCACATAAGGCCCTTTTTCTACTAGTGGCACGAGCTAATCTAGCAATGAGAGATGAAAGGACAAAGTTGCTAACCTTTGTGAACATTTGGATGAATGGGGTGCCTCAAATCTTGACAAATCTTGGCAAAAAATGAAGGATGAGCTCGAGCAAGGGAAGAGAACAGAGGAGAGAAATGAGAAAACAGAGAGCTTTGTCTCGGGCTGGACGAAGCACTATTTATAGTGATACCTTTAGTCCCGGTTGGTAATACAAACCGGGACTAGAGATAGATCTTTAGTCCCAGCTGGTTTTACCAATCGGGACTAAAGGTCCTCGCAGGGGCCCCAGCCTGACGCAACCATGCCAGCACCCCTTTAGTCCCGGTTGGTAATACCAACCAGGACTAGAGGTTCCTCATGAACCGGGACTAATGCCTAGAATCATGAACCTGGACTAGTGGACACATTAGTCCCGATCCAAAACCCGACTGGGACTAATGCTCCGGTCCAAAGGCCTGTTTTCTACTAGTGTCCCGTGGAAAATAGCTCCCGTGGAAAATCCCATGAGGTTCTAATCATGTGCGTGGTCACATGGAGGATGCATCGACATGGCACGAGGCAATGGAACAGAGCAAGGAGTGGCGGCTTCGGCTAATTGAGCCAGGCCAGGACTCAAGGGCGAGTAGACACAATATGACACCAAAGAAAAAGAGCAAGTAAATTATGAAAGCTAATTTAGAAGTACAGTTGAGTTTTGAAGCAAACAAAATTGCCGTCGATAAAAAAGATGGGATTGCTAAATCTCAATCGAGTGAGACTTAACAAAGTCTGAGTCAATGCAATATTCATGAGATCGCACGTGGATATATGTGTAAAGTTTTCTTTTAGTTTTTTCTTTCTCTCTTTGTATGTGTTACTATTTCACTTGATTGTGACTTGGTTAAATTTCGGTTGACTGAGATCTAGCCACACCCTCAATAAAAGCTCCAATGTTTAGAAAATCCATTTCTGAGGTCCTGCTCATCTGCATCCGCGCTGAATAATAAAATCAAAATAAGTACGAAAATAATTCAAAAAATCCCTTTTTTTGGCATGGTAGATAATTTCATGCGTATGACCCTCTCTAATTTTTGAATCATTTGAACATCTGAGCAGCTCTCAACAAAAAAGGCAAATTCAGGGTCTCTAAAAATGTTTACTCTTCATGCACTGTTTTGACCCGATTTGTCTTTTTTGCTGAGAGCTATTCAGATGTACAAATGATCTAAAAATTGGAACGGACCTCACGCAAGAACTAATCTACCGTCGGAATTCTTTTTGAATTTTTATAATATTTATTTTAATTTATCTTCTGACCGGGTGCAGATGAGCTTGGACACCGAACTGCAACACTCCCAATGTTTTAGTTATTGCGCATTTATTGATTAGTTTTGAATCTCGATGGTACTAGTTAAACACTAGAGAACTTGCAAAATTGCATTATATGTTTGCCGCAATTCTTGTGTGCATTATATTTACATGGTTTTTACCTTAATCAATTTTGCCACACCAAAGATTATTCCTACCTTCGCCACTATGCCCACGTACACATATACTTACCCGTATGAATGCACATCTTACCCCTATGATTACCTTCGTTTGTCGACGGAAACGTCCCCTTTCACTGAACGAACATCAACGGGAAGCCTGAAATAAATTTTTGATGAATAGATAGGTTCTCCCCTGCCTAGACCACATCCGAATGGTGTGTCTCGTGTCGTCAGAGGACGTGTCAAGATATGTCTCCAGCGCACGAATGCTGTTGTGGTTTGTCCTTGGTCTATCCGCATGGATCTGGTGTAGGTTTGTCCACTTTCATGTGTATGGCGTGACTACTTCTTGACTTATTATCACTAGAAGGTTTGCCTGGGGCGGCGATGGCGGCGCGCCTTTGTTCCTAGGTGGTCTACGGACATAGATGTATTTTTTTGTTACCTTTTGTGTTCTTTTGTACTGATGAATAGATCAAACTTTTTTTCCAGAACTACTTCTTGATAATGTAGAAGGGATATTGAATGTATACATGGATTGATTTTCCACACATACATATATATATATATATATATATATATATATATATATATATATATATATATATATATATATCAACATAATGGGCCAGGCGGTTTGAGAGAGGACATGTTATTATAAGCACAGAAATTTTGTAGGCTGATAGTTTCACAGAGGGGAATAATTTTTCAAAATCTGCTATAATTGCTCTTATACACAGCTTTAACATCACGTGTTACACTTCGTTGTGAATAATGAATGGTAATGAAAAACCTAACTTACTAAACAAAAGGCCCATCATAATATGAACCGATCTATCTAGAGCCATTGATCATCACGTACTGCATCTGCACCAAATTTACTAGCTTCTCCTCATGCCAGTCCACCACCTATATTCGCTGGCCCCCTGCTTCTTGATCTCGGACGGGGAGGGCTTGAGGTCCTGGTCGTGGCCCTCGTCGATGCGGCGGAGGTACTCGTGCTTGAACATCACGGGGTTGCCGGCGAAGCACTCGCGCAGCGCCGCCGTGGCCTTGATGCACGCCTCCTTGTCGACGGGGGTGGGGGAGCGTGAATTTTTGTCCAAAAAGACCACATACCGAACCGTATTGTCAAAAAGGACTACCTGCGGTATGTATTGTCAAAAAGGACCCCCAGGTTTGTGGCGGCAGGCGCGCCAGGTGACATGTGTCACCTGCCGCCACGGCGGGCGGCGGCAGCACCTGTAGCCCGGCTGCAACGGATTCCCAGCCGATTATCGACGAGTTGTTGGATGAATTTGCAGGAGCTGTCTGGTTTACGAGCCTTGATCTTCGCGCTGGGTATCACCAGATACGGATGAGTCCGAAGGACGAACACAAGACTGCTTTCCAAACCCATCACTGGCATTTCGAGTTCAAGGTCATGCCCTATGGAGTGACAGATGGTCCGGCGACGTTTCAGACAGGGATGACTGTTGTTCTTGCTCCCTTGTTGCGCAAAGGTGTACTCGTCTTTATTGACGATATTCTTGTCTACAACGAGACGTACTCTGGAAGGGCACCTACTGTTGCTTCGCTCGGTATTTCAGCTGCTGGAGAAGTACTCTCTGAAAGTGAAGCGGAGTAAATGTGCATTCACCCAACATCAGCTCAAGTACCTGGGCCATGTTATCAGCAAGGATGGGGTTCATACTGATCCGAGCACGGTTGATAGGGTCCGCGCCTGGCCTCGTCCGGAGTCAGTAAAGGAAGTTCGTCAATTCCTCGGTTTGCCAGGTAATTACCGCAAGTTTGTTCGTAACTATGGGATCATGAGTCGTCCTCTGACCGATTTGCTGAAAAAAGGGACGGTGTTCGTTTGGACTTCTTTGCATGACGAGGCTTTCCAAGCTCGGAAGCATTCGTTGACCTCGGCTCCTGTACTGGCCCTTCCGGATTTCTCGAAGTCGTTCATCCTAGAAACCGACACATCTAACTGTGGGATTGGCGCTGTTCTCATGCAAGGACACCACCCCCTGGCCTTCCTGAGCAAAACTTTGGGTCCCAAGTTGCAGGCACTGTCCACTTATGAAAAAGAGTGCCTGGCGATTTTGATGGCAGTAGATCGCTGGCGTTCGTATCTCCTCGTCTCACCCTTCACTATCAGAACTGACCATCGAAGCCTTGTATGTTTGGACGAACAAAGATTGACAACGCCATGGAAACACAAGGCTTTGATGAAATTGCTTGGTCTGCAATATACCATAGAGTATCGAAAAGGGGCTACAAACCAAGCTGCAGATGCTCTGTGACGCCGAGCTGAGCGCAAGGAGCAGCTATTGGCCGTTTCTGTTTGTGTGCCCGCCTGGCTGGAGGCAGTGAAACAAGGATATCAACAAGACCCCCAGTGCACTCGTTTGCTCGCAGCAGCCGCGGTACGCTCGCCAGTTGACGCTCCTTTCTCGGTCAACGATGGACTCATCCGTTACAAAGGGAGGGTAAGGATTGGCGCCAATACTGCCGTGCAACAACAGCTGTTGCAGGAGTTCCATGCAAGTGCTTGGGGAGGACACTCAGGGGTGCAAGCTACTTACAACCGGCTGACCAAACTATTTGCATGGCCACATCTGAAGAAAATCGTTAAGCAATTCATTGCCGTATGTGAGGTGTGCAAACAAGTCAAGGCAGAGCATGTCCGTTACCCCGGGCTTTTGCAACCCTTGACCGTGCCTGAGCAAGCCTGGCAGATGGTTACACTTGATGTTGTGGAGGGGCTCCCCGGTCTCCCTTTTATACTCTGATTCGGCGAAATCCCGGCCGTCAGATCCGCCACAATCGCGCAATTGACGGTCGCGTACAGATCCGCAATATCTCTGGGACAGCGTTGTGGGGACGCGTGGCAAAATTCTCGGCGCGAGAATCGAGGCACCGCGGCCACTTTCCTGACTCAACCGTCACATCGTGTGCGCGCGCTTCCCCACGATTTCGAAATCACCGGGGATTTCGCGATGCCGAGATCCGAATGAACTCCGCGTTCACTGGTGCGTTCTGGCGCATCGAAATTCACCGAGTGAAACAAGAAGACCCGTCAGACACTCGGATGGACCTCCAGCTATTCCAGAGTACCCGAATGGAGGCCAGACGAAAATTCCAATAATCTCACCTTCAAGCCTTAAGATAGACTCTCCCGGGAGTTGGTCCGCACCAGATCGAGTGATTCGAACATTCCGACTGTTCGAACCACACGAAAGTCACTTAACCTGAACCGGATGTGGTTTTGAAACCGAGTGAGGAACAGTTCAGCTTGTTTCCAAGCGCTCCCGAGGCGCTGCCGACGTCACGACACGCCGATCACTCGACTCCCAAACCCTCAACCAATTGGGGGTCTACTGACGAGGTCACGTACCCTGGGTAGGGTCATAGACCGCTAATCTAGGGCACTCCTGGGGTCCTACAAGTTTACAGAAGTCCCTGGACTACCTCAGCATTCGGACGAATGTACAAGACGCACTCGGATGCTTGGGGTCACTCAGACGTCAACCAGCCAGTCGGCCACGCTTCAACACTCGGGCACGAGGAAGCAGAGACGACGTGGGAGCTCTAAAGTTCGAGTTACTTAACTCACTTAAAGAGTTGTGAATAGCACATTACCTGTAACGCTCATAGTTAACACAACAGTTTCCAGTAACTCCGGCAGTTACTAGCATTAATGGCCCTCGTAATGACACTCGGCGGGTGGTGGCGTACTTCAATAAGCCATTCCGCGATGCCAGGACGAGGGTTACGAACTCTTTGAAATCAGATACCCATACAAAGAAAACACTAAGCCCCAGGGCTCGAGACGTAGGACTTTTACCACTTTCGAATGGGGTCCGAACTCGTAAATCCGAGTGTGACGTCTGTGCCATAGCTAGGCTTCGCCCTTACTCATACGTACCCCCCGTACTACTGTCAGTATTACTCCCACGACACATGGTATTTAACAGACAAATTCATACAATTTTTTTGCAGGTCTTATACAGGGCAACTACTTTGATCCGTATGTGGTCGTTACTCACTCCTGCGGAAACCAGGGAGTCTTTGGTTACTGGGTCAACCCGATGGAAGATGGTTGCTCGGGATATCTATAACCGGTTTGGATGACGGTCCAGCAGTAGGATAGGATGATAGGTGGTTAGGCATCTAGTCCTATCTTTGCCGGTTGTGGCATCTTTTTATTTCTTTCGAACTATTTCATACCTTTGTTTCAGCTGGTACTGAACCGCAGACTATTTGGTTATTTTGATAATAAAGGGGCCGCATGCATCTTTCTGATGCAGAGGGCGGAGGTACTCCTCCTTTTCTAAAAAAAAGAGACAACGATCTAAATCTGGATAGTTTTAATGCACATATATGAGGCGTGCCTCACCCCAAGCACGTACATGGCTGATTGATCGATGAAGTCACATCAATTACTAACTAACATGCATATGCAAAGAAAAATTACTTACTAACTCGCCTACAAAAATTACTAACTAGTATGTATATGCAAGATCTATGGCCATAGCCAGGTAGCTATATCGGATCGTGGTACTGTACAAATTAAGCTGCTAGCTTCTCCTCATGCCAGTCCATCACCTCCACTTCCAATCATCCTCCTTCTTCACCTGCTTCGGCGACGGCTTGACGTCCTGGTCGAGGCAGTGGTCCAAGCGGTCGATGTACTGGTGCTCGAACCACTGGCGGTTGCGGTCGAAGCACCTGCGCAGGGCCGCCGTCGCCCTGGCGCACGCCTCTGCATCGAGTGTTAGATATTAATCGTGTCATTTGTTCCAAGATAATTAGTGGCTATATTTGTTACCGAGGACTGTGGATCGAGTGATTCGGTCAGCAGAAAAGTGTTTAGTTTTCCATGCATGTAGGATCATCTGAGTGGCCAGCCAAGTGATTTGGCCGAGTCAAGTTAGTTGTCGGTGTGTTAGCTAGTGGTTAGTGCATGGAGAGTTTGGTGGAATAGTGGGTCTAGGTAGACTGCGTGCGTGAGTGCATGGCAGGGGTGCCTGGTCCTGTGTATATAAGTGAGTATGAGTCGATGAGAAAATGGAGGCCGTGAGGGTTGGGAAAAACACAATGTAGCATCTTGTTCCACCAAGGAGAAGGGCCTCTCGTGCAAAGCAACAGCTGGTCTTCTCTTTGGTTGAGTGCGTGTGTGTAGAGTTTCTCACCATGTGTGTGTGTGTTTATGACAGAACAAGAGAGAGAGAGAGCTGTGAGAGGCAGCACCAAGGTAGAAGAAGCGGCGCTGCAATGGAGGCGGCGCCAACATCGAGGACACGCTTGGCTGGGTCGTCCGGCAACTTGATCGCGTCGGGGTGGCACTCGCAGAATGCCGTCATGAACTCGTCGATGCAGCCGCCATTTTCCATGTGGTGGTAGACCGTGTTCATGTCGCTGGTGTGGTTTATCAAGGACATGACGCTCCCCATGCCCGGCGCCCGGCGGCGTTAACTGATGTAGGAGTAGTATATTAATTTAGGGTTAATCTACCCTCGATCTATCGGGCTAATTAATAGCGCAGGCAGCCACACTATATACGGAGCAGGTGCGTGCCGATCCGATACTTGCGGTTCAAGGAAATGCCCTGCCCCCTGCGGAGCTTTATACAGTACTCCCTTCGTTCCTAAATATAAGTGTTTTTAAAGGTTCCACTAGGGGACTACATATGAATGTATATAGACATACTTTAGAGCGTAGATTCACTCATTTTACTCCGTATGTACTTCCCTAGTGAAATACTCCCTCAGTTCCTTTATCTAAGGTGTATAATTTTTGGCACGGTGACCAGTGCGCATAATTAGAAAGGTGTTAGGACAAACTTACCCTTGGCAAATTTGTTGGTTAGGTGGCAAGTAAATCAGTGAATCCAGAAAAGTAAGAGATACATGCAATCGAGAGAGAATAGTTTTCTTCTTTTGACACAAAAAGAGATACTGGCAATCAGGAGAGAGATACTTTCCTTTCTTCTGCAAGGCTAAAAAGGGAGTTACGAGGATCTAGAAGAAATGCACCTTACATTGTGGAATTTTATCGAAAAACAAATACACCCTATATAAAGGAACGGAGGGAGTATTTTCAAAAACTTATATTTAGGAACGGAGGGAGTACTAATTAGCTAGTATGCGAGAGATATGTAATCTTTGAAAATATACGTTGTCAACTACTCTTTTTTTTTCCCGCACGCGAAGACTGGAACTGCTCTCTCGGGAGCGATCCCGTCTGCCCCCTACTTCGCCGGCCTCCAAGACGCTCCGACCGGTCCCTGCCTCCTCCGTCTGCCGCTTCAGCGGCGGGAGGGGGTGGGGAGCCTGGTGTTTCGGTTCAGGTCTGTAGTTAGGGTTGGCCTAGTGCTTCCTTGAGGCGTTGTTTCCATGGAGGAGGCAGCGCCGCGTCGGAATAATTTGCCTCTGTTCTTCCTCCATCTTGACGTCGCTGTAACCAGTAGCGTCGGGGAGCAGGTGGCCCGGTCGATATGGCGAGGTTCGTGTCTGGTAGTGGGCCGTCGGTGCTCACGCAGGTCGCGGTCGTGTCGGCTACTGTAGTTGTGTTTACTGTCTTGCAGTTGGGCGTGTGGATGACGGCAGGCGGCGACGTTCCTCTTCTTTGACTACATTGGCGTTGAAATCTGGTGACCACGGGGAAGATCCCCGGCCTACATGCCACAAAGACTCGGTCTCGTCGCTTGCGGCGACCCGCTTCATCGGCTCAAAAAGCATCTTCGTATGCAATGGTGCTCTCCCAGATCTTGGTATGGCGGTTGTTCTCAACTTTTTTCGGTGTTGCCATGGTGATGGCGAAGGATGTTTGTGGACTACGTTTCGGCAAGGCACAATTTTCTGCAAGGGTGAAATAATAGTTTTACTTTTTGTAGAACTAGACCAGTGGCCCTCGCAAATGCGAGGGCATCTTCTTTAGTGTATTGGATGTGTATTATAAATAAATTTCTGATTTATAAACTTCTAATTTATGATGTATGACTTCAAACATTTCGATCCAGCAAGCACCATCAATATTTATTCTATTTTTAAGAATATAATGTGTGTGAAAAACATATTTGTTATTGCTTAATTTAGGGGTGAATAGTGATGTTAATCTTAGAACATGATATCAATTGTTCTGACAATTTAGTTGCAATGATCCAAATTATAGAATGATAGTTTAGAATGACAATAGGTCAATAGCCCAATAATAGTTCGTTTAATTTTCTGATACATAGAATATAGTCTGTGTATATAATTTACAAAGTCATACTATTTATAACTTGTTTATATAAAAGTCATCAGACAATGTTTGACTACTAAAAAACTACTTGGTCTAGTACGAAGATCAATGGTTCAACACATTTAGAAAATAGTCAAAAATATGTTGAATGTGTATTGTTGTCACCATTATACATGCATCCAAAGTGTTGGTACTGATGAATTTGATATTGTCTTCAAAGGAGGGTCCCTACCACACCTCGTAAAGTCGATTGGGCAATGGTGTTTCTATTGTTCATGGGATGATGGTCGGCTATGTCATGTTTACCAATAGTTACTTCAATGATAGCAGAGCGGGTGGCGACTGCGGCGAACACAAAGGTCACTATAGATATTTACATTAATTAGATATTTTGCTGGATCCTTTGCGTATGTTGGTTAAGGCAAAATGCTCTCTGTATATATTTTTATTTGTACTCGTCTATTGTACATCTTAACAAAGACATGTAAGATATGATATATGTTCATACAATGTCAACCCTGACGATTTTTTATATAGCAATATTAGCGCTATAAGGCCCGACTTATCATTTGTGTACACATGCACACATAGGGTGTGAAGTGCATGGACATCTTCTCTGATTTCAAAGAAATACACTACTAAATAATCTTTGGTTTGACTTTTCTAAAACGAAGCAGGGCTGCCTTTCTGACTGAAATGTGACTTATGGCACCATCGAAAACATTTACCAGTTTTTTCCTAGATAGAGGTACGAAGTGAAACTGTCTATGCTTTACAATCCTACAATTTAAACAACTCACATAGATTTTTAAAATAAAATCATGTAATAAAAATAAAACTGAAGTTCTATTGAACATGACACTATAGATGAGCAGTTTATAAGAAAGTCATTGTTGTTTTTAGTGAAACACAATTCATATTCTATGTTGTATTTTTTATTTCTGTATTATCCACCCAATCCAGTTAGAAACTCTATATCTTTCCAATCCTATACAAAATCGGCAGAGGGTACATTTATTCTTTCTTGTGCGTATAACTCGTCATCTTAAATAACATTATTTTGAGAAAATATAGATAGAAGATTCTGGCAGCTTTGATGGAGTATTATGTAATGTATTTTCTACAATGTATAGTAGATATTTGTTTTCACTAAAACAAAAAATAAATATTTTGGATTTATCTAAAATCATGTAAATAAAAACTACAAAGCTTACATGAAAAGTGCCCAAAGTAAAAAATGTGCATACACATCCTCTAGGATTTCACTTGCTGAAACACCGAACCTTCACCTATTAAATAAAGGCAGCATGATCAAATATAACAAAGTGCTTGCAATCAAATATTATTCTCAATATTTACAACGTTAAATACCAATATATCATTACTACTAAGAATGATCGAACATACAACTTGCACAACAAAACTAATATTTATAGGGTTTTTAGGTTATGCATGCACCTCTAGAATTGATTAGAAATTTTTAGAGAGACCGCCGCAGAAAAAAGAAAAGAAAATTTTATAGAGATAAAATGATTAGAAGATTAAATAGCAATTTACATGCCCCTGGCTACCACCATCTGTTGATCGCCCGATCCATGCATACCCTGAAGAGTATCAACGGCGAGTAGAGTTGTTGTTTAAGAAAGCATAAACCTGTCCATCCATCATGTGATTGATTTGGTGTAGAGAACCATGGAAAGTATTACAACGTCCCCATCTCAGTATGCAACAGTCTAGACCAGCAGGGGGAGATAATTAAGCATCGGGATAGTCCATAGCAAGGAGGTTCCACCCGCTAGAACCTTCCATGGATCAGGTGATGGACATGCTGATACTAAGTAGGAAGGCAGCCTAGAGCAGTAGAGCTTATAGGAAAATATAATTTAATGCACACCCCTGCATGCATGACACGTAGACTGAACAGAGTGTAGACATTCTCACAATTGGATGTGCCTGTGTAAGAGTGCAAGGGTTTAGACGAATACCTTTGAAATTGCATGTACAACTGGGCATGCAAAGTGCTAATGTGATGCGTAGACGCTGCTCATGGTGTGCTTGTAGAGCAGCGACGACATGCTGGGCCGACCATGTCGGTGTCATAAAGCAGTTGTTGGATGCGCCAGTCGACACCGCTGTTGTCGCCCGCGGATTGATTTCTCATAAAATGAGGTGTTGCAGCCGACAAACCTTCTAGTTTTTTTTACAAAGGACGCGATGACCTCGGCTGGGAGTAGATATTTGAGAATATGAACGTACGTAATGGTAATATGGCTAATTTCTTAACCTTTTCTTCCATGGTAGAAGGCTAATTTCCTGAACAAACATCTATGATTATATGAATTTATCAGATAAGCAAACCGCTATGATTAAATGAATTCATCAGATAAAAGGGTCAAATGTTTCTGATTTTTTTCCTTTTTGATTTGACCGCAGCTGCCGCTGCTCCTAACTTTCTTGAAAAAAATCTGCTGCCGCACCTTTTTTAATTGAGGTAAAGCTATTGCCGCTCCTTTATTTTTTACGTGACAACTGCTCTCTAAACGTGATGAGAGGTATATCTGCTCCCGCTCGTTCATTATTGAGGTAAAGCTGCTGCTCCTCCTTTCCTTTTACGTGACTGTGCCTTGTTTTTTGTGATGCTAGCCGAATTCACACGTCCTTTTATATCTAACCAATGAATTAAGAGTTCTAGTCTAGGACGTTTTAGCTCTAAACGTGATCTGTGGGTCCGCTTCTATTTATGTAGATCTAAGGGTCATGTTTTATTGACTAATAAAGGGTCCACTATATCAATGGTCAATATTTTCTAATTAACGTGAGAATTTCTAGCATATTTCCTTATTTGTGATCCGTATTTTGCTTTTAGTAGATAATAGATAGATAGATAGATAGATAGATAGATAGATTTTTTGTGCAAAGTTGCTTGACAAGCATTTGTGTCTTGTATGGTGACCATATGTGTAATCTCTTTGAACACATTGTCTAATAAAATATATGGTTGCTTCAAAAAAAAACTACTCTTTTTTTTGTCTGCGGAACTACTCCTTCCGAGATACACGTGGTAACACACTGTCTCAAACTCCAATGTGTCACTTTGCCCATTGTTTTTTGTCGGTCAATTATATTTAAATAATAAATTCTTTTTTAAACACAGTACAAAAGCAGATGCCCTACTAGTCTCTACTTGAACGTGTACATCTTAATTGGATTCGATAAGATTTTGTGCGTGTTGGACCTGAGTGGTTGCTGAGTTGCTCGTGGGCTGATGCATAGGTAAGTGGGCTTGCGAGTTACACTTCACTGGACGAATCAAAACGCAATCAATTGGAGTCAGGCAGCCGCCTCTTCCCCTAAGAAAACTCTAGTGTTCCTTTGCTTTCCGTCGGTGCCGTCGCTGGTCCGCTTCATCTTCGGTGGCCTTATGACCATGGTGGCGCGGTGGATCCCGGCCCTTGCCGGGGAGGGGGGGGGGGGCTCTGTTTTCAGATGTTTCTTCAAGTTTGGTTAAGATTTGTGTCCTGCTCAAGAACAAAGACAAGACGGCGGCGGCTCCGTGCCCAATCCCTGTTCCGGTGGTGTGTCTAGCATCGCCGGTGGGCGTGTGGAGGCATGTCTCCGACGGATCTGTCCTTCGTGGATTTGCTCGGATCTTGTCGTAGTTTGTCTATGTTCGTGTGTTTTCATATTGGATCCTTCCAATCTACGCTACTCTTCATCGGTGGCGGTTTTCTGGTCTAGGAGGCTTTAGAATAAAGACTTCCCGACTTTCTACGACATTAAATTTTGCCCGGCTCCGGCGAGGCAGGGCCTATGACGACGGCGCGGCTTCGGCTCGCTTTAGTGCTTTTAGTCGTCACTAAATGTTCTTCGGATCTGGATGCATGTAATTTTTATATTTCTAGTGTTCGTTATACTAGCATGATTGAAGATAAATAGACCATGAAGTTTACTTGTAGAAAAACACCCGCTTGCCCGTTCCAAATTCCCGGAGTGGAAAATGGCAAATCCAATTCGGCGCCTTTAACGCCCTCTACTACTCTTTTACTAACGGGTGCGCACCCCCCTCCCCCTCGCTCTGGGCCGACCCATCTAGGTTTTTTCTGTTTTTAAAAACATTAAGGAAAAAAAAGTGCAAGGCAGAATGAATACAACCAACGACATTTGATGTACACCGAAGCGACCACTGCACCACCCATCCTCATGTGATAAATATATCTTTCTCATTCTTTTCTTCCTTCAACTTTTGTTATTTCCTTTTCCTTTTTTAATTTTTTCTTCCTACTTTGATGAATGTTTTGAAAATTCGGCAAAAGCAATGAACTTATTGATTATTTTTGTCCAAATTTGCTGAACTTTTTTCAAATCAATGAACTTTTTAAAAAATTCAATGACCTTTTTTTCAAAACTGATGGAATGTTTTTTCCAAATACATGAATCTGTTTTTAAAATTTTATGAACTTTCTTAAATTCGATAATTTGTTTTCAAAATCACTGAATTTTTTCAATTTTTTCTTCAAATTCGTGAACTTTTTCAAATTTGCCAAAAAATCGGATTTTGTGAACTTTTTGATTTTTTGTGGTGTTTTTTATTTTTATGGATAAAAAACCAATTAAGTCAAATGGTCAACGGTCAACCACAGCCGGGTAACCACGAACACCCGAGCGAGCGAGCCAAGACACGAGCGAGCGAGTAGAGAACTGCTTAATAGGCCACAGTCGGCTTAACGTGCGGGTGAGCAAATCCCACTAGTACAGAACCGGCCGCTAATCCCGGTTGGGAAGGGCCTTTAGTCCCGGTTCTTCAACCGGGACTAATATATAGGGACTAAAGCCCCCTCCCCCATTTAGTCCCGGTTGGCCACGAACCGGGACTTAATCCCGGCCACGTGGCCGGCTGCGCCCGCGGTTGGCCGGGGACCTTTAGTTCCGTTTGGTGACACCAACCGGTTTAGGGGTTTAGGAGTTTAGGCTTTATTGTTTATTTTTCCTTTTCATTTTGTGTTTTCCATTTATTTATTTATTTCATTTCAAACATATTTTACGTTACTGCATAATGTACACGTTATGCATATATAATAGAATTTTTCGTAGAACCAATCATATATCATAGAATTTCTCGTACGACCATGCATACACACACACACACACACATATATATATATATATATACAATTTGGTATATACAATATCTCCTACAATTTGCAGATCATTACATGCAGGCATTAGGTGTAATGGTATTCTCCATCGGGGAGATATGACCTGCTCAAGCAAAAATCTCGTCATTTCCTCTTGAATTTGCTCGTATGCGGTCCGTTGCTAGGAGCCTATCCCGCATCGACACCAATTTTAAGAAGGAGATCAATATGAATATATTAGTTATGTGTATATATATTAGATCATGATAAAAAAATGCGAATAGTGTTTTGTACCCAAAGATCTCTTGCAGTTTTGGTCTTTTCGGTCATAAAGCGAATGTTCTCGCAAACGTAGTATGCACATAAATTAGTCCCCTGTGCATGTTTCATGCACTTTACGAGAATATAATTCAATCAGATAATAATCAAGCATGATAATGGTTATTAAAACTAGAATTAAAGAGATGCGCGGACGTGGCTAGTACTACTTAATTATAATTACCTTGGACCGTCGCCATCTCAGCTGTTCTTTCCATTCACCGTCAATCTTTTTGATGAACTTTTTCCAAACCCTGTCCGGCAAAGAAAATGAATAAATGATTCTTCGTCACGTGCATCACGTCGATTGCAGAGCACGTTCACGCAAAGATTCTTCGTCACGTGCATCATGTCGATTGCAGAGCGGACATCTAGGATTTTCCAATACTCTAGCTCCCAAAATATAGATTTCTTCTTCCATATGGGTGCGTGCCCGCCAGCGTCATTCGGAACAGAGTGACCGCCAGGATACTTTCCAAAGATTACTTTTAAATCCTTGACCATATAACGTATATCAACACCAGTACGGTGGCCAGGCTTCTTTCGGTTATCCGCCTCACCATTGAAATGCTTGCCTTTCTTTCTTAAGGCATGCTTGATCGGAAGAAACCGACGATGTCACAGGTACACAATCTTCTTACATTTATTCAAATATATACCTTCACTCTCATCTAAACAGTGGGTGCATGCATTGTATCCCTTGTTTGTCTGTCCTGAAAGGTTACTAAGAGCAGGCCAATCATTGATGGTTACAAACAACAATGCTCGTAGGTCAAATTCTTCCTGGTCGTGCTCATCCCATACACAAACACCTTTTAAATCCGACAACTGTATAAGTTCATCAACTAATGGCCTTAGGTACACATCAATGTCGTTTCCGGGTTTCTTAGGGCCTTGGATGAGTACTGGCATCATGATGAACTTCCGCTTCATGCACAACCAAGGAAGAAGGTTATAGATACATAGAGTCACACGCCAGGTGCTATGATTGCTGCTCTGCTCCCCAAAAGGATTGATGCCATCTGCACTTTAACCAAACCATATGTTCCTTGCGTCATCTGCAAAGTACGGCCACTTTTTCTCGATTTTTCTCCACCGCGACCCATCAGCGGGTACTCTCAACTTCCCGTCTTTCTTACGGTCATCTTTGTGCCATCGCAACAACTTGACATGTTGTTTGTTTTGGAACAAACGTTTTAACCGTGGTATTATAGGAGCATACCACATCACCTTGGCAGGAATCCTCTTCCTGGGGCGCTCGCCCTCAACATAATCAACAGGTTCATCGCCCCTGATCTTATAGCGCAATGCATCGCATACCGGGCATGCATTCAAATTCTCGTACTCCTCACCGCGGTAGAGGATCCAGTCATTAGGGCATGCATGTATCTTCTGCACCTCTAATCCTAGAGGGCAGACAACCTTCTTTGCTTCGTACGTACTGTCGGGCAATTCGTTGTCCTTTGGAAGCTTATTCTTCATTATTTTCAGCAACTTTTCAAATCCCTTGTCATTTACACCATTCTCTGCCTTCCATTGCAGCAATTCTAGTGTGGTACACAGCTTTTTCTTGTCATCTTCGCAATTTGGGTACAACAATTTTTTGTGATCCTCTAACATGCGCTGCAACTTCAACTTCTCCTTTTCACATTCGCAGTTTCTCTTTGCATCAGCAATGGCCCGACTAAGATCATCAGCGGGCTCATCTGATGCCTCTTCTTCAGCTCTTCTTCTTCTTCTTCATTCTCTTCCCCCATTGTAGTACCATCGTATTCAGGGAACCCAGGATAGTTGTCATCATCCTATTTTTCTTCATTCTCTTCCACTAGAAGCCCTCTTTCTCCGTGCTTGGTCCAACAGTTATAGCCGGACATGAAACCGGACGTAAACAGGTGGACGTGAATGTCTTTTGAGCTAGAGTAATTCTTATCATTATTACAGACAGCAATTGGACAACACATAAAACCATTCCGCTTGTTTGCCTCAGCCGCATGCAGAAAACTATGCACGCCATTAATGAACTGGGAAGAGCATCGGTCTTCGTACATCCATTACCGACTCATCTTCATTACATAACATCAAAGTGACCAAATTAATACAAGTTCATACACACTTATTCTCATAAAACAACATCCAACAATCTAGCTAAAGCATTTAAATGCAACAACAAATGCGATCAAAATCGCAACTAAGGTAACAATTGATCCAACAACATAATGATACCAAGCCTCTTTATTAATGGCATATTTTCTAATCTTTCTAATCTTCAAGCGCATTGCATCCATCTTGATCTTGTGATCATCAATGACATCGGGAACGTACGATTCCAATTTCATCTTCTCTTCTTCAACTCTTTTCAATTTTTCTTTCAAATTATCGTTTTCTTTTTCAACTAAATTTAACTTCTCGACAATAGGGTCGGCTGGAATTTCCGGTTCACATACCTCCTAGATAAAAATATGTATGTCAACTTGATGGTGATAATTGTCATTAACATGATCGAAATGTAACCAATAGTTATAAAAAAGAATATACCACATCCGAATCATAAACCGGACGAGGGCCGACGGGCATGGATACCAAAACCATGGCACTATGTATAACAAACAATCATACAAGTAAGAAAATTATATACATAACTATCTAAATCATACAAATAAGATTTTTTTATAAAAAAGATAAGAACAAGAGGCTCAACAAGGTGGTGCTGGCGACGGGAAGGTGCGGGCGATCGACGGTGGTTAGGATGGGGACGGGAAGGCACTAAGTAAACAACACCTACACATATGCAAACTAAGAAGTTAATTTGAGCTCAAATTGCATATAAATCAAATAAACTCCCACGTAATTACTGCCAAACTAAAACCCACAAATTATTATAATTATAGAGCATTGCACGAGCTAATCTAGCAATGAGAGATGAAAGGACAAAGTTGCTAACCTTTGTGAACATTTGGATGAATGGGGTGCCTCAAATCTTGACAAATCTTGGCAAAAAATGAAGGATGAGCTCGAGCAAGGGAAGAGAACAGAGGAGAGAAATGAGAAAACAGAGAGCTTTGTCTCGGGCTGGACGAAGCACTATTTATAGTGATACCTTTAGTCCCGGTTGGTAATACAAACCGGGACTAGAGATAGATCTTTAGTCCCAGCTGGTTTTACCAATCGGGACTAAAGGTCCTCGCAGGGGCCCCAGCCTGACGCAACCATGCCAGCACCCCTTTAGTCCCGGTTGGTAATACCAACCAGGACTAGAGGTTCCTCATGAACCGGGACTAATGCCTAGAATCATGAACCTGGACTAGTGGACACATTAGTCCCGATCCAAAACCCGACTGGGACTAATGCTCCGGTCCAAAGGCCTGTTTTCTACTAGTGTCCCGTGGAAAATAGCTCCCGTGGAAAATCCCATGAGGTTCTAATCATGTGCGTGGTCACATGGAGGATGCATCGACATGGCACGAGGCAATGGAACAGAGCAAGGAGTGGCGGCTTCGGCTAATTGAGCCAGGCCAGGACTCAAGGGCGAGTAGACACAATATGACACCAAAGAAAAAGAGCAAGTAAATTATGAAAGCTAATTTAGAAGTACAGTTGAGTTTTGAAGCAAACAAAATTGCCGTCGATAAAAAAGATGGGATTGCTAAATCTCAATCGAGTGAGACTTAACAAAGTCTGAGTCAATGCAATATTCATGAGATCGCACGTGGATATATGTGTAAAGTTTTCTTTTAGTTTTTTCTTTCTCTCTTTGTATGTGTTACTATTTCACTTGACTGTGACTTGGTTAAATTTCGGTTGACTGAGATCTAGCCACACCCTCAATAAAAGCTCCAATGTTTAGAAAATCCATTTCTGAGCTCCTGCTCATCTGCATCCGCGCTGAATAATAAAATCAAAATAAGTACGAAAATAATTCAAAAAATCCCTTTTTTTGGCATGGTAGATAATTTCATGCGTATGACCCTCTCTAATTTTTGAATCATTTGAACATCTGAGCAGCTCTCAACAAAAAAGGCAAATTCAGGGTCTCTAAAAATGTTTACTCTTCATGCACTGTTTTGACCCGATTTGTCTTTTTTGCTGAGAGCTATTCAGATGTACAAATGATCTAAAAATTGGAACGGATCTCACGCAAGAACTAATCTACCGTCGGAATTCTTTTTGAATTTTTATAATATTTATTTTAATTTATCTTCTGACCGGGTGCAGATGAGCTTGGACACCGAACTGCAACACTCCCAATGTTCTAGTTATTGCGCATTTATTGATTAGTTTTGAATCTCGATGGTACTAGTTAAACACTAGAGAACTTGCAAAATTGCATTATATGTTTTCCGCAATTCTTGTGTGCATTATATTTACATGGTTTTTACCTTAATCAATTTTGCCACACCAAAGATTATTCCTACCTTCGCCACTATGCCCACGTACACATATACTTACCCGTATGAATGCACATCTTACCCCAATGATTACCTTCGTTTGTCGACGGAAACGTCCCCTTTCACTGAACGAACATCAACGGGAAGCCTGAAATAAATTTTTGATGAATAGATAGGTTCTCCCCTGCCTAGCCCACATCCGAATGGTGTGTCTCGTGTCGTCAGAGGACGTGTCAAGATATGTCTCCAGCGCACGAATGCTGTTGTGGTTTGTCCTTGGTCTATCCGCATGGATCTGGTGTAGGTTTGTCCACTTTCATGTGTATGGCGTGACTACTTCTTGACTTATTATCACTAGAAGGTTTGCCTGGGGCGGCGATGGCGGCGCGCCTTTGTTCCTAGGTGGTCTACGGACATAGATGTATTTTTTTGTTACCTTTTGTGTTCTTTTGTACTGATGAATAGATCAAACTTTTTTTCCAGAACTACTTCTTGATAATGTAGAAGGGATATTGAATGTATACACGGATTGATTTTCCACACATACATACATATATATATATATATATATATATATATATATATATATATATATATATATATATCAACATAATGGGCCAGGCGGTTTGAGAGAGGACATGTTATTATAAGCACAGAAATTTTGTAGGCTGATAGTTTCACAGAGGGGAATAATTTTTCAAAATCTGCTATAATTGCTCTTATACACAGCTTTAACATCACGTGTTACACTTCGTTGTGAATAATGAATGGTAATGAAAAACCTAACTTACTAAACAAAAGGCCCATCATAATATGAACCGATCTATCTAGAGCCATTGATCATCACGTACTGCATCTGCACCAAATTTACTAGCTTCTCCTCATGCCAGTCCACCACCTATATTCGCTGGCCCCCTGCTTCTTGATCTCGGACGGGGAGGGCTTGAGGTCCTGGTCGTGGCCCTCGTCGATGCGGCGGAGGTACTCGTGCTTGAACATCACGGGGTTGCCGGCGAAGCACTCGCGCAGCGCCGCCGTGGCCTTGATGCACGCCTCCTTGTCGACGGGGGTGGGGGAGCGTGAATTTTTGTCCAAAAAGACCACATACCGAACCGTATTGTCAAAAAGGACTACCTGCGGTATGTATTGTCAAAAAGGACCCCCAGGTTTGTGGCGGCAGGCGCGCCAGGTGACATGTGTCACCTGCCGCCACGGCGGGCGGCGGCAGCACCTGTAGCCCGGCTGCAACGGATTCCCAGCCGATTATCGACGAGTTGTTGGATGAATTTACAGGAGCTGTCTGGTTTACGAGCCTTGATCTTCGCGCTGGGTATCACCAGATACGGATGAGTCCGAAGGACGAACACAAGACTGCTTTCCAAACCCATCACTGGCATTTCGAGTTCAAGGTCATGCCCTATGGAGTGACAGATGGTCCGGCGACGTTTCAGACAGGGATGACTGTTGTTCTTGCTCCCTTGTTGCGCAAAGGTGTACTCGTCTTTATTGACGATATTCTTGTCTACAACGAGACGTACTCTGGAAGGGCACCTACTGTTGCTTCGCTCGGTATTTCAGCTGCTGGAGAAGTACTCTCTGAAAGTGAAGCGGAGTAAATGTGCATTCACCCAACATCAGCTCAAGTACCTGGGCCATGTTATCAGCAAGGATGGGGTTCATACTGATCCGAGCACGGTTGATAGGGTCCGCGCCTGGCCTCGTCCGGAGTCAGTAAAGGAAGTTCGTCAATTCCTCGGTTTGCCAGGTAATTACCGCAAGTTTGTTCGTAACTATGGGATCATGAGTCGTCCTCTGACCGATTTGCTGAAAAAAGGGACGGTGTTCGTTTGGACTTCTTTGCATGACGAGGCTTTCCAAGCTCGGAAGCATTCGTTGACCTCGGCTCCTGTACTGGCCCTTCCGGATTTCTCGAAGTCGTTCATCCTAGAAACCGACACATCTAACTGTGGGATTGGCGCTGTTCTCATGCAAGGACACCACCCCCTGGCCTTCCTGAGCAAAACTTTGGGTCCCAAGTTGCAGGCACTGTCCACTTATGAAAAAGAGTGCCTGGCGATTTTGATGGCAGTAGATCGCTGGCGTTCGTATCTCCTCGTCTCACCCTTCACTATCAGAACTGACCATCGAAGCCTTGTATGTTTGGACGAACAAAGATTGACAACGCCATGGAAACACAAGGCTTTGATGAAATTGCTTGGTCTGCAATATACCATAGAGTATCGAAAAGGGGCTACAAACCAAGCTGCAGATGCTCTGTGACGCCGAGCTGAGCGCAAGGAGCAGCTATTGGCCGTTTCTGTTTGTGTGCCCGCCTGGCTGGAGGCAGTGAAACAAGGATATCAACAAGACCCCCAGTGCACTCGTTTGCTCGCAGCAGCCGCGGTACGCTCGCCAGTTGACGCTCCTTTCTCGGTCAACGATGGACTCATCCGTTACAAAGGGAGGGTAAGGATTGGCGCCAATACTGCCGTGCAACAACAGCTGTTGCAGGAGTTCCATGCAAGTGCTTGGGGAGGACACTCAGGGGTGCAAGCTACTTACAACCGGCTGACCAAACTATTTGCATGGCCACATCTGAAGAAAATCGTTAAGCAATTCATTGCCGTATGTGAGGTGTGCAAACAAGTCAAGGCAGAGCATGTCCGTTACCCCGGGCTTTTGCAACCCTTGACCGTGCCTGAGCAAGCCTGGCAGATGGTTACACTTGATGTTGTGGAGGGGCTCCCCGGTCTCCTTTTTATACTCTGATTCGGCGAAATCCCGGCCGTCAGATCCGCCACAATCGCGCAATTGACGGTCGCGTACAGATCCGCAATATCTCTGGGACAGCGTTGTGGGGACGCGTGGCAAAATTCTCGGCGCGAGAATCGAGGCACCGCGGCCACTTTCCTGACTCAACCGTCACATCGTGTGCGCGCGCTTCCCCACGATTTCGAAATCACCGGGGATTTCGCGATGCCGAGATCCGAATGAACTCCGCGTTCACTGGTGCGTTCTGGCGCATCGAAATTCACCGAGTGAAACAAGAAGACCCGTCAGACACTCGGATGGACCTCCAGCTATTCCAGAGTACCCGAATGGAGGCCAGACGAAAATTCCAATAATCTCACCTTCAAGCCTTAAGATAGACTCTCCCGGGAGTTGGTCCGCACCAGATCGAGTGATTCGAACATTCCGACTGTTCGAACCACACGAAAGTCACTTAACCTGAACCGGATGTGGTTTTGAAACCGAGTGAGGAACAGTTCAGCTTGTTTCCAAGCGCTCCCGAGGCGCTGCCGACGTCACGACACGCCGATCACTCGACTCCCAAACCCTCAACCAATTGGGGGTCTACTGACGAGGTCATGTACCCTGGGTAGGGTCATAGACCGCTAATCTAGGGCACTCCTGGGGTCCTACAAGTTTACAGAAGTCCCTGGACTACCTCAGCATTCGGACGAATGTACAAGACGCACTCGGATGCTTGGGGTCACTCAGACGTCAACCAGCCAGTCGGCCACGCTTCAACACTCGGGCACGAGGAAGCAGAGACGACGTGGGAGCTCTAAAGTTCGAGTTACTTAACTCACTTAAAGAGTTGTGAATAGCACATTACCTGTAACGCTCATAGTTAACACAACAGTTTCCAGTAACTCCGGCAGTTACTAGCATTAATGGCCCTCGTAATGACACTCGGCGGGTGGTGGCGTACTTCAATAAGCCATTCCGCGATGCCAGGACGAGGGTTACGAACTCTTTGAAATCAGATACCCATACAAAGAAAACACTAAGCCCCAGGGCTCGAGACGTAGGACTTTTACCACTTTCGAATGGGGTCCGAACTCGTAAATCCGAGTGTGACGTCTGTGCCATAGCTAGGCTTCGCCCTTACTCATACGTACCCCCCGTACTACTGTCAGTATTACTCCCACGACACATGGTATTTAACAGACAAATTCATACAATTTTTTTGCAGGTCTTATACAGGGCAACTACTTTGATCCGTATGTGGTCGTTACTCACTCCTGCGGAAACCAGGGAGTCTTTGGTTACTGGGTCAACCCGATGGAAGATGGTTGCTCGGGATATCTATAACCGGTTTGGATGACGGTCCAGCAGTAGGATAGGATGATAGGTGGTTAGGCATCTAGTCCTATCTTTGCCGGTTGTGGCATCTTTTTATTTCTTTCGAACTATTTCATACCTTTGTTTCAGCTGGTACTGAACCGCAGACTATTTGGTTATTTTGATAATAAAGGGGCCGCATGCATCTTTCTAATGCAGAGGGCGGAGGTACTCCTCCTTTTCTAAAAAAAAGAGACAACGATCTAAATCTGGATAGTTTTAATGCACATATATGAGGCGTGCCTCACCCCAAGCACGTACATGGCTGATTGATCGATGAAGTCACATCAATTACTAACTAACATGCATATGCAAAGAAAAATTACTTACTAACTCGCCTACAAAAATTACTAACTAGTATGTATATGCAAGATCTATGGCCATAGCCAGGTAGCTATATCGGATCGTGGTACTGTACAAATTAAGCTGCTAGCTTCTCCTCATGCCAGTCCATCACCTCCACTTCCAATCATCCTCCTTCTTCACCTGCTTCGGCGACGGCTTGACGTCCTGGTCGAGGCAGTGGTCCAAGCGGTCGATGTACTGGTGCTCGAACCACTGGCGGTTGCGGTCGAAGCACCTGCGCAGGGCCGCCGTCGCCCTGGCGCACGCCTCTGCATCGAGTGTTAGATATTAATCGTGTCATTTGTTCCAAGATAATTAGTGGCTATATTTGTTACCGAGGACTGTGGATCGAGTGATTCGGTCAGCAGAAAAGTGTTTAGTTTTCCATGCATGTAGGATCATCTGAGTGGCCAGCCAAGTGATTTGGCCGAGTCAAGTTAGTTGTCGGTGTGTTAGCTAGTGGTTAGTGCATGGAGAGTTTGGTGGAATAGTGGGTCTAGGTAGAGTGCGTGCGTGAGTGCATGGCAGGGGTGCCTGGTCCTGTGTATATAAGTGAGTATGAGTCGATGAGAAAATGGAGGCCGTGAGGGTTGGGAAAAACACAATGTAGCATCTTGTTCCACCAAGGAGAAGGGCCTCTCGTGCAAAGCAACAGCTGGTCTTCTCTTTGGTTGAGTGCGTGTGTGTAGAGTTTCTCACCATGTGTGTGTGTGTTTATGACAGAACAAGAGAGAGAGAGAGCTGTGAGAGGCAGCACCAAGGTAGAAGAAGCGGCGCTGCAATGGAGGCGGCGCCAACATCGAGGACACGCTTGGCTGGGTCGTCCGGCAACTTGATCGCGTCGGGGTGGCACTCGCAGAATGCCGTCATGAACTCGTCGATGCAGCCGCCATTTTCCATGTGGTGGTAGACCGTGTTCATGTCGCTGGTGTGGTTTATCAAGGACATGACGCTCCCCATGCCCGGCGCCCGGCGGCGTTAACTGATGTAGGAGTAGTATATTAATTTAGGGTTAATCTACCCTCGATCTATCGGGCTAATTAATAGCGCAGGCAGCCACACTATATACGGAGCAGGTGCGTGCCGATCCGATACTTGCGGTTCAAGGAAATGCCCTGCCCCCTGCGGAGCTTTATACAGTACTCCCTTCGTTCCTAAATATAAGTGTTTTTAAAGGTTCCACTAGGGGACTACATATGAATGTATATAGACATACTTTAGAGCGTAGATTCACTCATTTTGCTCCGTATGTACTTCCCTAGTGAAATACTCCCTCAGTTCCTTTATCTAAGGTGTATAATTTTTGGCACGGTGACCAGTGCGCATAATTAGAAAGGTGTTAGGACAAACTTACCCTTGGCAAATTTGTTGGTTAGGTGGCAAGTAAATCAGTGAATCCAGAAAAGTAAGAGATACATGCAATCGAGAGAGAATAGTTTTCTTCTTTTGACACAAAAAGAGATACTGGCAATCAGGAGAGAGATACTTTCCTTTCTTCTGCAGGGCTAAAAAGGGAGTTACGAGGATCTAGAAGAAATGCACCTTACATTGTGGAATTTTATCGAAAAACAAATACACCCTATATAAAGGAACGGAGGGAGTATTTTCAAAAACTTATATTTAGGAACGGAGGGAGTACTAATTAGCTAGTATGCGAGAGATATGTAATCTTTGAAAATATACGTTGTCAACTACTCTTTTTTTTCCCGCACGCGAAGACTGGAACTGCTCTCTCGGGAGCGATCCCGTCTGCCCCCTACTTCGCCGGCTTCCAAGACGCTCCGACCGGTCCCTGCCTCCTCCGTCTGCCGCTTCAGCGGCGGGAGGGGGTGGGGAGCCTGGTGTTTCGGTTCAGGTCTGTAGTTAGGGTTGGCCTAGTGCTTCCTTGAGGCGTTGTTTCCATGGAGGAGGCAACGCCGCGTCGGAATAATTTGCCTCTGTTCTTCCTCCATCTCGACGTCGCTGTAACCAGTAGCGTCGGGGAGCAGGTGGCCCGGTCGATATGGCGAGGTTCGTGTCTGGTAGTGGGCCGTCGGTGCTCACGCAGGTCGCGGTCGTGTCGGCTACTGTAGTTGTGTTTACTGTCTTGCAGTTGGGCGTGTGGATGACGGCAGGCGGCGACGTTCCTCTTCTTTGACTACATTGGCGTTGAAATCTGGTGACCACGGGGAAGATCCCCGGCCTACATGCCACAAAGACTCGGTCTCGTCGCTTGCGGCGACCCGCTTCATCGGCTCAAAAAGCATCTTCGTATGCAATGGTGCTCTCCCAGATCTTGGTATGGCGGTTGTTCTCAACTTTTTTCGGTGTTGCCATGGTGATGGCGAAGGATGTTTGTGGACTACGTTTCGGCAAGGCACAATTTTCTGCAAGGGTGAAATAATAGTTTTACTTTTTGTAGAACTAGACCAGTGGCCCTCGCAAATGCGAGGGCATCTTCTTTAGTGTATTGGATGTGTATTATAAATAAATTTCTGATTTATAAACTTCTAATTTATGATGTATGACTTCAAACATTTCGATCCAGCAAGCACCATCAATATTTATTCTATTTTTAAGAATATAATGTGTGTGAAAAACATATTTGTTATTGCTTAATTTAGGGGTGAATAGTGATGTTAATCTTAGAACATGATATCAATTGTTCTGACAATTTAGTTGCAATGATCCAAATTATAGAATGATAGTTTAGAATGACAATAGGTCAATAGCCCAATAATAGTTCGTTTAATTTTCTGATACATAGAATATAGTCTGTGTATATAATTTACAAAGTCATACTATTTATAACTTGTTTATATAAAAGTCATCAGACAATGTTTGACTACTAAAAAACTACTTGGTCTAGTACGAAGATCAATGGTTCAACACATTTAGAAAATAGTCAAAAATATGTTGAATGTGTATTGTTGTCACCATTATACATGCATCCAAAGTGTTGGTACTGATGAATTTGATATTGTCTTCAAAGGAGGGTCCCTACCACACCTCGTAAAGTCGATTGGGCAATGGTGTTTCTATTGTTCATGGGATGATGGTCGGCTATGTCATGTTTACCAATAGTTACTTCAATGATAGCAGAGCGGGTGGCGACTGCGGCGAACACAAAGGTCACTATAGATATTTACATTAATTAGATATTTTGCTGGATCCTTTGCGTATGTTGGTTAAGGCAAAATGCTCTCTGTATATATTTTTATTTGTACTCGTCTATTGTACATCTTAACAAAGACATGTAAGATATGATATATGTTCATACAATGTCAACCCTGACGATTTTTTATATAGCAATATTAGCGCTATAAGGCCCGACTTATCATTTGTGTACACATGCACACATAGGGTGTGAAGTGCATGGACATCTTCTCTGATTTCAAAGAAATACACTACTAAATAATCTTTGGTTTGACTTTTCTAAAACGAAGCAGGGCTGCCTTTCTGACTGAAATGTGACTTATGGCACCATCGAAAACATTTACCAGTTTTTTCCTAGATAGAGGTACGAAGTGAAACTATCTATGCTTTACAATCCTACAATTTAAACAACTCACATAGATTTTTAAAATAAAATCATGTAATAAAAATAAAACTGAAGTTCTATTGAACATGACACTATAGATGAGCAGTTTATAAGAAAGTCATTGTTGTTTTTAGTGAAACACAATTCATATTCTATGTTGTATTTTTTATTTCTGTATTATCCACCCAATCCAGTTAGAAACTCTATATCTTTCCAATCCTATACAAAATCGGCAGAGGGTACATTTATTCTTTCTTGTGCGTATAACTCGTCATCTTAAATAACATTATTTTGAGAAAATATAGATAGAAGATTCTGGCAGCTTTGATGGAGTATTATGTAATGTATTTTCTACAATGTATAGTAGATATTTGTTTTCACTAAAACAAAAAATAAATATTTTGGATTTATCTAAAATCATGTAAATAAAAACTACAAAGCTTACATGAAAAGTGCCCAAAGTAAAAAATGTGCATACACATCCTCTAGGATTTCACTTGCTGAAACACCGAACCTTCACCTATTAAATAAAGGCAGCATGATCAAATATAACAAAGTGCTTGCAATCAAATATTATTCTCAATATTTACAACGTTAAATACCAATATATCATTACTACTAAGAATGATCGAACATACAACTTGCACAACAAAACTAATATTTATAGGGTTTTTAGGTTATGCATGCACCACTAGAATTGATTAGAAATTTTTAGAGAGACCCCCGCAGAAAAAAGAAAAGAAAATTTTATAGAGATAAAATGATTAGAAGATTAAATAGCAATTTACATGCCCCTGGCTACCACCATCTGTTGATCGCCCGATCCATGCATACCCTGAAGAGTATCAACGGCGAGTAGAGTTGTTGTTTAAGAAAGCATAAACCTGTCCATCCATCATGTGATTGATTTGGTGTAGAGAACCATGGAAAGTATTACAACGTCCCCATCTCAGTATGCAACAGTCTAGACCAGCAGGGGGAGATAATTAAGCATCGGGATAGTCCATAGCAAGGAGGTTCCACCCGCTAGAACCTTCCATGGATCAGGTGATGGACATGCTGATACTAAGTAGGAAGGCAGCCTAGAGCAGTAGAGCTTATAGGAAAATATAATTTAATGCACACCCCTGCATGCATGACACGTAGACTGAACAGAGTGTAGACATTCTCACAATTGGATGTGCCTGTGTAAGAGTGCAAGGGTTTAGACGAATACCTTTGAAATTGCATGTACAACTGGGCATGCAAAGTGCTAATGTGATGCGTAGACGCTGCTCATGGTGTGCTTGTAGAGCAGCGACGACATGCTGGGCCGACCATGTCGGTGTCATAAAGCAGTTGTTGGATGCGCCAGTCGACACCGCTGTTGTCGCCCGCGGATTGATTTCTCATAAAATGAGGTGTTGCAGCCGACAAACCTTCTAGTTTTTTTTACAAAGGACGCGATGACCTCGGCTGGGAGTAGATATTTGAGAATATGAACGTACGTAATGGTAATATGGCTAATTTCTTAACCTTTTCTTCCATGGTAGAAGGCTAATTTCCTGAACAAACATCTATGATTATATGAATTTATCAGATAAGCAAACCGCTATGATTAAATGAATTCATCAGATAAAAGGGTCAAATGTTTCTGATTTTTTTCCTTTTTGATTTGACCGCAGCTGCCGCTGCTCCTAACTTTCTTGAAAAAAATCTGCTGCCGCACCTTTTTTAATTGAGGTAAAGCTATTGCCGCTCCTTTATTTTTTACGTGACAACTGCTCTCTAAACGTGATGAGAGGTATATCTGCTCCCGCTCGTTCATTATTGAGGTAAAGCTGCTGCTCCTCCTTTCCTTTTACGTGACTGTGCCTTGTTTTTTGTGATGCTAGCCGAATTCACACGTCCTTTTATATCTAACCAATGAATTAAGAGTTCTAGTCTAGGACGTTTTAGCTCTAAACGTGATCTGTGGGTCCGCTTCTATTTATGTAGATCTAAGGGTCATGTTTTATTGACTAATAAAGGGTCCACTATATCAATGGTCAATATTTTCTAATTAACGTGAGAATTTCTAGCATATTTCCTTATTTGTGATCCGTATTTTGCTTTTAGTAGATAATAGATAGATAGATAGATAGATAGATAGATAGATAGATTTTTTGTGCAAAGTTGCTTGACAAGCATTTGTGTCTTGTATGGTGACCATATGTGTAATCTCTTTGAACACATTGTCTAATAAAATATATGGTTGCTTCAAAAAAAAACTACTCTTTTTTTTGTCTGCGGAACTACTCCTTCCGAGATACACGTCGTAACACACTGTCTCAAACTCCAATGTGTCACTTTGCCCATTGTTTTTTGTCGGTCAATTATATTTAAATAATAAATTCTTTTTTAAACACAGTACAAAAGCAGATGCCCTACTAGTCTCTACTTGAACGTGTACATCTTAATTGGATTCGATAAGATTTTGTGCGTGTTGGACCTGAGTGGTTGCTGAGTTGCTCGTGGGCTGATGCATAGGTAAGTGGGCTTGCGAGTTACACTTCACTGGACGAATCAAAACGCAATCAATTGGAGTCAGGCAGCCGCCTCTTCCCCTAAGAAAACTCTAGTGTTCCTTTGCTTTCCGTCGGTGCCGTCGCTGGTCCGCTTCATCTTCGGTGGCCTTATGACCATGGTGGCGCGGTGGATCCCGGCCCTTGCCGGGGAGGGGGGGGGCTCTGTTTTCAGATGTTTCTTCAAGTTTGGTTAAGATTTGTGTCCTGCTCAAGAACAAAGACAAGACGGCGGCGGCTCCGTGCCCAATCCCTGTTCCGGTGGTGTGTCTAGCATCGCCGGTGGGCGTGTGGAGGCATGTCTCCGACGGATCTGTCCTTCGTGGATTTGCTCGGATCTTGTCGTAGTTTGTCTATGTTCGTGTGTTTTCATATTGGATCCTTCCAATCTACGCTACTCTTCATCGGTGGCGGTTTTCTGGTCTAGGAGGCCTTAGAATAAAGACTTCCCGACTTTCTACGACATTAAATTTTGCCCGGCTCCGGCGAGGCAGGGCCTATGACGACGGCGCGCCTTCGGCTCGCTTTAGTGCTTTTAGTCGTCACTAAATGTTCTTCGGATCTGGATGCATGTAATTTTTATATTTCTAGTGTTCGTTATACTAGCATGATTGAAGATAAATAGACCATGAAGTTTACTTGTAGAAAAACACCCGCTTGCCCGTTCCAAATTCCTGGAGTGGAAAATGGCAAATCCAATTCGGCACCTTTAACGCCCTCTACTACTCTTTTACTAACGGGTGCACACCCCCCTCCCCCTCGCTCTGGGCCGACCCATCTAGGTTTTTTCTGTTTTTAAAAACATTAAGGAAAAAAAAGTGCAAGGCAGAATGAATACAACCAACGACATTTGATGTACACCGAAGCGACCACTGCACCACCCATCCTCATGTGATAAATATATCTTTCTCATTCTTTTCTTCCTTCAACTTTTGTTATTTCCTTTTCCTTTTTTAATTTTTTTCTTCCTACTTTGATGAATGTTTTGAAAATTCGGCAAAAGCAATGAACTTATTGATTATTTTTGTCCAAATTTGCTGAACTTTTTTCAAATCAATGAACTTTTTAAAAAATTCAATGACCTTTTTTTCAAAACTGATGGAATGTTTTTTCCAAATACATGAATCTGTTTTTAAAATTTTATGAACTTTCTTAAATTCGATAATTTGTTTTCAAAATCACTGAATTTTTTCAATTTTTTCTTCAAATTCGTGAACTTTTTCAAATTTGCCAAAAAATCGGATTTTGTGAACTTTTTTATTTTTTGTGGTGTTTTTTATTTTTATGGATAAAAAACCAATTAAGTCAAATGGTCAACGGTCAACCACAGCCGGGTAACCACGAACACCCGAGCGAGCGAGCCAAGACACGAGCGAGCGAGTAGAGAACTGCTTAATAGGCCACAGTCGGCTTAACGTGCGGGTGAGCAAATCCCACTAGTACAGAACCGGCCACTAATCCCAGTTGGGAAGGGCCTTTAGTCCCGGTTCTTCAACCGGGACTAATATATAGGGACTAAAGCCCCCTCCCCCATTTAGTCCCGGTTGGCCACGAACCGGGACTTAATCCCGGCCACGTGGCCGGCTGCGCCCGCGGTTGGCCGGGGACCTTTAGTCCCGGTTGGTGACACCAACCGGTTTAGGGGTTTAGGAGTTTAGGCTTTATTGTTTATTTTTCCTTTTCATTTTGTGTTTTCCATTTATTTATTTATTTCATTTCAAACATATTTTACGTTACTGCATAATGTACACGTTATGCATATATAATAGAATTTTTCGTAGAACCAATCATATATCATAGAATTTCTCGTACGACCATGCATACACACACACACACACACACACATATATATATATATATATATATATATATATATATATATATATATATATATATATATATACAATTTGGTATATACAATTTCTCCTACAATTTGCAGATCATTACATGCAGGCATTAGGTGTAATGGTATTCTCCATCGGGGAGATATGACCTGCTCAAGCAAAAATCTCGTCATTTCCTCTTGAATTGCTCGTATGCGGTCCGTTGCTAGGAGCATATCCCGCATCGACACCAATTTTAAGAAGGAGATCAATATGAATATATTAGTTATGTGTATATATATTAGATCATGATAAAAAAATGCGAATAGTGTTTTGTACCCAAAGATCTCTTGCAGTTTTGGTCTTTTCGGTCATAAAGCGAATGTTCTCGCAAACGTAGTATGCACATAAATTAGTCCCCTGTGCATGTTTCATGCACTTTACGAGAATATAATTCAATCAGATAATAATCAAGCATGCTAATGGTTATTAAAACTAGAATTAAAGAGATGCGCGGACGTAGCTAGTACTACTTAATTATAATTACCTTGGACCGTCGCCATCTCAGTTGTTCTTTCCATTCACCGTCAATCTTTTTGATGAACTTTTTCCAAACCCTGTCCGGCAAAGAAAATGAATAAATGATTCTTCGTCACGTGTATCACGTCGATTGCAGAGCACGTTCACGCAAAGATTCTTCGTCACGTGCATCATGTCGATTGCAGAGCGGACATCTAGGATTTTCCAATACTCTAGCTCCCAAAATATAGATTTCTTCTTCCATATGGGTGCGTGCCCGCCAGCGTCATTCGGAACAGAGTGACCGGCAGGATCCTTTCCAAAGATTACTTTTAAATCCTTGACCATATAACGTATATCAACACCAGTACGGTGGCCAGGCTTCTTTCGGTTATCCGCCTCACCATTGAAATGCTTGCCTTTCTTTCTTAAGGCATGCTTGATCGGAAGAAACCGACGATGTCACAGGTACACAATCTTCTTACATTTATTCAAATATATACCTTCACTCTCATCTAAACAGTGGGTGCATGCATTGTATCCCTTGTTTGTCTGTCCTGAAAGGTTACTAAGAGCAGGCCAATCATTGATGGTTACAAACAACAACGCTCGTAGGTCAAATTCCTCCTGTTCGTGCTCATCCCATACACAAACACCTTTTAAATCCGACAACTGTATAAGTTCATCAACTAATGGCCTTAGGTACACATCAATGTCGTTTCCGGGTTTCTTAGGGCCTTGGATGAGTACTGGCATCATGATGAACTTCCGCTTCATGCACAACCAAGGAAGAAGGTTATAGATACATAGAGTCACACGCCAGGTGCTATGATTGCTGCTCTGCTCCCCAAAAGGATTGATGCCATCTGCACTTTAACCAAACCATATGTTCCTTGCGTCATCTGCAAAGTACGGCCACTTTTTCTCGATTTTTCTCCACCGCGACCCATCAGCGGGTACTCTCAACTTCCCGTCTTTCTTACGGTCATCTTTGTGCCATCGCAACAACTTGACATGTTGTTTGTTTTGGAACAAACGTTTTAACCGTGGTATTATAGGAGCATACCACATCACCTTGGCAGGAATCCTCTTCCTGGGGCGCTCGCCCTCAACATAATCAACAGGTTCATCGCCCCTGATCTTATAGCGCAATGCATCGCATACCGGGCATGCATTCAAATTCTCGTACTCCTCACCGCGGTAGAGGATGCAGTCATTAGGGCATGCATGTATCTTCTGCACCTCTAATCCTAGAGGGCAGACAACCTTCTTTGCTTCGTACGTACTGTCGGGCAATTCGTTGTCCTTTGGAAGCTTATTCTTCATTATTTTCAGCAACTTTTCAAATCCCTTGTCATTTACACCATTCTCTGCCTTCCATTGCAGCAATTCTAGTGTGGTACGCAGCTTTTTCTTGTCATCTTCGCAATTTGGGTACAACAATTTTTTGTGATCCTCTAACATGCGCTGCAACTTCAACTTCTCCTTTTCACATTCGCAGTTTCTCTTTGCATCAGCAATGGCCCGACCAAGATCATCAGCGGGCTCATCTGATGCCTCTTCTTCAGCTCTTCTTCTTCTTCTTCATTCTCTTCCCCCATTGTAGTACCATCGTATTCAGGGAACCCAGGATAGTTGTCATCATCCTATTTTTCTTCATTCTCTTCCACTAGAAGCCCTCTTTCTCCGTGCTTGGTCCAACAGTTATAGCCGGACATGAAACCGGACGTAAACAGTTGGACGTGAATGTCTTTTGAGCTAGAGTAATTCTTATCATTATTACAGACAGCAATTGGACAACACATAAAACCATTCCGCTTGTTTGCCTCAGCCGCATGCAGAAAACTATGCACGCCATTAATGAACTGGGAAGAGCGTCGGTCTTCGTACATCCATTACCGACTCATCTTCATTACATAACATCAAAGTGACCAAATTAATACAAGTTCATACATAAAGTTCATACACACTTATTCTCATAAAACAACATCCAACAATCTAGCTAAAGCATTTAAATGCAACAACAAATGCGATCAAAATCGCAACTAAGGTAACAATTGATCCAACAACATAATGATACCAAGCCTCTTTATTAATGGCATATTTTCTAATCTTTCTAATCTTCAAGCGCATTGCATCCATCTTGATCTTGTGATCATCAATGACATCGGGAACGTACGATTCCAATTTCATCTTCTCTTCTTCAACTCTTTTCAATTTTTCTTTCAAATTATCGTTTTCTTTTTCAACTAAATTTAACTTCTCGACAATAGGGTCGGCTGGAATTTCCGGTTCACATACCTCCTAGATAAAAATATGTATGTCAACTTGATGGTGATAATTGTCATTAACATGATCGAAATGTAACAAATAGTTATAAAAAAGAATATACCACATCCGAATCATAAACCGGACGAGGGCCGACGGGCATGGATACCAAAACCATGGCACTATGTATAACAAACAATCATACAAGTAAGAAAATTATATACATAACTATCTAAATCATACAAATAAGATTTTTTTATAAAAAAGATAAGAACAAGAGGCTCAACAAGGTGGTGCTGGCGACGGGAAGGTGCAGGCGATCGACGGTGGTTAGGATGGGGACGGGAAGGCACTAAGTAAACAACACCTACACATATGCAAACTAAGAAGTTAATTTGAGCTCAAATTGCATATAAATCAAATAAACTCCCACGTAATTACTGCCAAACTAAAACCCACAAATTATTATAATTATAGAGCATTGCACGAGCTAATCTAGCAATGAGAGATGAAAGGACAAAATTGCTAACCTTTGTGAGCATTTGGATGAATGGGGTGCCTCAAATCTTGACAAATCTTGGCAAAAAATGAAGGATGAGCTCGAGCAAGGGAAGAGAACAGAGGAGAGAAATGAGAAAACAGAGAGCTTTGTCTCGGGCTGGACGAAGCACTATTTATAGTGATACCTTTAGTCCCGGTTGGTAATACAAACCGGGACTAGAGATAGATCTTTAGTCCCAGCTGGTTTTACCAATCGGGACTAAAGGTCCTCGCAGGGGCCCCAGCCTGACGCAACCATGCCAGCACCCCTTTAGTCCCGGTTGGTAATACCAACCAGGACTAGAGGTTCCTCATGAACCGGGACTAATGCCTAGAATCATGAACCTGGACTAGTGGACACATTAGTCCCGATCCAAAACCCGACTGGGACTAATGCTCCGGTCCAAAGGCCTGTTTTCTACTAGTGTCCCGATGAGCATTGAGGCGCGCGGTGGTTATCGTTACTTTCTCACCTTCACTGATGACTTAAGTAGATATGGGTATATTTACTTAATGAAACACAAGTCTGAAACGTTTGAAAAGTTCAAACAATTTCAGAGTGAAGTTGAGAATCATCGTAACAAGAAGATTAAATTCCTACGATCTGATCGAGGAGGAGAATATCTGAGTTATGAGTTTGGCAGTCACTTAAGACAATGTGGAATTGTTTCACAACTGACACCGCCTGGAACACCACAGCGTAATGGTGTGTCCGAACGTCGTAATCGAACCTTATTGGATATGGTGCGATCTATGATGTCACTTGCCGATTTGCCACTATCGTTTTGGGGTTATGCATTAGAGACAGCTGCATTCACTTTAAATAGGGCACCATCGAAATCCGTTGAGACGACGCCATATGAACTTTGGTTTGGCAAGAAGCCAAAGCTGTCGTTTTTTAAAGTTTGGGGATGTGATGCTTATGTCAAAAAGCTTCAGCCTGAAAAGCTGGAACCCAAAGCGGAGAAATGCGTCTTCATAGGATACCCAAAAGAGACAGTTGGGTATACCTTCTACCTCAGATCCGAAGGCAAAGTGTTTGTCGCTAAAAACGGAACATTTCTTGAGAAAGAGTTTCTCTCGAAAGAATTGAGTGGGAGGAAGATAGAACTTGATGAGGTTGTTGAACCTTTACTTCAACCTGAGAGTAGCGCAGCACAGAAAGATGTTTCTGTAGAGCCTACATCAGCTGAAGAGGAAGTTGATGATGATCATAAAACTTCGGATCAAGTTGCTATCGAACCTCGTAGGTCGACAAGGACGCGTACTGCTCCTGAGTGGTACGGCAACCCTGTCTTAGAGGTCATGTTGTTGGACAACGATGAACCTACGAGCTATGGAGAAGCGATGATGGGCCCGGATTCCGAGAAGTGGTTAGAGGCCATGAAATCCGAGATGGGATCCATGTATGAAAACAAAGTATGGACTTTGGAAGTATTACCTGAAGGGCGTAAGGCCATTCAGAACAAATGGATCTTTAAGAGGAAGACGGACGCAGACGGTAATGTCACCGTCTATAAAGCTCGACTTGTGGCAAAAGGTTTTTCACAAGTTCAAGGAGTTGACTACGATGAGACCTTCTCACCCGTAGCGATGCTTAAGTCCGTCAGAATCATGTTAGCAATAGCTGCCTTTTTCGATTATGAAATTTGGCAGATGGATGTCAAAACAGCGTTCCTTAACGGTTTCCTTAAGGAAGAGTTGTATATGATGCAACCAGAAGGTTTTGTCGATCCAGAGAATGCTGACAAAGTTTGCAAACTCCAGCGAGCCATTTATGGACTGGTGCAAGCATCTCGGAGTTGGAATCTTCGCTTTGATGAGGTGATCAAAGCGTTCGAGTTTATACAAGTTTACGGAGAAGCTTGTATTTACAAGAAAGTGAGTGGGAGCTCTATAGCGTTTCTAATATTATATGTGGATGATATATTACTGATTGGAAACAATATATAGATGTTGGAAACCGTGAAGGAATATTTGAACAAGAGTTTTTCAATGAAGGACCTAGGAGAAGCTGCTTTCATATTAGGCATCAAGATCTATAGAGATAGATCAAGACGTTTAATAGGACTTTCACAAAGCACATACCTTGATAAGATTTTGAAGAAGTTCAAAATGGATCAGTCCAAGAAGGGGTTCTTGCCTGTTTTGCAAGGTGTGAAGTTGAGTAAGACTCAATTCCCAGTGACTGCAGGAGATAGAGAAAAGATGAGTGTCATCCCCTATGCTTCAGCCATAGGCTCTATCATGTATGCAATGCTCTGCACAAGACCCGATGTCAGCCTTTCCATAAGTATGGTCGGAAGGTTTCAAAGTGATCCAGGAATGGAACACTGGACGGCGGTCAAGAATATCCTGAAGTACCTGAAAAGGACTAAGGACATGTTTCTCGTTTATGGAGGTGATCAAGAGCTCGTCGTAAAAGGGTTACGTCGATGCAAGCTTTGACACTGATCCGGATGACTCTAAGTCACAAACCGGATACGTATTTATTCTTAATGGGGGTGCGGTTAGCTGGTACAGTTCCAAGCAAAGCATGGTAGCTGATTCTACATGCGAAGCGGAGTACATCGCTGCCTCAGAGGCGGCGAAGGAAGGTGTCTGGATGAAGGAGTTCATGACAGATCTTGGAGTAGTGCCTAGTGCGCTTAACCCAATGACTCTGTTTTGTGATAATACTGGTGCCATTGCTCTAGCCAAGGAACCAAGATTTCACAAGAGGACCAGACACATAAAGCGACGTTTCAATTCCATCCGCGATTACATCAAGGAGGACGACATAAATATTTGCAAAGTACACACGGATCTGAATGTTGCAGATCCGATGACTAAACCTCTTCCAAGGGCTAAACATGAACAACACCAGAGCTGCATGGGTGTTCGATTCATTACAATGTAAATCACATAGTGATGTGAACTAGATTATTGACTCTAGTGCAAGTGGGAGACTGTTGGAAATATGCCCTAGAGGCAATAATAAATTGGTTATTATTATATTTCCTTGTTCATGATAATCGTTTATTATCCATGCTATAATTGTATTGATTGGAAACTCAAATACATGTGTGGGTACATAGACAACACTGTGTCCCTAGTAAGCCTCTAGTTGACTAGCTCGTTGATCAAAAGATGGTGAAGGTTTCCTAGCCACGGACATGAGATGTTATTTGATAACGGGATCACATCATTAGGAGAATGATGTGATGGACAAGACCCAAACTATAAACGTAGCATATGATCGTGTCAGTTTATTGCTATTGTTTTCTGCATGTCAAGTATCTGTTCCTATGACCATGAGATCATGCAATTCACTGACACCGTAGGAGTGCCTTGTGTGTATCAAACGTCACAACGTAACTGGGTGACTATAAAGGTGCTCTACAGGTATCTCCGAGGGTGTCTGTTGGGTTGGCATGGATCAAGACTGGGATTTGTTACTCCGTGTGACGGAGAGGTATCTCAGGGCCCACTCGGTAATACAACATCACAATGAGCCTTGCAAGCAATGTGACTAAAGTGTTAGCCACGAGATCTTGTATTACGGAACGAGTAAAGAGACTTGCCGATAACGAGATTGAACTAGGAATAGAGATACCGACGATCGAATCTCGGGCAAGTAACATACCGAAGAACAAAGGGAACAGCGTACAGGATTAACTGAATCCTTGACATAGAGGTTCGATCGATATAGATCTTCGTAGAATATGTAGGAACCAATATGGGCATCCAGGTCCCGCTATTGGTTATTGACCGTAGAGGTGTCTCGGTCATGTCTACATAGTTCTCGAACCCGCAGGGTCTACACATTTAACGTTTGGTGACGATTAGTATAGTTGAGTTATTGTGTTGGTGACCGAAGGTTGTTCGGAGTCCCGGATAAGATCCCGGACATGACAAGGATCTCCGGAAGAGTCCGGAGGTAAAGATTGATATATGTGATAATAGTGTTTTGATCTCCGGAAGGGTTCCGGAATTCACCGGAAGGGGTTCCGGGTGTTTACCGAAGTGTTTGGGTGCAGCAACACTTTATATGGGCCAAAGGGGTAAAGCCCACGAGGTATTGGAAAGTGCAAAAGGAAGTTTTGCTGCTGCCTTAAGCGGTACTACCGCTGGTAAGGCAGTACTACCGCGTAAGCGGTACTACCGCTTGTGTGAAGCGGTACTACCGCTCAAGCGGTACTACCGCTCGTGAGCGGTACTACCGCTTGTACGCGGTACTGCTGGAATCCGAGTGAGACTCTTTCCGTGCGGGACAAACCGACCTTGTCCGGGCAAAACCGACCTTGTGGAGGCTTTCTGTCCAAGTTTAGACCCCAGGGCTCAACATATAAATAGAGGGGCAGGGCTAGCACACGGGATACATCAAGATTTCCCAAGCCGTGTGCCGGCAACCCTAACCCTCTAGTTCCTCCCGTCATAATCTCCGTAGTGCTTGGCGAAGCCCTGCAGAGATTGTTCCTCACCACCATCACCACGCCGTCGTGCTGCCGGAACTCATCCACTACTTCACCATCGCTTGCTGGATCGAGGAGGTGAAGGCGTCATCAAGCCGTACGTGTGTTGAACGCGGAGGTGCCGTCCGTTCGGCGCTAGATCGTGATTGGATCGAGGGACGACTTGCGATTTGGATCGCGAAGACGTTCGACTACATCAACCGCGTTTCTTAACGCTTCCGCTTAGCGATCTACAAGGGTATGTAGACTCACTCTCCCTCTCGTAGATGCTGATCACCATGGATAGATCTTGCGTGTGCGTAGGAAATTTTTTGTTTCCCATGCAACGTTCCCCAACAGATTGGCGCGGCAGCCCAGGCGCGGCCGCGGCAGGAGCGGCAGCGTGAAACACCTGCGGTGGCCGTTGCGCCTTGCGAGCTTGATTCTTCTCTTCTTGCTGGAGGACGGAGCGAACCTCCTTGAAGGTGGGGTAGGGCTTGAGCATGGTGATGAAGGACTGCTGCTTCTCGAACTGCTCGCCGAGGCCGACGAGGAGGGCGTTGATGAGGGCTCGATCGTCGACGTGATCGCCGAGTTCACTAAGTTCGTCGCCGATAGCCTTGATCCACTGGCAGAAAACGGTGACCGGGGCATCTCCTTGGACGGTCGTACGGAGCTCGGTGTTGAGGGCGTTGATGCGCGCGTCGGAGTTGTCCTGGAACAGCTGCTGGAGAGATACCCAAAGCTCGGCGGCGGTGGCGTCGTCGGAGGAGACCAGATTGAAGAGCTCCGTGGAGATGCGTGTGTAAATCCACTGGATGATGGCGAGATCATCTTTCACCCAGCGAGGATCGGCGTGCTGCGGAGGGTAGGATGGATCGATCTATGTGGTGGCGGAGGCCGCAACGGCCGAGGTGGATGGTGAAGAGGTGGCGCCAATGGTAGTAGTTGTGGGCGCCAAGATCTAACGAGATCGGGATGAAGGGGGAGACGTCGGCAATGGTGTCGGCTAGGGAGATCATTGGGAGTTGAGGAGGGGTTGTTTGTGTAGTTGTAGAGGAGGAAGAAGAAGGGGGGGCACCGGCGGCGCGGAACTCGGCCATGGAGAAGAGGGGCCGAGTCGGCCGGGGCGGCGGCGCGGTTGGCTGTGCCATGCCAGGTGCGGAAAACCTAGGCGTCTGATACCATGATAATTGGAGAATAATAACTGTATTGATTGAGGCCTCAAAGGGCTGTTTATATAGATTACAAAACTTGGACTCCAAGAATAATAGAGATAGATTACAATCCAAAACCGGCCGGCCATACTATCCGTAACCGACCTATACTCTAATACAAACACCCTTGTTTATCAATGTCAACTACTGCTCCTTCCGAGATGCAATTGCAAGTCGATGAAAGGATCCGAGACTTTGCGCGCGGTACGGAAGCAATTCATAGACGTGCGCGCGAGAGTAAGGATCTGAAGAGAAAAAAAAAACATATCCAGTCTATCCTCATTTTTTTTTCTTGGAGCACATTACAGACTCGCCATAGGGGCCTTGGTACTCCATAGAAACATCTCCTCCCACTAAATACACATCGCCTGAAGGCTTGAAATAAATCCAGAAAAGTACGGACAATAGTGACAAGTCTAGGACTTAAACCTTGGTGAGCTAGAGATATCACTGTCCTCCTATCTATTCAAACTCAAGTTGGTTTGCTACTACCCCTATTTTTAAATACATAAGAGGAATTGGTAGTTTAAATTGAACTTCAAAAACATTTTATTACATTTAAAAATGGATGGTGTATTTTTAGCGTTCTGCCGTGTGCCAACCTAAGCTGCAATAATCATGGTTGGTCTGCCCAAGTGCAATATGTCGTATGCAATCAAAGATGCAAAGATATCTTAGGATCCACAAGAGGTGATTTGTGGCATGGAGGTGTGCAGGGGCACCGACGAGGGCTTTAGTCTTGGAAACCTTCTATATGGACTAATAGTCTAAATTATGATTCATTTGCTTATTTGTCTTTGTTGTGACGAGGGCTTTGAAATTCTGAATATGTTTTGACAAGTTTTTCAAAATTACCAAAATTACTACCGCAGAAACTTGATAGAACAAATGATAAAATCACCAAGTTTTCGAAACAAAAATTTATAAATTGGTGTGCACTCTCGTGGAATCCAATGATCTTGGGAACCGCGATGCAATCGCTCAGCTGGGAACGGCTGGGTAGGTGCATGCCTCCACACCATGAATTTCTCTAGGATGAACTCATGTTTATTGCATTATACGTCTTATTTGCACACCAACCTAAGGATGGCAATTTTATCCACGGACATGGATACCCGCGGATATCCGACCCGAATGGGTAGGGTTTGGGTACATGTTTACGTCCATGGGCAACATCCGAACCCGACCCGATTATTTATGCGTAGGGCATGGATCTAATTATGTATCCATGGATATACCCCACCCCGATCCGATATTATGACAACGTGGGGAAAAATTCAATGAACCACACTATCCCACCTCCCAACCGTAATTTTCTCATGTGTCGTTTCACATTCTTTTTTTTTTTTGACAGACTAATTCTTGTATCTCCTCGTTTAACGACTCGTCATTAAGCGGCAACCCCGTCTCCTCGACTTGCTCCTCCTGCAGCCCTAGGTACAGCCACCGGCACCGCCAGCCCTTACCACTACTTATGGGGCAGCAATTCAGCAACGCCACCACTGGACAGTGGCAGCCCAACGCCCCAACTCCATATCCCCTCGACTCTTCCATCTCTGCTTCTCCACGCGAGCACGGGAACGACGGCGGCGAACCGACGCAAGGCTCTGAGCGGCGATGCGGAGCGGCGCGATGTGCAATAGCGCTGCTACGCGCAGGACCAGGAGCACGACGGCACGGTTGGGCCTGGAGGCAGCCGCCAACCATGACGAAGGAGCCTGACCGTGTCGAGGAGGTGACTGGCACACCAAACAGCCAGCGCTCAGGGTAATAATCTATTGTTCGATCAATCCCTCTCATGTATGACTAGTGTTCCTATTCCTGTACGTGGGTGTGCAGCTTGTGAATTTCTCCAAAGTACTCTTGTACTTCCGTTTGCTGTAGCAATCCTCTAGTACTTCAGTTTATACGTACTAATTTCTGCAAATTACTCTTGTACATCAGTAGTAATTTCACTGGTTACTAATTGATTCACAGTTCGTATTAGTTACATGGCATGATCTGTAGTCTGTATTTCCAAATCTGTACAGTTTATTTATTTATTGACTGAATACAGTCTAGATATTATGTACCTTGTCTCAGTTTAACTGAATCTGAAGACTCTGTTTTTTGCATGTATAGATCAATAGCTTCTCAAGGCCCTGTTGTGGTTAGCCATGGAAATATTAACTCAGCTGGTAGCCCGACATCTGACGCCCAAGCTACTGGTGCTGTGGGCGCATCGCAAGGCCGAGCTAGCAATAAAAGAAGGCTCACGTCAGTTGTATGGGAAGGTAATTTTGAGAAAATATTAATTGATGGAGAATGGAAGGCTGAGCGCATGTATTGTCATAAACTCCTTACTGCAAGAGGAACCACAACCTATTATCTTAAAAAAATTGTGTTATTGGTATGTTGTGGACCTGTGAATGTGAGATATTATTTGGTGATGTGCACTTCCGTACGCCATTTTGTTAGAATCTAAGAGGTCATTTGATGTTGTGCACTTGTGCTATGTCATTTCGTGAAAATTTGAGAGCTTATGTGTATCTTATGCAGTTGTGCTATGCCTTTTGTTCACATGTTGAGAGAACCCGATGGATGTTCATCGGGTTTGGACATGGACACTGTTTTTCGCCCATGGATTTTTTTCATGGACGGGCATATAGTGTCTTCATGGATTTGGATATGGATTTGATATTGTTTAACCCGAGCCGAACCCGACCCATTGCCATCCTGACACCAACCAACACTTGTACATAAAGACGCTAGTAGTCCATTCTCCTGCACACTGGTTAGAGTCCATTCCCTGCGAACTGGTTAGCGTGTGCACGTGCAATGCATATACTCCCTCCCTCCGGGTTTATTAGGCCCGGAGACCACTTTTTTTGTACCAAGGCACATAGTAATTTGCTCACATTAATTCTTTCATCCAACTCCCAATGCACTCTTTATTATGATAATTTTGACATGCAACCAATGAAAAAGCATGCATGCAATGTATTTATTATTGAGCTATGGGACTAGCAACAACGACTCTCACTACGGCCAATAAAATGGTTGCATGCATTTAGGTTTTCAAAGCAAGGCCTTATAAAGAGGGACATGCTCGTGATGCTCTTAGTCCTAATAAACCGGACGGAGGGAGTATTCCTTATGAAGAAAAAACATGTATAGTACTAAATATTACAAAATCGATAGATCATAATAATGTACTAATAATGCGCTAATGATTTTCTTTTGGAGTATGAATAATCATTTAATGTGATGTATTGAGTGGAGGAGATTTCCTACAAGGAGAAGAGCAAGTAACATATGCAAACTTCTGATGCAACAAGATATATATTCAAACTTTTGAGGGACGTTGTTCATTCTATCGCTCTAGTATTATTCTACAGACAACGATGCTCATGCAGTTCGAGGTAAGGGAATTTGGCTTATACATATAGAACATAGAGTACTATTCTAGTTTACAACAACTTAAAAAGATATTTAAACATTTCAATAAAAATATATTGTATATATACATGTAGATGTTATCTACGTGTCTATGAAATATCATTAGATTATACAAAGATTTGTAGGCTAAGCAAAGTAAATAGGAATTTGTGGTTCAAATAACAAAAAATAACACATTTTCCTCCTCAAAATTTTCTTTTCTACATAGATACTACACATCTGTATGTACATATACAACTGTATTCAGAATATTTTGGGATACAAATTAAATGTTTACAATTTTTTTAAAAGGGCTACTTGAAGCCCGGGCTCCGGATCAGTTTTCGGATGCTTCCATATTTTATCGCTTTTCAGTCAACCTATAGTTAAGCTTGGAAAAGTAGGCATTGGTAATCAAGCAGATTGTGCCGCGTACATGCAACATGATAGCAAGGCTCACTGCTTTGTCTTGTACACGGAACCTGATAGCAAGGTTCGTATTAATACATGCAACTTGAATGCATGAATTTGAATGCAATATTCACAGTATCTCAACATTAAGTAGAAGGAGCTTTTGACTAATTCCCCTCTTAAATCTCACCACTGCTCACTTGTTGATCGTTTCAAAATTTCAGAAAATTCAATAAATCACATAATTGGGCGTACACATGGGGTCTAATATTTACATATTTCTAAAAGAGCTATGTAGACCTTTACCGAAATGGAAGCTCTCTTGCAAGCTGACAATTGAACATCATATGCATCTATTTCCTAACGCTAGAAGGAGACACTCCTACAGGTGAACCTTTTAAGGCAATCTTTGTTTGCTTTGCCAACCACTAAATGTCGATCTCCCCGCCATTTACAAACCCATACTACAAATATTTACTTTAATATCTTGCGAATCAGAAACAACAAGATGCAAATAGTCAGTTTTGCAATGAAATGTACCATGCATCATGCATCAGTAGACCATGTGCTCCCCCTGCATCTGCGACTTCCTGTAATTATAGTTTCTAAGATAATATGGTGCCTATTTATACACGAGTAACATGGCAGGTCGTACTTGAGCTTTGCTAGTAATATTGCACGTGCAACACATGTGTAACCATAGGACTAAGGAATGAATTTTTATCATGATCTTTACCTCCAGTTCTACATGCTCTTGAGTTGTGACTAACTCATGCACTGCAATGTTGCCTAGTAAAGGATGCCATACATCTAGTCTATGTAACATCCACTTTGTAAGTAATGCATGACAATTGTTCCAAAGTTGGCCTGGAGAATAAAAAAAAGAGCTCCATGGGTAAGGACTGACTTTTCGCCGCTGTGTTTGTGACATCTTTAAAGGGCACACATTCAACAACCCTAGAGGATGGTGCAGATGACGTGGCCGCATCCTCCTTAGCTTGGCAAGCATTCCATTTTTTTTCAAGGTATTGTGACTTCGTGTCGTCAAGCAGACATGTATACCACCCTTAGCCACCGCAAAGCTTTGTAACAAATCCATCGTTACATAAGGAAAGATGGAAAATAGGGCACCAAAATACTGAGAGAATTCTGACGTTCACAGTGAAACAGAAGCATGATTATCATCTCAAATAATGAATTGGTCGCGTTGTCTTGAAGAAGAAGATTGAGACCTTGTACCGGATGTATCATCCACATAAATTAGTGATAGCAATTGTTGTAAATCACGTCGGGGAAGACATGGAATTCGTTGATTAAGCATGTAAGAGAGTGGGCGCCCCAAAGATGTTCTCGTCCGGCGACCCGGAGTCAATGAAGCACGTGGATCTCGGTGAGCGAAGCAAACAGGAGCGCCATCGGTAGGTGTTGCTCGAGCTGCACGGGAGCAGTGGACACAGGTGGACGGTGCGCCCAGTCTTGGCAGGTTTTGTTAGTCCTGGTAGGTTTTGTTCGAGACGTGCCGGCCGACGCGGCTCTGGATGGTATGTTTGGTCACGGCAAGGGTGTCGCCGGTGGGAGCGACATGTATTGCAAGTTGGGCAGGCGTAGTCATGACAAACGGTGTGTCTGGTCTCGGCTAGGGGTGCGCTCGCGTGCGTGGCAGGAGCAGTGGGGAGGATGGAATAGTGTTTTGCCCCAGTCAATTGGGAGAACATAAACACATGAAACTAATCGCTCAACTCGTTCTTGGCATACGGCAAGCTGCAGACGACTTTCTTCGGGCATCTAATGCAATGGAGCCGGAGAGCTCCTCCCTGTTGATCTAAAAAAACGGCTTTGCTAAAAAAAAAGGTGCAGACGACGCGTATATGTAGGAAAGCAGCACCCTGGGGAGTTTCCATCATCGCGGCCGGGCATGCCTACCATGAGTTTTTCTCGGAAACCGAGCCTAGACAACCTACACCTCACCTAGGGGAGGCACAAAGGCAGGATGCCGCTGCTCCACGACCACCGCCCACGGGGTGAAACAGGGGGCCCGCACCCACGGATGCCACCTTCAGGTAAGTCAACGCCGCTGCACCACACGGGCCGGCATCCCAGCTTCTGTCACGGGAACTACTATGGGCCGTGACAACAGGGCGGCCACTGATGAGCCTGACAAGACCAAGAGGGAGAGACGACCCAACCCACGCAACCAAGGCCCGGACTGGGCCCAGTAGGTCAAGTTAAGTAGGTGAGCCACCAGTGTGTGAGGAAGAAAGAACAGAACTCCTGACGGCTGCCTGTGGCGTGTATCCTCTTCCCACCCCCTGGCTCTCGATCCCCTTCCCCTTCTTGCTGCTCAAACAAGACTTGTAACTCTGAATTCGAGATTGTTCGAGAGTAAATCCTAGATCGTAACCTGGTAGCGTCACACTTGGTATCAGATTGCCAAACCCCACCAACCACTATACATCCTGGATCGTGTTCGTACTCGTAGCCTCAAAACTATCATGGCGGAATTGGATCGACAGAAGCAGATGACGGCGGCGGAGGAGGAACGCAGCGCCATCGCCAAGGCTCTTGTATCGATCCAGCAGTCGTTGAACAAGATGGTGCCCACGGTGGCCAAGATGGAGCCGGTGCTCGCATCGCTCGAGCCCACCGTCAACGACTTGGCGGCGTGGCGACCAGGGGTGGACCATGCGGTGGACAAGCTGCAATCGGATTTGGGCGAGATCCGTTTGGAGCTCGCGCGGATCGGGGCCTCATCCCAACCCCGCCAACGACGCCGCTCCTTCGGCGGACGCGCCTTCATCCCGTTTCAACCTCGGTGGCGACGGCCATGGGCCCATTGGCCGCGGCGTTTCCCCAACGACACGGGCTTCGGTCCTCGGGGTGGTGGCGCCCCCGACACCGATCCCGGCCAACGGTACGATTCGCATCCCTTTTCCTTCCACTCCGTTGTTTGGGTCTGGTGATAGTAGTAACTCGGTGTTGAGCAATCGCGTGGCATCAACTCGTTTGGACTGTCCTGAATTCGACAGTGAAAATCCTACCGGGTGGCGTATCCGGTGTGAAGCTTATTTCCGGGTTTGCTCTGTTGAGCCAGCTGCTTGGGTGGACACAGCGGTTGTCCATTTCACGGGCGCCGCTGCGTTGTGGTTGGAACGGTCTAAATTAGCACACATCAAATTTCCAGTATGGGAGTATTTTGTAGCAGCTGTCCTAGAGAAGTTTGGCCGCTCTGAGTTTCAGCACTTGCTTCGTAAATTTTCTCGCTTAAAACAAACGGGTAATGTTCTAGAATATGCAGAGCAATTAAATGTCATTATGCAGTCTGCTGGCACATCATAGCTCTTGGGACCCGTTGTACTTCACTACTCAATTCCTGGATGGTCTCCCAAGTGATATTAAAATTGCTGTTATGTTGCATCGTCCTTCCGATTTGGAAACTGTTGTCTTTCTTGCTGCTTTACAGGAAGAGGCGATGGAGCTGATGCGTCAGGAGACCGGGGCATTGGCCTGGCAACGGCCGGTGCCAGTGGCGCCCAAAGTGCCGCGAGAGCCGCGGTTATCTCCGCGGACACCTCTATCTCTGACCGCTACTACGCCGGCCCACTCGAGCAAACCGGGGCCCCTATCAGTGCCCGGCCCAACGGCCTCAGAAGGGCGCCACATTCCGGACAGTGCTCGCACAACACCTCCATCTTCTTCAACTGACGAGAAGCTGAAAGCCCTTCGTGCCTATCGCCGGTCTCGAGGGCTGTGTTTTACCTGTGGCGAAAAATGGGGTCCCAGTCATGCTTGTGCATCCACGGTGCAGCTGCATGTGGTGGAAGATCTTGTGGGCATGCTACACACACCTCCATCGCCAGATTCATCATCCTTGTCTCAAGACACTTCTGAAGAGGATTTGTGTCTCTTATCTGCAGCTGCTGCGACAGGGACCGAGGCTCCAAAAGTTTTCCGGCTCCATGGCTAGATTCAAAAACGTTCGTTGTTGATGCTCGTTGATTCTGGAAGCTCACATAGCTTTATCAATTCGGACATCGCGGGTGCTTGGCGTGACTGCTTTGAAACAACCCTTGCGCGTGCGAGTTGCTGATGGGGCTGTTTTGCCATGCACACAAGAGTTGTCAGCGTGCACTTATCAAATTCAGGGGCACACATTCTGTTCCTCCCTGAAACTCCTTCCTACGACCTCATCTTGGGAATGGATTGGCTAGAAGCACGAGGGATGATGACAGTGGACTGGTCTGCAAAGTGTATGTCATTCCATCATGAGGGGGCACAAGTGCAGTTGCAAGGTATTATTCCAGTCACAGACACATGTCGAATCTTGTCAATGGTGGACCTCCAGTTGTTGCAAGCACAGGACGAGGTGGTGCACATTGTTCAGATCTGCTCTATGAAAGATGAAAAGGCTCCAGAGGACATTCCTTCGGCTGTAGCGGATCTCTTACAACAATTTGATGACCTGTTTGCTGAACCCAGAGGACAACCCCCTCAAAGAGAGTTTGATCATGCAATTGAGCTCTTGCCTGGAGCCAAACCAGTCAACTTGCGGCCTTATCGATACAACACGGCGCAGAAAGACGAGATCGAAGCAATAGTTGCTGACATGCTAGCACAAGGGATTATCCAACCGAGCCGTAGTCCCTTCGCGTCCCCGGTGCTGCTTGTGCTCAAAAAAGATGGCGAGTGGCACTTCTGTGTGCATTATCGCCACCTTAATGCCATTACATTGAAGAACCGGTTTCCCATGCCGATTATCGACGAGTTGTTGGATGAATTTGCAGGAGCTGTCTGGTTTACGAGCCTTGATCTTCGCGCTGGGTATCACCAGATACGGATGAGTCCGAAGGACGAACACAAGACTGCTTTCCAAACCCATCACTGGCATTTCGAGTTCAAGGTCATGCCCTATGGAGTGACAGATGGTCCGGCGACGTTTCAGACAGGGATGACTGTTGTTCTTGCTCCCTTGTTGCGCAAAGGTGTACTCGTCTTTATTGACGATATTCTTGTCTACAACGAGACGTACTCTGGAAGGGCACCTACTGTTGCTTCGCTCGGTATTTCAGCTGCTGGAGAAGTACTCTCTGAAAGTGAAGCGGAGTAAATGTGCATTCACCCAACATCAGCTCAAGTACCTGGGCCATGTTATCAGCAAGGATGGGGTTCATACTGATCCGAGCACGGTTGATAGGGTCCGCGCCTGGCCTCGTCCGGAGTCAGTAAAGGAAGTTCGTCAATTCCTTGGTTTGCCAGGTAATTACCGCAAGTTTGTTCGTAACTATGGGATCATGAGTCGTCCTCTGACCGATTTGCTGAAAAAAGGGACGGTGTTCGTTTGGACTTCTTTGCATGACGAGGCTTTCCAAGCTCGGAAGCATTCGTTGACCTCGGCTCCTGTACTGGCCCTTCCGGATTTCTCGAAGCCGTTCATCCTAGAAACCGACACATCTGACTGTGGGATTGGCGCTGTTCTCATGCAAGGACACCACCCCCTGGCCTTCCTGAGCAAAACTTTGGGTCCCAAGTTGCAGGCACTGTCCACTTATGAAAAAGAGTGCCTGGCGATTTTGATGGCAGTAGATCGCTGGCGTTCGTATCTCCTCGTCTCACCCTTCACTATCAGAACTGACCATCGAAGCCTTGTATGTTTGGACGAACAAAGATTGACAACGCCATGGAAACACAAGGCTTTGATGAAATTGCTTGGTCTGCAATATACCATAGAGTATCGAAAAGGGGCTACAAACCAAGCTGCAGATGCTCTGTGACGCCGAGCTGAGCGCAAGGAGCAGCTATTGGCCGTTTCTGTTTGTGTGCCCGCCTAGCTGGAGGCAGTGAAACAAGGATATCAACAAGACCCCCAGTGCACTCGTTTGCTCGCAGCAGCAGCGGTACGCTCGCCAGTTGACGCTCCTTTCTCGGTCAACGATGGACTCATCCGTTACAAAGGGAGGGTAAGGATTGGCGCCAATACTGCCGTGCAACAACAGCTGTTGCAGGAGTTCCATGCAAGTGCTTGGGGAGGACACTCAGGGGTGCAAGCTACTTACAACCGGCTGACCAAACTATTTGCATGGCCACATCTGAAGAAAATCGTTAAGCAATTCATTGCCGTATGTGAGGTGTGCAAACAAGTCAAGGCAGAGCATGTCCGTTACCCCGGGCTTTTGCAACCCTTGACCGTGCCTGAGCAAGCCTGGCAGATGGTTACACTTGATGTTGTGGAGGGGCTCCCCGGTCTCCTTTTTATACTCTGATTCGGCGAAATCCCGGCCGTCAGATCCGCCACAATCGCGCAATTGACGGTCATGTACAGATCCGCAATATCTCTGGGACAGCGTTGTGGGGACGCGTGGCAAAATTCTCGGCGCGAGAATCGAGGCACCGCGGCCACTTTCCTGACTCAACCGTCACATCGTGTGCGCGCGCTTCCCCACGATTTCGAAATCACCGGGGATTTCGCGATGCCGAGATCCGAATGAACTCCGCGTTCACTGGTGCGTTCTGGCGCATCGAAATTCACCGAGTGAAACAAGAAGACCCGTCAGACACTCGGATGGACCTCAAGCTATTCCAGAGTACCCGAATGGAGGCCAGACGGAAATTCCAATAATCTCACCTTCAAGCCTTAAGATAGACTCTCCCGGGAGTTGGTCCGCACCAGATCGAGTGATTCGAACATTACGACTGTTCGAACCACACGAAAGTCACTTAACCTGAACCGGATGTGGTTTTGAAACCGAGTGAGGAATAGTTCAGCTTGTTTCCAAGCGCTCCCGAGGCGCTGCCGACATCACGACACGCCGATCACTCGACTCCCAAACCCTCAACCAATTGGGGGTCTACTGACGAGGTCACCTACCCTGGGTAGGGTCATAGACCGCTAATCTAGGGCACTCCTGGGGTCCTACAAGTTTACAGAAGTCCCTGGACTACCTCAGCATTCGGACGAATGTACAAGACGCACTCGGATGCTTGGGGTCACTCAGACGTCAACCAGCCAGTCGGCCACGCTTCAACACTCGGGCACGAGGAAGCAGAGACGACGTGGGAGCTCTAAAGTTCGAGTTACTTAACTCACTTAAAGCGTTGTGAATAGCACATTACCTGTAACGCTCATAGTTAACACAACAGTTTCCAGTAACTCCGGCAGTTACTAGCATTAATGGCCCTCGTAATGACACTCGGCAGGTGGTGGCGTACTTTATATAAGCCATTCCGCGATGCCAGGACGAGGGTTACGAACTCTTTGAAATCAGATACCCATACAAAGAAAACACTAAGCCCCAGGGCTCGAGACGTAGGACTTTTACCACTTCCGAATGGGGTCCGAACTCGTAAATCCGAGTGTGACGTCTGTGCCATAGCTAGGCTTCGCCCTTACTCATACGTATCCCCCGTACTACTGTCTGTATTACTCCCACGACACATGGTATTTAACAGACAAATTCATACAATTTTTTTGCAGGTCTTATACAGGGCAACTACTTTGATCCGTATGTGGTCGTTACTCACTCCTGCGGAAACCAGGGAGTCATTGGTTACTGGGTCAACCCGATGGAAGATGGTTGCTCGGGATATCTATAACCGGTTTGGATGACGGTCCAGCAGTAGGATAGGACGATAGGTGGTTAGGCATCTAGTCCTATCTTTGCCGGTTGTGGCATCTTTTTATTTCTTTCGAACTATTTCATACCTTTGTTTCAGCTGGTACTGAACCGCAGACTATTTGGTTATTTTGATAATAAAGGGGCCGCATGCATCTTTCTGATGCAGAGGGCGGAGGTACTCCTCCTTTTCTAAAAAAAAGAGACAACGATCTAAATCTGGATAGTTTTAATGCACATATATGAGGCGTGCCTCACCCCAAGCACGTACATGGCTGATTGATCGATGAAGTCACATCAATTACTAACTAACATGCATATGCAAAGAAAAATTACTTACTAACTCGCCTACAAAAATTACTAACTAGTATGTATATGCAAGATCTATGGCCATAGCCAGGTAGCTATATCGGATCGTGGTACTGTACAAATTAAGCTGCTAGCTTCTCCTCATGCCAGTCCATCACCTCCACTTCCAATCATCCTCCTTCTTCACCTGCTTCGGCGACGGCTTGACGTCCTGGTCGAGGCAGTGGTCCAAGCGGTCGATGTACTGGTGCTCGAACCACTGGCGGTTGCGGTCGAAGCACCTGCGCAGGGCCGCCGTCGCCCTGGCGCACGCCTCTGCATCGAGTGTTAGATATTAATCGTGTCATTTGTTCCAAGATAATTAGTGGCTATATTTGTTACCGAGGACTGTAGATCGAGTGATTCGGTCAGCAGAAAAGTGTTTAGTTTTCCATGCATGTAGGATCATCTGAGTGGCCAGCCAAGTGATTTGGCCGAGTCAAGTTAGTTGTTGGTGTGTTAGCTAGTGGTTAGTGCATGGAGAGTTTGGTGGAATAGTGGGTCTAGGTAGAGTGCGTGCGTGAGTGCATGGCAGGGGTGCCTGGTCCTGTGTATATAAGTGAGTATGAGTCGATGAGAAAATGGAGGCCGTGAGGGTTGGGAAAAACACAATGTAGCATCTTGTTCCACCAAGGAGAAGGGCCTCTCGTGCAAAGCAACAGCTGGTCTTCTCTTTGGTTGAGTGCGTGTGTGTAGAGTTTCTCACCATGTGTGTGTGTGTTTATGACAGAACAAGAGAGAGAGAGAGCTGTGAGAGGCAGCACCAAGGTAGAAGAAGCGGCGCTGCAATGGAGGCGGCGCCAACATCGAGGACACGCTTGGCTGGGTCGTCCGGCAACTTGATCGCGTCGGGGTGGCACTCGCAGAATGCCGTCATGAACTCGTCGATGCAGCCGCCATTTTCCATGTGGTGGTAGACCGTGTTCATGTCGCTGGTGTGGTTTATCAAGGACATGACGCTCCCCATGCCCGGCGCCCGGCGGCGTTAACTGATGTAGGAGTAGTATATTAATTTAGGGTTAATCTACCCTCGATCTATCGGGCTAATTAATAGCGCAGGCAGCCACACTATATACGGAGCAGGTGCGTGCCGATCCGATACTTGCGGTTCAAGGAAATGCCCTGCCCCCTGCGGAGCTTTATACAGTACTCCCTTCGTTCCTAAATATAAGTGTTTTTAAAGGTTCCACTAGGGGACTACATATGAATGTATATAGACATACTTTAGAGCGTAGATTCACTCATTTTACTCCGTATGTACTTCCCTAGTGAAATACTCCCTCAGTTCCTTTATCTAAGGTGTATAATTTTTGGCACGGTGACCAGTGCGCATAATTAGAAAGGTGTTAGGACAAACTTACCCTTGGCAAATTTGTTGGTTAGGTGGCAAGTAAATCAGTGAATCCAGAAAAGTAAGAGATACATGCAATCGAGAGAGAATAGTTTTCTTCTTTTGACACAAAAAGAGATACTGGCAATCAGGAGAGAGATACTTTCCTTTCTTCTGCAGGGCTAAAAAGGGAGTTACGAGGATCTAGAAGAAATGCACCTTACATTGTGGAATTTTATCGAAAAACAAATACACCCTATATAAAGGAACGGAGGGAGTATTTTCAAAAACTTATATTTAGGAACGGAGGGAGTACTAATTAGCTAGTATGCGAGAGATATGTAATCTTTGAAAATATACGTTGTCAACTACTCTTTTTTTTTCCCGCACGCGAAGACTGGAACTGCTCTCTCGGGAGCGATCCCGTCTGCCCCCTACTTCGCCGGCCTCCAAGACGCTCCGACCGGTCCCTGCCTCCTCCGTCTGCCGCTTCAGCGGCGGGAGGGGGTGGGGAGCCTGGTGTTTCGGTTCAGGTCTGTAGTTAGGGTTGGCCTAGTGCTTCCTTGAGGCGTTGTTTCCATGGAGGAGGCAGCGCCGCGTCGGAATAATTTGCCTCTGTTCTTCCTCCATCTCGACGTCGCTGTAACCAGTAGCATCGGGGAGCAGGTGGCCCGGTCGATATGGCGAGGTTCGTGTCTGGTAGTGGGCCGTCGGTGCTCACGCAGGTCGCGGTCGTGTCGGCTACTGTAGTTGTGTTTACTGTCTTGCAGTTGGGCGTGTGGATGACGGCAGGCGGCGACGTTCCTCTTCTTTGACTACATTGGCGTCGAAATCTGGTGACCACGGGGAAGATCCCCGGCCTACATGCCACAAAGACTCGGTCTCGTCACTTGCGGCGACCCGCTTCATCGGCTCAAAAAGCATCTTCGTATGCAATGGTGCTCTCCCAGATCTTGGTATGGCGGTTGTTCTCAACTTTTTTCGGTGTTGCCATGGTGATGGCGAAGGATGTTTGTGGACTACGTTTCGGCAAGGCACAATTTTCTGCAAGGGTGAAATAATAGTTTTACTTTTTTTAGAACTAGACCAGTGGCCCTCGCAAATGCGAGGGCATCTTCTTTAGTGTATTGGATGTGTATTATAAATAAATTTCTGATTTATAAACTTCTAATTTATGATGTATGATTTCAAACATTTCGATCCAGCAAGCACCATCAATATTTATTCTATTTTTAAGAATATAATGTGTGTGAAAAACATATTTGTTATTGCTTAATTTAGGGGTGAATAGTGATGTTAATCTTAGAACATGATATCAATTGTTCTGACAATTTAGTTGCAATGATCCAAATTATAGAATGATAGTTTAGAATGACAATAGGTCAATAGCCCAATAATAGTTCGTTTAATTTTCTGATACATAGAATATAGTCTGTGTATATAATTTACAAAGTCATACTATTTATAACTTGTTTATATAAAAGTCATCAGACAATGTTTGACTACTAAAAAACTACTTGGTCTAGTACGAAGATCAATGGTTCAACACATTTAGAAAATAGTCAAAAATATGTTGAATGTGTATTGTTGTCACCATTATACATGCATCCAAAGTGTGGGTACTGATGAATTTGATATTGTCTTCAAAGGAGGGTCCCTACCACACCTCGTAAAGTCGATTGGGCAATGGTGTTTCTATTGTTCATGGGATGATGGTCGGCTATGTCATGTTTACCAATAGTTACTTCAATGATAGCAGAGCGGGTGGCGACTGCGGCGAACACAAAGGTCACTATAGATATTTACATTAATTAGATATTTTGCTGGATCCTTTGCGTATGTTGGTTAAGGCAAAATGCTCTCTGTATATATTTTTATTTGTACTCGTCTATTGTACATCTTAACAAAGACATGTAAGATATGATATATGTTCATACAATGTCAACCCTGACGATTTTTTATATAGCAATATTAGCGCTATAAGGCCCGACTTATCATTTGTGTACACATGCACACATAGGGTGTGAAGTGCATGGACATCTTCTCTGATTTCAAAGAAATACACTACTAAATAATCTTTGGTTTGACTTTTCTAAAACGAAGCAGGGCTGCCTTTCTGACTGAAATGTGACTTATGGCACCATCGAAAACATTTACCAGTTTTTTCCTAGATAGAGGTACGAAGTGAAACTGTCTATGCTTTACAATCCTACAATTTAAACAACTCACATAGATTTTTAAAATAAAATCATGTAATAAAAATAAAACTGAAGTTCTATTGAACATGACACTATAGATGAGCAGTTTATAAGAAAGTCATTGTTGTTTTTAGTGAAACACAATTCATATTCTATGTTGTATTTTTTATTTCTGTATTATCCACCCAATCCAGTTAGAAACTCTATATCTTTCCAATCCTATACAAAATCGGCAGAGGGTACATTTATTCTTTCTTGTGCGTATAACTCGTCATCTTAAATAACATTATTTTGAGAAAATATAGATAGAAGATTCTGGCAGCTTTGATGGAGTATTATGTAATGTATTTTCTACAATGTATAGTAGATATTTGTTTTCACTAAAACAAAAAATAAATATTTTGGATTTATCTAAAATCATGTAAATAAAAACTACAAAGCTTACATGAAAAGTGCCCAAAGTAAAAAATGTGCATACACATCCTCTAGGATTTCACTTGCTGAAACACCGAACCTTCACCTATTAAATAAAGGCAGCATGATCAAATATAACAAAGTGCTTGCAATCAAATATTATTCTCAATATTTACAACGTTAAATACCAATATATCATTACTACTAAGAATGATCGAACATACAACTTGCACAACAAAACTAATATTTATAGGGTTTTTAGGTTATGCATGCACCTCTAGAATTGATTAGAAATTTTTAGAGAGACCCCCGCAGAAAAAAGAAAAGAAAATTTTATAGAGATAAAATGATTAGAAGATTAAATAGCAATTTACATGCCCCTGGCTACCACCATCTGTTGATCGCCCGATCCATGCATACCCTGAAGAGTATCAACGGCGAGTAGAGTTGTTGATTGATTTGGTGTAGAGAACCATGGAAAGTATTACAACGTCCCCATCTCAGTATGCAACAGTCTAGACCAGCAGGGGGAGATAATTAAGCATCGGGATAGTCCATAGCAAGGAGGTTCCACCCGCTAGAACCTTCCATGGATCAGGTGATGGACATGCTGATACTAAGTAGGAAGGCAGCCTAGAGCAGTAGAGCTTATAGGAAAATATAATTTAATGCACACCCCTGCATGCATGACACGTAGACTGAACAGAGTGTAGACATTCTCACAATTGGATGTGCCTATGTAAGAGTGCAAGGGTTTAGACGAATACCTTTGAAATTGCATGTACAACTGGGCATGCAAAGTGCTAATGTGATGCGTAGACGCTGCTCATGGTGTGCTTGTAGAGCAGCGACGACATGCTGGGCCGACCATGTCGGTGTCATAAAGCAGTTGTTGGATGCGCCAGTCGACACCGCTGTTGTCGCCCGCAGATTGATTTCTCATAAAATGAGGTGTTGCAGCCGACAAACCTTCTAGTTTTTTTTACAAAGGACGCGATGACCTCGGCTGGGAGTAGATATTTGAGAATATGAACGTACGTAATGGTAATATGGCTAATTTCTTAACCTTTTCTTCCATGGTAGAAGGCTAATTTCCTGAACAAACATCTATGATTATATGAATTTATCAGATAAGCAAACCGCTATGATTAAATGAATTCATCAGATAAAAGGGTCAAATGTTTCTGATTTTTTTCCTTTTTGATTTGACCGCAGCTGCCGCTGCTCCTAACTTTCTTGAAAAAATCTGCTGCCGCACCTTTTTTAATTGAGGTAAAGCTATTGCCGCTCCTTTATTTTTTACGTGACAACTGCTCTCTAAACGTGATGAGAGGTATATCTGCTCCCGCTCGTTCATTATTGAGGTAAAGCTGCTGCTCCTCCTTTCCTTTTACGTGACTGTGCCTTGTTTTTTGTGATGCTAGCCGAATTCACACGTCCTTTTATATCTAACCAATGAATTAAGAGTTCTAGTCTAGGACGTTTTAGCTCTAAACGTGATCTGTGGGTCCGCTTCTATTTATGTAGATCTAAGGGTCATGTTTTATTGACTAATAAAGGGTCCACTATATCAATGGTCAATATTTTCTAATTAACGTGAGAATTTCTAGCATATTTCCTTATTTGTGATCCGTATTTTGCTTTTAGTAGATAATAGATAGATAGATAGATAGATAGATAGATAGATAGATTTTTTGTGCAAAGTTGCTTGACAAGCATTTGTGTCTTGTATGGTGACCATATGTGTAATCTCTTTGAACACATTGTCTAATAAAATATATGGTTGCTTCAAAAAAAAACTATTCTTTTTTTTGTCTGCGGAACTACTCCTTCCGAGATACACGTGGTAACACACTGTCTCAAACTCCAATGTGTCACTTTGCCCATTGTTTTTTGTCGGTCAATTATATTTAAATAATAAATTCTTTTTTAAACACAGTACAAAAGCAGATGCCCTACTAGTCTCTACTTGAACGTGTACATCTTAATTGGATTCGATAAGATTTTGTGCGTGTTGGACCTGAGTGGTTGCTGAGTTGCTCGTGGGCTGATGCATAGGTAAGTGGGCTTGCGAGTTACACTTCACTGGACGAATCAAAACGCAATCAATTGGAGTCAGGCAGCCGCCTCTTCCCCTAAGAAAACTCTAGTGTTCCTTTGCTTTCCGTCGGTGCCGTCGCTGGTCCGCTTCATCTTCGGTGGCCTTATGACCATGGTGGCGCGGTGGATCCCGGCCCTTGCCGGGGAGGGGGGGGGGCTCTGTTTTCAGATGTTTCTTCAAGTTTGGTTAAGATTTGTGTCCTGCTCAAGAACAAAGACAAGACGGCGGCGGCTCCGTGCCCAATCCCTGTTCCGGTGGTGTGTCTAGCATCGCCGGTGGGCGTGTGGAGGCATGTCTCCGACGGATCTGTCCTTCGTGGATTTGCTCGGATCTTGTCGTAGTTTGTCTATGTTCGTGTGTTTTCATATTGGATCCTTCCAATCTACGCTACTCTTCATCGGTGGCGGTTTTCTGGTCTAGGAGGCCTTAGAATGAAGACTTCCCGACTTTCTACGACATTAAATTTTGCCCGGCTCCGGCGAGGCAGGGCCTATGACGACGGCGCGCCTTCGGCTCGCTTTAGTGCTTTTAGTCGTCACTAAATGTTCTTCGGATCTGGATGCATGTAATTTTTATATTTCTAGTGTTCGTTATACTAGCATGATTGAAGATAAATAGACCATGAAGTTTACTTGTAGAAAAACACCCGCTTGCCCGTTCCAAATTCCTGGAGTGGAAAATGGCAAATCCAATTCGGCGCCTTTAACGCCCTCTACTACTCTTTTACTAACGGGTGCGCACCCCCCTCCCCCTCGCTCTGGGCCGACCCATCTAGGTTTTTTCTGTTTTTAAAAACATTAAGGAAAAAAAAGTGCAAGGCAGAATGAATACAACCAACGACATTTGATGTACACCGAAGCGACCACTGCACCACCCATCCTCATGTGATAAATATATCTTTCTCATTCTTTTCTTCCTTCAACTTTTGTTATTTCCTTTTCCTTTTTTAATTTTTTCTTCCTACTTTGATGAATGTTTTCAAAATTCGGCAAAAGCAATGAACTTATTGATTATTTTTGTCCAAATTTGCTGAACTTTTTTCAAATCAATGAACTTTTTAAAAAATTCAATGACCTTTTTTTCAAAACTGATGGAATGTTTTTTCCAAATACATGAATCTGTTTTTAAAATTTTATGAACTTTCTTAAATTCGATAATTTGTTTTCAAAATCACTGAATTTTTTCAATTTTTTCTTCAAATTCGTGAACTTTTTCAAATTTGCCAAAAAATCGGATTTTGTGAACTTTTTGATTTTTTGTGGTGTTTTTTATTTTTATGGATAAAAAACCAATTAAGTCAAATGGTCAACGGTCAACCACAGCCGGGTAACCACGAACACCCGAGCGAGCGAGCCAAGACACGAGCGAGCGAGTAGAGAACTGCTTAATAGGCCACAGTCGGCTTAACGTGCGGGTGAGCAAATCCCACTAGTACAGAACCGGCCGCTAATCCCGGTTGGGAAGGGCCTTTAGTCCCGGTTCTTCAACCGGGACTAATATATAGGGACTAAAGCCCCCTCCCCCATTTAGTCCCGGTTGGCCACGAACCGGGACTTAATCCCGGCCACGTGGCCGGCTGCGCCCGCGGTTGGCCGGGGACCTTTAGTCCCGTTTGGTGACACCAACCGGTTTAGGGGTTTAGGAGTTTAGGCTTTATTGTTTATTTTTCCTTTTCATTTTGTGTTTTCCATTTATTTATTTATTTCATTTCAAACATATTTTACGTTACTGCATAATGTACACGTTATGCATATATAATAGAATTTTTCGTAGAACCAATCATATATCATAGAATTTCTCGTACGACCATGCATACACACACACACACACACACACATATATATATATATATATACAATTTGGTATATACAATATCTCCTACAATTTGCAGATCATTACATGCAGGCATTAGGTGTAATGGTATTCTCCATCGGGGAGATATGACCTGCTCAAGCAAAAATCTCGTCATTTCCTCTTGAATTTGCTCGTATGCGGTCCGTTGCTAGGAGCCTATCCCGCATCGACACCAATTTTAAGAAGGAGATCAATATGAATATATTAGTTATGTGTATATATATTAGATCATGATAAAAAAATGCGAATAGTGTTTTGTACCCAAAGATCTCTTGCAGTTTTGGTCTTTTCGGTCATAAAGCGAATGTTCTCGCAAACGTAGTATGCACATAAATTAGTCCCCTGTGCATGTTTCATGCACTTTACAAGAATATAATTTAATCAGATAATAATCAAGCATGATAATGGTTATTAAAACTAGAATTAAAGAGATGCGCGGACGTAGCTAGTACTACTTAATTATAATTACCTTGGACCGTCGCCATCTCAGTTGTTCTTTCCATTCACCGTCAATCTTTTTGATGAACTTTTTCCAAACCCTGTCCAGCAAAGAAAATGAATAAATGATTCTTCGTCACGTGCATCACGTCGATTGCAGAGCACGTTCACGCAAAGATTCTTCGTCACGTGCATCATGTCGATTGCAGAGCGGACATCTAGGATTTTCCAATACTCTAGCTCCCAAAATATAGATTTCTTCTTCCATATGGGTGCGTGCCCGCCAGCGTCATTCGGAACAGAGTGACCGCCAGGATACTTTCCAAAGATTACTTTTAAATCCTTGACCATATAACGTATATCAACACCAGTACGGTGGCCAGGCTTCTTTCGGTTATCCGCCTCACCATTGAAATACTTGCCTTTCTTTCTTAAGGCATGCTTGATCGGAAGAAACCGACGATGTCACAGGTACACAATCTTCTTACATTTATTCAAATATATACCTTCACTCTCATCTAAACAGTGGGTGCATGCATTGTATCCCTTGATTGTCTGTCCTGAAAGGTTACTAAGAGCAGGCCAATCATTGATGGTTACAAACAACAACGCTCGTAGGTCAAATTCCTCCTGTTCGTGCTCATCCCATACACAAACACCTTTTAAATCCGACAACTGTATAAGTTCATCAACTAATGGCCTTAGGTACACATCAATGTCGTTTCCGGGTTTCTTAGGGCCTTGGATGAGTACTGGCATCATGATGAACTTCCGCTTCATGCACAACCAAGGAAGAAGGTTATAGATACATAGAGTCACACGCCAGGTGCTATGATTGCTGCTCTGCTCCCCAAAAGGATTGATGCCATCTGCACTTTAACCAAACCATATGTTCCTTGCGTCATCTGCAAAGTACGGCCACTTTTTCTCGATTTTTCTCCACCGCGACCCATCAGCGGGTACTCTCAACTTCCCGTCTTTCTTACGGTCATCTTTGTGCCATCGCAACAACTTGACATGTTGTTTGTTTTGGAACAAACGTTTTAACCGTGGTATTATAGGAGCATACCACATCACCTTGGCAGGAATCCTCTTCCTGGGGCGCTCGCCCTCAACATAATCAACAGGTTCATCGCCCCTGATCTTATAGCGCAATGCATCGCATACCGGGCATGCATTCAAATTCTCGTACTCCTCACCGCGGTAGAGGATGCAGTCATTAGGGCATGCATGTATCTTCTGCACCTCTAATCCTAGAGGGCAGACAACCTTCTTTGCTTCGTACGTACTGTCGGGCAATTCGTTGTCCTTTGGAAGCTTATTCTTCATTATTTTCAGCAACTTTTCAAATCCCTTGTCATTTACACCATTCTCTGCCTTCCATTGCAGCAATTCTAGTGTGGTACACAGCTTTTTCTTGTCATCTTCGCAATTTGGGTACAACAATTTTTTGTGATCCTCTAACATGCGCTGCAACTTCAACTTCTCCTTTTCACATTCGCAGTTTCTCTTTGCATCAGCAATGGCCCGACCAAGATCATCAGCGGGCTCATCTGATGCCTCTTCTTCAGCTCTTCTTCTTCTTCTTCATTCTCTTCCCCCATTGTAGTACCATCGTATTCAGGGAACCCAGGATAGTTGTCATCATCCTATTTTTCTTCATTCTCTTCCACTAGAAGCCCTCTTTCTCCGTGCTTGGTCCAACAGTTATAGCCGGACATGAAACCGGACGTAAACAGTTGGACGTGAATGTCTTTTGAGCTAGAGTAATTCTTATCATTATTACAGACAGCAATTGGACAACACATAAAACCATTCCGCTTGTTTGCCTCAGCCGCATGCAGAAAACTATGCACGCCATTAATGAACTGGGAAGAGCGTCGGTCTTCGTACATCCATTACCGACTCATCTTCATTACATAACATCAAAGTGACCAAATTAATACAAGTTCATACATAAAGTTCATACACACTTATTCTCATAAAACAACATCCAACAATCTAGCTAAAGCATTTAAATGCAACAACAAATGCGATCAAAATCGCAACTAAGGTAACAATTGATCCAACAACATAATGATACCAAGCCTCTTTATTAATGGCATATTTTCTAATCTTTCTAATCTTCAAGCGCATTGCATCCATCTTGATCTTGTGATCATCAATGACATCGGGAACGTACGATTCCAATTTCATCTTCTCTTCTTCAACTCTTTTCAATTTTTCTTTCAAATTATCGTTTTCTTTTTCAACTAAATTTAACTTCTCGACAATAGGGTCGGCTGGAATTTCCGGTTCACATACCTCCTAGATAAAAATATGTATGTCAACTTGATGGTGATAATTGTCATTAACATGATCGAAATGTAACAAATAGTTATAAAAAAGAATATACCACATCCGAATCATAAACCGGACGAGGGCCGACGGGCATGGATACCAAAACCATGGCACTATGTATAACAAACAATCATACAAGTAAGAAAATTATATACATAACTATCTAAATCATACAAATAAGATTTTTTTATAAAAAAGATAAGAACAAGAGGCTCAACAAGGTGGTGCTGGCGATGGGAAGGTGCGGGCGATCGACGGTGGTTAGGATGGGGACGGGAAGGCACTAACTAAACAACACCTACACATATGCAAACTAAGAAGTTAATTTGAGCTCAAATTGCATATAAATCAAATAAACTCCCACGTAATTACTGCCAAACTAAAACCCACAAATTATTATAATTATAGAGCATTGCACACTAGTGCAGATTCGGGCTATAGCACCGGTTCGTAAGGCCCTTTAGTGCCGGTTCTGTAACCGGCACTAAAGGGTGGGGACTAAAGGTCCCCCCCCTTTAGTACCGGTTCAACACGAACCGCCACTAAAGGCCACCACGTGGCACGAGCCAGCGCCGGGGGGTGGAAGACCTTTAGTACCGGTTGGTAACACCAACCGGTACTAAAAGGTTTAGGGGGTTTTGGGTTTATGATTTCTTTTTCCTTTAATTTTGTGTTTTCCATTTAATTCTTTTTCATTTGCTGGTATTTTACGATACTACATATTGTACACGTTATGCATATATATAAATAGAATTTCTCGTAGAACCGATCATATATATATATATATCATCGAATGTCTCGCACCACCATTCACACATACACATGTATATATACAATTTGGTATATACAATTTCTCCTACATGGAGGCATTACTGCGGTAGCGGGTAATGGTATACTCCTTTGGGATCTATGACCTGGTCGAGCAAAAATCCCGCTATTTCCTCTTGAATTGCTCGTACGCGATCCGTTGGTAGGAGCTGATCCCGCACCATATCGAACTTTTAAGAAGGAGATCAATATGCATGTATTAGTTGTGTGATTAGATATCGATAATGATGTAAAAATTGTGAATAGTGTTCTGGCAAACGTACCCATTGCTGTCTAGCAGATGTGCTACTTTCGATCGTCATCATGCGAATGTTCTCGCAAACGTAGTATGCACATAAATCATTCCCCGGCTTCTGCCTCATGCACTTTACGAGAATAGAATTCAATCAGATAATAATTAATCAAGCATGATAATTAATGGTATTGAAACTAGAATTAAAGAGATGGTAGCTAGCTAGTACTAATTAATTAATTACCCTGGGTCGATACCAATACAGCTTTTGTTTCCATTGGCCTGGAACCGTTTTGATGAACTTTGCCCAAGCCCTGCCCGCCGGCAAAGAAAATGAATAAAGGAGTTATTAATTAGTTGATATCAGGAAATGACGAACTAAATAGGCCGACATATAGTTCAATAATGATTGAAATTACCTGTTGACTATCCCCTTGACGGTTTCGTACTCCTCAACTGGTTTAATTAGTGAGTCCAGTACTTCAACTTTTCCTTCTTCAACTTGAATGTCTAACAAGATCCAGTGGAATCTGCATGCGCACACGTTTGCATGTATAAATTAAGCGGGCATGTGCATAACACTCATCAACTACCCTAAACCCTATACACTTATTAACATCTAGCTAGTAAGCAAAAACAGAATTTGTAGTACAAGACAGTGTGACTCACTTGAAGTTGTAAGGAAGTAGTATATCTCGATTGGTGTTTAGGCGCTTGAAGAACTCTAGCATGCTTTTCTCTGTGTCTTCTCGATAACATTCATCCGTCCATATCTCTTGATTAATGGTATTTGGGTCAATGAACCCAATGCCATAGCGTCCCTTTTTATTCATTTCATAGATCTTCATCCTGCATAATACCACAGAAAAGAATATAGTGAGGATAATTACAGGTAATGATCAACGAGCACTACAGCTAGCTTGAGACTTAAATTACAGAAAGAAATCACTTACAGACAATAGCAACTGACGATAGATTTGTCGAGTGCGTCTTGATTGAATAACTGAAACAGTTCTGTAAACTCAACATACAGAGCATTCTCATGGTAGTAATGCTCTGCCTTGACTTTCACCATGAGGGACTCTCGATTGGTAGTCTTGGCAATTTTCATGTACCATTCATGCAATTCATACATTCTCGTTGGGAGCTTCTTGACCTCCTCAGGCTTTACCAGAGGTTCGCCGCGGGCATATTTCCGTTTTACGTCCTCCTCTCTAATCTTATCCATGGGCTCAATGCCTAGGAGTTGATAAACAGTGACACCGGCCTCGGCAGCCATCCTTCTATGATCGTCGGTTATTACCAGCTCATCGGCCGCGTCGGTACTCACATGTGTTGGTACAATGAGCGGGGGGATCGATTGCACCGCCTGTTCTCCCAGCTGGGGAACAGTTTTCCCGCTTTTTTTGGCAGCTGCGCCTTGGCTCGAGCTCGAGCTCGACTCCTTCTTTTTTTTTGCTAGATGTGCCTTCCTGAGTTGGCGCTCATAGTCTGAGTCAACAGGCTTGGGAGCTGGTTCTTTAGCCATACGAATAAAGTGCTCAACGACAACCTCAGGCACTTTCTCCTTTGGCGGCGGTGGCGGTTTCGGTGCAAAATGGGCGTCCAAGTCCGCCCTGCATTTGGCTTTGATTTCCTCATCCGTCATGTCGTAAGGCCTCTTCGGAAGAGGCGCGAGGCTTGGACCAAATTGGTATCCTCGTCTCTTGCCTCCTGTACTTGTACCGCTAGACGCCATAGCTGCGGCGGCTCTCTTCCGCTGTTGCCTAGGCGGCGGAGACGACTGACGCGGTGCAGGAGCACTGGGCTGACGCGGTGCCGGACTTGGAGGAGGAGGAGTGGCCTGACGCGGTGCCGAACTTGGAGGAGGAGGACTGGCCTGACGCGTTGCCGGACTTGGAGGAGTAGGAGTGTCCTGACGCGGTGGCGGACTTGGAGAAGGAGTCGGCTGACGCGGTGTCGGTGGCCTTGGAAAGACAATGCAATCCTTTCTCCATAGAATGATACGATGTATGGCCTCTCCCAGTGTGCGCTCGTCGTCACCTCCAGGAATGTCAAGCTGTAGCCCCGAATATTGTGCCACAACTTCATCAACCGTGACACGAGCATAGTCAGCTGGAATCGGATTGCAATGGAAGGTTGCTTCAGGGGGATTTGTATAAGCAATGCCGTCCGCCACCTTCATGGATATGTTCTTCATTTTAAAGTGTAGCTCACAATTAGTGTTATCCATGATGTCATCCACAGGGTATCTATCCAGCAGTAGTGACTCATCGCCCAGGGCGGAACCCACGCTGCTTCTCGGCATGGATGGCTCGGTGCTATCCAATGATGGATCCGCTAGCTGCTGCCGCTGCTGAGACCCCCTTTCCTGGCTAAGTGAGTTGATCTGCTGCTGCTGCCGCTCTAATTGGAGTGCCAACTCCGCGTGCGCTGATTCTAGGCCTCTAACGCGTTCTGCTTCCTGCTTCCTCTGCTCCTCCTCCAGCTTCCTCTTCTTCTCCTCCTCCATCTTCTTTCTCGCACGGCTTCTGTAGTCGGCGTTCCAGTCCGCAAACCCCTGATACCACGGAACAATGCCTTTGCCTCGTGTTCTTCCCGGGTGTTCAGGATTTCCCAGGGCGCGTGTAAGCTCGTCGTTCTCTCTGTTGGGCGTGAACACCCCCGTTCGAGCCTCTTCTATTGCAACAAGTAGTTTGACGTCGGCTCCTTTAAGACTTGCCTTCTTCAAAACCTGGCCTGTCTTTGGGTCCAACGCCCCCCCATGCGCATAGAACCAAGTCCTGCACCTGGGGGGCCAGCTCAATGTAACTGGAATGACCTCTGCATCTATCATCTCTTGCTCAGCCTTATCCCACTTAGGCCGGGCCACCGCGTAGCCACCTGGCCCCAGCCTATGGTAATGCTCCTTTTTCGCGGCATTGAGCTTGTTTATTCTCGACCGTTCCTTAGCTAATTCCGATTCCTTGAATTTCACGAAAGCGGGCCAGTGATCTCTTTGCTTCTCCAGTGTTCCCGTGAATTCTGGAGTCTTCTTTCCTCCGTACTTGGCCCATATATTTTTCTTGTGGTTGTTGAATGCACGCGCCATCTTCCTAAGAGCAGCGTCCTTGACTTTCTGCACATCTGCATGTGTGAAATGATCTGGTAGGGTGAAATGTGACATGAGAGATTCCCAAAGCCGATCTTTTGCTCTTTGGTCAACATAAGTAAGATCTGGACGTTCCGTTGCTGGCTTTTTCCATTCTTGAATGGAGATCGGGATTTGGTCCTTCACAAGAACTCCGCACTGACGAATCCACTTGTCCGCATTCTTCTTAGGCTCGCTTGGTTCGCCATTAGGTTTGATGGCATCGATGTTGTACTTTACGCCATCCTTCAACTTTTTGCCCGGGCCTCGCTTTCTGCTGCCTGCAGACGATTTACTCGATCCGGAGGGCTGAAAGAAGAAAGATCGATTCGTTAATATATATATATATATATACAAAATCATTTAAAACACGTGATGATCACCAGATGCCTGCTTCTATAATGTACCTCGCCGGTATTTGCTATTTCAAGATCATCATAGTTCTGGACTTCATCAATTCGGTCGTCTTGATCGAATATCATATCACCCTCCCCGGTATTGTTCAGATATTGGGAGCCGTCATCTTCTTCATTCTGATCATGTGGCCCGCGAGGGGAGCGTATGATCTCGAACACGGCCTCTTCTCCTTCTCTGCCGGTATTGTCCGCCATAGCTTTTATTTAACTAATCCAGAAGAAATATAAAACAATTTAGTACGCATCTCAAATAATAGTAGATAATTGATATGCATCTCGAATAATAGTAGATAATATATATGCATCTCGAAAGATAAAACTGAATCATAGTAGATAATATGCATCATCGAATATAATCTCGAATACATCGTCTCGAATATTATCGAAAGTGGCGCCCGGAGCCACCAAAGGAGCTCCGGGTCGTCGACGGGACCCGGGGCCGGGTTCCTCACCAAGCGGCGCCCCCCTGAAGGTAGCACCTCCCAGTGCCAGCCCGGCGGAGCCCAGTCCCGGACATGGCTCCTCTGAAGCAGGACGTCGTCGCGAACGGGTCGACGGCGAGGATGCGGGCCGGGCATCGTTGACGTCGATAACAAATTCTATATGCAAATGTAACATTTTTTCTTATATACAAATTCTATATGCAAATTCTATATGCAAATTTAACATAACGGACATTAATCTAATTCATCTAACATTTGACATTAATATATCTAATTCATCTAACATTTGACATTAATCTAACATTTCTATGTAATTCATCTAACATTTGACATTAATATATCTAATTCGATCATCTAACAAATTGACATTAATCTAATTCATCTAGCTAAAACTTTAACATTAATCTAACATTTATATAACTACAAAACAGAGAAAACAGAAAATAATTAAGAAAAATGTGTGTGTGTGTGTACTCTGTGTGTGTGTGTGTGTACTCTGTGTGTGTGTGTGTGTGTGCGGGCGGGCTCGATCGGATGATCGAGGGCGCGGCCATGGCGCAGGGGGCTCACAGCGGGGCGACCGGGGCGGCGACGGGGGGCGGCGACGGGCGCGGCGACGGGCGCGGCGACGGGGCGGCGGCGAGACGGCGACGCGCGACGGGGACGGCGACAGGGACGGGCCGGGGCGGCGACGTGGACGGGGACGGCGACGGCGACAGGGACGGCGACGGCGACGGCGACGGCGCGCGACGGGGGCGGCGACGGGGACGGCGCGCGACGGGGGCGGCGACGGGGGGCGGCGGCGCTGTCGATCGAAGAAGCAGAGGAGACGAGCGAACAGAGAAGAAGTGAAAATTTTCACAAGGGTTGTTTATATAGGATGGACCTTTAGTACCGGTTGGAGCCACCAACCGGTACTAAAGGTCAAATTTGGCCAGGCCAAGCGGCGGGAAGCGACCCCCTTTAGTACCGGGTCGTGGCTCCAACCGGTACTAAAGACATCCCTTTGGTACCGGTTGGATCTACCAACCGGTACTAAAGGTGGTGCGCTGCCGCAGGTGCGGTGCGGGCAAGTTTAGTCCCACCTCGCTTGCCGAAGGGCGCCCGCACCAGGTTATAAGCCCCGCCGCGGCTGCTGTCTCGAGCTCCTCTGTATTGCAGGCCTTCTGTGCCTACCTCTGCTGCTATGCCTTGTTGGGCCTGCTGGGCCTGCGGGCTTGCATCCTGGCCCAACTACAAGTTGGGTGTCTAGTCGTATGCAGGCCGCTGTGGCCCAGTAGGCGGGCTTTTTTTTATTTATATTTTTTCTCTTTTTTCTTTTCTGCTTTATTTATTTTCTTGTATTTATTTCTGAGTTGTTTTTTGCTGTATTTAGAGTTTCTTTCTGAATATTTTTGTAGAACTGTGTAGTGTGCTTGAGTGAGAGAATGCCCGTCCATACATATTATTTGTTCCGGTCCTAGCGTGCCATTTCCACCCAATCTGCCCTTATGCCGCGATTCAGGAACACCAATCGGCTTAAGGTCAGGAATAAAGTCAATACAAAACTCAATGACCTCCTCATTTTCATGGCCCTTGGAGATGCTTCCTTCTGGCCTAGCACGATTATGAACATATTTCTTTAAGACTCCCATGAACCTCTCAAAGGGGAACATATTGTGTAGAAATACAGGACCCAGAATGGCAATCTCTTCGACTAGGTGAACTAGAACGTGCGTCATGATATTGAAGAAGGATGGTGGGAACACCAACTCGAAACTGACAAGGCATTGCACCAAATCACTCTCTAACCTTGGTAGGATTTCTGGATCGATTACCTTCTGAGAGATTGCATTGAGGAATGCACATAGCTTCACAATGGCTAATCGAACGTTTTCCGGTAGAAGGCCCCTCAATGCAACCGGAAGCAGTTGTGTCATAATCACGTGGCAGTCATGAGACTTTAGGTTCTGAAACTTTTTCTCTGCCATATTTATTATTCCCTTTATATTCGACGAGAAGCCAGACGGGACCTTCATACCGAGCAGGCATTCGAAGAAGATTTCCTTCTCTTCTTTGGTAAGAGCGTAGCTGGCATGACCCTGGAACTGCTTTGGATCCATGCCGTCTTTTCCGTGCATACGTTGCTGGTCCTCCCGTGCCTCCGGTGTATCTTTTGTCTTGCCATACACGCCCAAGAAGCCTAGCAGGTTCACGCAAAGATTCTTAGTCACGTGCATCACGTCGATTGCAGAGCGGACCTCTAGGTCTTTCCAATAGGGTAGGTCCCAAAATATAGATTTCTTCTTCCACATTGGTGCGCGTCCGTCAGCGTCATTCGGAACAGATTGTCCGCCAGGACCCTTTCCAAAGATTACTTTTAAATCCTTGACCATATCAAGTATATCATCACCAGTACGGTGGGGAGGCTTCTGCCGGTGATCTGGATCACCTTTGAAATGCTTGCCTTTCTTTCTTACGGGATGCCTGCTCTGAAGAAATCGACGATGCCCCAGGTACACATTCTTCTTACATTTATCCAAATATATACTGTCGGTATCATCTAAACAGTGCGTGCATGCGTGGTATCCCTTGTTTGTCTGTCCTGAAAGGTTACTGAGAGCAGGCCAATCATTGATGGTTACAAACAGCAATGCTCGCAGGTCAAATTCCTGCTGTTTGTGCTCATCCCACACACGTACACCTTCTATGCTCCACAGCTCTAAAAGTTCTTCAACTAATGGCCTTAGGTACACATCAATGTCGTTGCCGGGTTGCTTGGGGCCTTGGATGAGCACTGGCATCATAATGAACTTTCGCTTCATGCACAACCAAGGAGGAAGGTTATAGATACATAGAGTCACAGGCCATGTGCTATGATTGCTGTTCTGCTCCCCAAAAGGATTAATGCCATCTGCACTTAAACCAAACCATACGTTCCTTGCGTCAGCTGCAAAGTTCTTCCACCTTCTCTCGATTTTTCTCCACTGCGATCCGTCAGCGGGTACTCTCAACTTCCCGTCTTTCTTACGGTCTTCTTTGTGCCATCGCATCAACTTGGCATGCTCTTTGTTTTGGAACAAACGTTTCAACCGTGGTATTATAGGAGCATACCACATCACCTTGGCAGGAATCTTCTTCCTGGGGCGCTCGCCCTCAACATCACCAGGGTCATCGTGGCAGATCTTATAGCGCAATGCACAACATACTGGGCATGCATTCAAATCCTCGTACTCACCGCGGTAGAGGATGCAGTCATTAGGGCATGCATGTATCTTCTGCACCTCTAATCCTAGAGGGCAGACAGCCTTCTTTGCTTCGTACGTACTGTCAGGCAATTCGTTATCTTTTGGAAGCTTCTTCTTCATTATTTTCAGCAGCTTTTCAAATGCCTTGTCAGGTACACCATTCTCTGCCTTCCATTGCAGCAATTCCAGTGTGGTACCCAGCTTTTTCTTGTCATCTTCGCAATTTGGGTACAACGGTTTCTTGTGATCCTCTAACATGCTCTGCAACTTCAGCTTCTCCTTTTCACTTGCACACTTTCTCTTTGCATCCGCAATGGCCCGACCTAGATCATCAGCGGGCTCATCTGATGCCTGTTCTTCAGCTTCTTCCCGCATTGCCGGCTCAGCTTCTTCCCCCATTGTTGTACCATCGTATTCATGGAACCCATGGCCAGGATAGCTGTCGTCGTCCTCTTCTTCTTCATTGTCTTCCATCATAACCCCTCTTTCTCCGTGCTTGGTCCAAACATTATAGTGGAGCATGAAACCGGACTCAAACAGGTGGACGTGAATGGTTCTTGACTTAGAGTAATTCCGATCATTCTTACATCCAGCACATGGACAAGGCATAAAACCATCCGCCCGCTTGTTCGCCTCAGCCGCAAGCAGAAAAGTCTGCACGCCATTAATGAACTGGGCAGAGCATCGGTCATCGTACATCCATTGCCGGCTCATCTTCATTACACAGCACCGAAAAGACCAAATTAATACAAGTTCATACATAAAGTTCATACAACACTTATTATCATAAAACAACATACAAATAACTCTCTAGCTAAAGCATTTAAATGCAACAACAAATGCGATCAAGATCGCAACTAAGGTAACAATTGATCCAACAGCATAATGATACCAAGCCTCACTATCGATGGCATATTTTCTAATCTTTCTAATCTTCAAGCGCATTTTCTCCATCTTGATCTTGTGATCATCGACGACTTCGGCAACATGCAACTCCAATTCCATCTTCTCCCCCTCAATTCTTTTCAATTTTTCTTTCAAATACTCGTTTTCTTTTTCAACTAAATTTAACCTCTCGACAATAGGGTCGGTTGGAATTTCCGGTTCACATACCTCCTAGATAAAAATATCTATGTCAACTTGATGGGCATAATTTGTCATAAACACGAAATGCAACAAATAATTATAAAAGAGAATATACCACATCCGAATCATAACCCGGACGAGGGCCGACGGGGACGGATATCAAAGCCATGGCACTATGTATAACAAACAACGTACGGGTAAGATAATTATACAAGTAACTATATATCTAAATCACATATAATTGCATATAAATCAAATACTACCACATATAATTCCTCCCAAAATAAAACCCACAAATCACTATACTTATAGAGCATTGCAAGAGCTAATCTAGCAATGAGAGATGAAAGGACAAAGTTGCTAACCTTTGTGATCACTTGGATGGATGGGGTGCCTTCAAATCTTGGACAAATTTTGGCAAAAATGGAGGTGAGCTCGAGCAAGAGGGGAAGAAAACAGAGAGGAGGGGAAAAACAGAGCGCTTCGGCTAGGGCTGGACGAAGGGTTTATATAGGATGATCTTTAGTACCGGTTGGTTATACGAACCGGGACTAAAGGTGCATTTCTAGTCCCGGTTCGTGGCATAAACCGGTACTAAAGGTGCTGGTGGGGCCCCAGCCTGACAACAGCCTGCCACCACCTCTTTAGTACCGGTTCGTGGCACGAACCGGTACTATAGGTTCGCCACGAACCGGTACTAATGAGCGCCGCCCGCCTAGCTGTTGGAACCGGCACTAATGGTCACGTTAGTGCCGGTTCAGTTACAAACCGGGACTAATGTGTCTCACATAAGGCCCTTTTTCTACTAGTGGCACGAGCTAATCTAGCAATGAGAGATGAAAGGACAAAGTTGCTAACCTTTGTGAACATTTGGATGAATGGGGTGCCTCAAATCTTGACAAATCTTGGCAAAAAATGAAGGATGAGCTCGAGCAAGGGAAGAGAACAGAGGAGAGAAATGAGAAAACAGAGAGCTTTGTCTCGGGCTGGACGAAGCACTATTTATAGTGATACCTTTAGTCCCGGTTGGTAATACAAACCGGGACTAGAGATAGATCTTTAGTCCCAGCTGGTTTTACCAATCGGGACTAAAGGTCCTCGCAGGGGCCCCAGCCTGACGCAACCATGCCAGCACCCCTTTAGTCCCGGTTGGTAATACCAACCAGGACTAGAGGTTCCTCATGAACCGGGACTAATGCCTAGAATCATGAACCTGGACTAGTGGACACATTAGTCCCGATCCAAAACCCGACTGGGACTAATGCTCCGGTCCAAAGGCCTGTTTTCTACTAGTGTCCCGTGGAAAATAGCTCCCGTGGAAAATCCCATGAGGTTCTAATCATGTGCGTGGTCACATGGAGGATGCATCGACATGGCACGAGGCAATGGAACAGAGCAAGGAGTGGCGGCTTCGGCTAATTGAGCCAGGCCAGGACTCAAGGGCGAGTAGACACAATATGACACCAAAGAAAAAGAGCAAGTAAATTATGAAAGCTAATTTAGAAGTACAGTTGAGTTTTGAAGCAAACAAAATTGCCGTCGATAAAAAAGATGGGATTGCTAAATCTCAATCGAGTGAGACTTAACAAAGTCTGAGTCAATGCAATATTCATGAGATCGCACGTGGATATATGTGTAAAGTTTTCTTTTAGTTTTTTCTTTCTCTCTTTGTATGTGTTACTATTTCACTTGATTGTGACTTGGTTAAATTTCGGTTGACTGAGATCTAGCCACACCCTCAATAAAAGCTCCAATGTTTAGAAAATCCATTTCTGAGGTCCTGCTCATCTGCATCCGCGCTGAATAATAAAATCAAAATAAGTACGAAAATAATTCAAAAAATCCCTTTTTTTGGCATGGTAGATAATTTCATGCGTATGACCCTCTCTAATTTTTGAATCATTTGAACATCTGAGCAGCTCTCAACAAAAAAGGCAAATTCAGGGTCTCTAAAAATGTTTACTCTTCATGCACTGTTTTGACCCGATTTGTCTTTTTTGCTGAGAGCTATTCAGATGTACAAATGATCTAAAAATTGGAACGGACCTCACGCAAGAACTAATCTACCGTCGGAATTCTTTTTGAATTTTTATAATATTTATTTTAATTTATCTTCTGACCGGGTGCAGATGAGCTTGGACACCGAACTGCAACACTCCCAATGTTTTAGTTATTGCGCATTTATTGATTAGTTTTGAATCTCGATGGTACTAGTTAAACACTAGAGAACTTGCAAAATTGCATTATATGTTTGCCGCAATTCTTGTGTGCATTATATTTACATGGTTTTTACCTTAATCAATTTTGCCACACCAAAGATTATTCCTACCTTCGCCACTATGCCCACGTACACATATACTTACCCGTATGAATGCACATCTTACCCCTATGATTACCTTCGTTTGTCGACGGAAACGTCCCCTTTCACTGAACGAACATCAACGGGAAGCCTGAAATAAATTTTTGATGAATAGATAGGTTCTCCCCTGCCTAGACCACATCCGAATGGTGTGTCTCGTGTCGTCAGAGGACGTGTCAAGATATGTCTCCAGCGCACGAATGCTGTTGTGGTTTGTCCTTGGTCTATCCGCATGGATCTGGTGTAGGTTTGTCCACTTTCATGTGTATGGCGTGACTACTTCTTGACTTATTATCACTAGAAGGTTTGCCTGGGGCGGCGATGGCGGCGCGCCTTTGTTCCTAGGTGGTCTACGGACATAGATGTATTTTTTTGTTACCTTTTGTGTTCTTTTGTACTGATGAATAGATCAAACTTTTTTTCCAGAACTACTTCTTGATAATGTAGAAGGGATATTGAATGTATACATGGATTGATTTTCCACACATACATATATATATATATATATATATATATATATATATATATATATATATATATATATATATATATATATATATATATATATATATATCAACATAATGGGCCAGGCGGTTTGAGAGAGGACATGTTATTATAAGCACAGAAATTTTGTAGGCTGATAGTTTCACAGAGGGGAATAATTTTTCAAAATCTGCTATAATTGCTCTTATACACAGCTTTAACATCACGTGTTACACTTCGTTGTGAATAATGAATGGTAATGAAAAACCTAACTTACTAAACAAAAGGCCCATCATAATATGAACCGATCTATCTAGAGCCATTGATCATCACGTACTGCATCTGCACCAAATTTACTAGCTTCTCCTCATGCCAGTCCACCACCTATATTCGCTGGCCCCCTGCTTCTTGATCTCGGACGGGGAGGGCTTGAGGTCCTGGTCGTGGCCCTCGTCGATGCGGCGGAGGTACTCGTGCTTGAACATCACGGGGTTGCCGGCGAAGCACTCGCGCAGCGCCGCCGTGGCCTTGATGCACGCCTCCTTGTCGACGGGGGTGGGGGAGCGTGAATTTTTGTCCAAAAAGACCACATACCGAACCGTATTGTCAAAAAGGACTACCTGCGGTATGTATTGTCAAAAAGGACCCCCAGGTTTGTGGCGGCAGGCGCGCCAGGTGACATGTGTCACCTGCCGCCACGGCGGGCGGCGGCAGCACCTGTAGCCCGGCTGCAACGGATTCCCAGCCGATTATCGACGAGTTGTTGGATGAATTTGCAGGAGCTGTCTGGTTTACGAGCCTTGATCTTCGCGCTGGGTATCACCAGATACGGATGAGTCCGAAGGACGAACACAAGACTGCTTTCCAAACCCATCACTGGCATTTCGAGTTCAAGGTCATGCCCTATGGAGTGACAGATGGTCCGGCGACGTTTCAGACAGGGATGACTGTTGTTCTTGCTCCCTTGTTGCGCAAAGGTGTACTCGTCTTTATTGACGATATTCTTGTCTACAACGAGACGTACTCTGGAAGGGCACCTACTGTTGCTTCGCTCGGTATTTCAGCTGCTGGAGAAGTACTCTCTGAAAGTGAAGCGGAGTAAATGTGCATTCACCCAACATCAGCTCAAGTACCTGGGCCATGTTATCAGCAAGGATGGGGTTCATACTGATCCGAGCACGGTTGATAGGGTCCGCGCCTGGCCTCGTCCGGAGTCAGTAAAGGAAGTTCGTCAATTCCTCGGTTTGCCAGGTAATTACCGCAAGTTTGTTCGTAACTATGGGATCATGAGTCGTCCTCTGACCGATTTGCTGAAAAAAGGGACGGTGTTCGTTTGGACTTCTTTGCATGACGAGGCTTTCCAAGCTCGGAAGCATTCGTTGACCTCGGCTCCTGTACTGGCCCTTCCGGATTTCTCGAAGTCGTTCATCCTAGAAACCGACACATCTAACTGTGGGATTGGCGCTGTTCTCATGCAAGGACACCACCCCCTGGCCTTCCTGAGCAAAACTTTGGGTCCCAAGTTGCAGGCACTGTCCACTTATGAAAAAGAGTGCCTGGCGATTTTGATGGCAGTAGATCGCTGGCGTTCGTATCTCCTCGTCTCACCCTTCACTATCAGAACTGACCATCGAAGCCTTGTATGTTTGGACGAACAAAGATTGACAACGCCATGGAAACACAAGGCTTTGATGAAATTGCTTGGTCTGCAATATACCATAGAGTATCGAAAAGGGGCTACAAACCAAGCTGCAGATGCTCTGTGACGCCGAGCTGAGCGCAAGGAGCAGCTATTGGCCGTTTCTGTTTGTGTGCCCGCCTGGCTGGAGGCAGTGAAACAAGGATATCAACAAGACCCCCAGTGCACTCGTTTGCTCGCAGCAGCCGCGGTACGCTCGCCAGTTGACGCTCCTTTCTCGGTCAACGATGGACTCATCCGTTACAAAGGGAGGGTAAGGATTGGCGCCAATACTGCCGTGCAACAACAGCTGTTGCAGGAGTTCCATGCAAGTGCTTGGGGAGGACACTCAGGGGTGCAAGCTACTTACAACCGGCTGACCAAACTATTTGCATGGCCACATCTGAAGAAAATCGTTAAGCAATTCATTGCCGTATGTGAGGTGTGCAAACAAGTCAAGGCAGAGCATGTCCGTTACCCCGGGCTTTTGCAACCCTTGACCGTGCCTGAGCAAGCCTGGCAGATGGTTACACTTGATGTTGTGGAGGGGCTCCCCGGTCTCCCTTTTATACTCTGATTCGGCGAAATCCCGGCCGTCAGATCCGCCACAATCGCGCAATTGACGGTCGCGTACAGATCCGCAATATCTCTGGGACAGCGTTGTGGGGACGCGTGGCAAAATTCTCGGCGCGAGAATCGAGGCACCGCGGCCACTTTCCTGACTCAACCGTCACATCGTGTGCGCGCGCTTCCCCACGATTTCGAAATCACCGGGGATTTCGCGATGCCGAGATCCGAATGAACTCCGCGTTCACTGGTGCGTTCTGGCGCATCGAAATTCACCGAGTGAAACAAGAAGACCCGTCAGACACTCGGATGGACCTCCAGCTATTCCAGAGTACCCGAATGGAGGCCAGACGAAAATTCCAATAATCTCACCTTCAAGCCTTAAGATAGACTCTCCCGGGAGTTGGTCCGCACCAGATCGAGTGATTCGAACATTCCGACTGTTCGAACCACACGAAAGTCACTTAACCTGAACCGGATGTGGTTTTGAAACCGAGTGAGGAACAGTTCAGCTTGTTTCCAAGCGCTCCCGAGGCGCTGCCGACGTCACGACACGCCGATCACTCGACTCCCAAACCCTCAACCAATTGGGGGTCTACTGACGAGGTCACGTACCCTGGGTAGGGTCATAGACCGCTAATCTAGGGCACTCCTGGGGTCCTACAAGTTTACAGAAGTCCCTGGACTACCTCAGCATTCGGACGAATGTACAAGACGCACTCGGATGCTTGGGGTCACTCAGACGTCAACCAGCCAGTCGGCCACGCTTCAACACTCGGGCACGAGGAAGCAGAGACGACGTGGGAGCTCTAAAGTTCGAGTTACTTAACTCACTTAAAGAGTTGTGAATAGCACATTACCTGTAACGCTCATAGTTAACACAACAGTTTCCAGTAACTCCGGCAGTTACTAGCATTAATGGCCCTCGTAATGACACTCGGCGGGTGGTGGCGTACTTCAATAAGCCATTCCGCGATGCCAGGACGAGGGTTACGAACTCTTTGAAATCAGATACCCATACAAAGAAAACACTAAGCCCCAGGGCTCGAGACGTAGGACTTTTACCACTTTCGAATGGGGTCCGAACTCGTAAATCCGAGTGTGACGTCTGTGCCATAGCTAGGCTTCGCCCTTACTCATACGTACCCCCCGTACTACTGTCAGTATTACTCCCACGACACATGGTATTTAACAGACAAATTCATACAATTTTTTTGCAGGTCTTATACAGGGCAACTACTTTGATCCGTATGTGGTCGTTACTCACTCCTGCGGAAACCAGGGAGTCTTTGGTTACTGGGTCAACCCGATGGAAGATGGTTGCTCGGGATATCTATAACCGGTTTGGATGACGGTCCAGCAGTAGGATAGGATGATAGGTGGTTAGGCATCTAGTCCTATCTTTGCCGGTTGTGGCATCTTTTTATTTCTTTCGAACTATTTCATACCTTTGTTTCAGCTGGTACTGAACCGCAGACTATTTGGTTATTTTGATAATAAAGGGGCCGCATGCATCTTTCTGATGCAGAGGGCGGAGGTACTCCTCCTTTTCTAAAAAAAAGAGACAACGATCTAAATCTGGATAGTTTTAATGCACATATATGAGGCGTGCCTCACCCCAAGCACGTACATGGCTGATTGATCGATGAAGTCACATCAATTACTAACTAACATGCATATGCAAAGAAAAATTACTTACTAACTCGCCTACAAAAATTACTAACTAGTATGTATATGCAAGATCTATGGCCATAGCCAGGTAGCTATATCGGATCGTGGTACTGTACAAATTAAGCTGCTAGCTTCTCCTCATGCCAGTCCATCACCTCCACTTCCAATCATCCTCCTTCTTCACCTGCTTCGGCGACGGCTTGACGTCCTGGTCGAGGCAGTGGTCCAAGCGGTCGATGTACTGGTGCTCGAACCACTGGCGGTTGCGGTCGAAGCACCTGCGCAGGGCCGCCGTCGCCCTGGCGCACGCCTCTGCATCGAGTGTTAGATATTAATCGTGTCATTTGTTCCAAGATAATTAGTGGCTATATTTGTTACCGAGGACTGTGGATCGAGTGATTCGGTCAGCAGAAAAGTGTTTAGTTTTCCATGCATGTAGGATCATCTGAGTGGCCAGCCAAGTGATTTGGCCGAGTCAAGTTAGTTGTCGGTGTGTTAGCTAGTGGTTAGTGCATGGAGAGTTTGGTGGAATAGTGGGTCTAGGTAGAGTGCGTGCGTGAGTGCATGGCAGGGGTGCCTGGTCCTGTGTATATAAGTGAGTATGAGTCGATGAGAAAATGGAGGCCGTGAGGGTTGGGAAAAACACAATGTAGCATCTTGTTCCACCAAGGAGAAGGGCCTCTCGTGCAAAGCAACAGCTGGTCTTCTCTTTGGTTGAGTGCGTGTGTGTAGAGTTTCTCACCATGTGTGTGTGTGTTTATGACAGAACAAGAGAGAGAGAGAGCTGTGAGAGGCAGCACCAAGGTAGAAGAAGCGGCGCTGCAATGGAGGCGGCGCCAACATCGAGGACACGCTTGGCTGGGTCGTCCGGCAACTTGATCGCGTCGGGGTGGCACTCGCAGAATGCCGTCATGAACTCGTCGATGCAGCCGCCATTTTCCATGTGGTGGTAGACCGTGTTCATGTCGCTGGTGTGGTTTATCAAGGACATGACGCTCCCCATGCCCGGCGCCCGGCGGCGTTAACTGATGTAGGAGTAGTATATTAATTTAGGGTTAATCTACCCTCGATCTATCGGGCTAATTAATAGCGCAGGCAGCCACACTATATACGGAGCAGGTGCGTGCCGATCCGATACTTGCGGTTCAAGGAAATGCCCTGCCCCCTGCGGAGCTTTATACAGTACTCCCTTCGTTCCTAAATATAAGTGTTTTTAAAGGTTCCACTAGGGGACTACATATGAATGTATATAGACATACTTTAGAGCGTAGATTCACTCATTTTACTCCGTATGTACTTCCCTAGTGAAATACTCCCTCAGTTCCTTTATCTAAGGTGTATAATTTTTGGCACGGTGACCAGTGCGCATAATTAGAAAGGTGTTAGGACAAACTTACCCTTGGCAAATTTGTTGGTTAGGTGGCAAGTAAATCAGTGAATCCAGAAAAGTAAGAGATACATGCAATCGAGAGAGAATAGTTTTCTTCTTTTGACACAAAAAGAGATACTGGCAATCAGGAGAGAGATACTTTCCTTTCTTCTGCAAGGCTAAAAAGGGAGTTACGAGGATCTAGAAGAAATGCACCTTACATTGTGGAATTTTATCGAAAAACAAATACACCCTATATAAAGGAACGGAGGGAGTATTTTCAAAAACTTATATTTAGGAACGGAGGGAGTACTAATTAGCTAGTATGCGAGAGATATGTAATCTTTGAAAATATACGTTGTCAACTACTCTTTTTTTTTCCCGCACGCGAAGACTGGAACTGCTCTCTCGGGAGCGATCCCGTCTGCCCCCTACTTCGCCGGCCTCCAAGACGCTCCGACCGGTCCCTGCCTCCTCCGTCTGCCGCTTCAGCGGCGGGAGGGGGTGGGGAGCCTGGTGTTTCGGTTCAGGTCTGTAGTTAGGGTTGGCCTAGTGCTTCCTTGAGGCGTTGTTTCCATGGAGGAGGCAGCGCCGCGTCGGAATAATTTGCCTCTGTTCTTCCTCCATCTTGACGTCGCTGTAACCAGTAGCGTCGGGGAGCAGGTGGCCCGGTCGATATGGCGAGGTTCGTGTCTGGTAGTGGGCCGTCGGTGCTCACGCAGGTCGCGGTCGTGTCGGCTACTGTAGTTGTGTTTACTGTCTTGCAGTTGGGCGTGTGGATGACGGCAGGCGGCGACGTTCCTCTTCTTTGACTACATTGGCGTTGAAATCTGGTGACCACGGGGAAGATCCCCGGCCTACATGCCACAAAGACTCGGTCTCGTCGCTTGCGGCGACCCGCTTCATCGGCTCAAAAAGCATCTTCGTATGCAATGGTGCTCTCCCAGATCTTGGTATGGCGGTTGTTCTCAACTTTTTTCGGTGTTGCCATGGTGATGGCGAAGGATGTTTGTGGACTACGTTTCGGCAAGGCACAATTTTCTGCAAGGGTGAAATAATAGTTTTACTTTTTGTAGAACTAGACCAGTGGCCCTCGCAAATGCGAGGGCATCTTCTTTAGTGTATTGGATGTGTATTATAAATAAATTTCTGATTTATAAACTTCTAATTTATGATGTATGACTTCAAACATTTCGATCCAGCAAGCACCATCAATATTTATTCTATTTTTAAGAATATAATGTGTGTGAAAAACATATTTGTTATTGCTTAATTTAGGGGTGAATAGTGATGTTAATCTTAGAACATGATATCAATTGTTCTGACAATTTAGTTGCAATGATCCAAATTATAGAATGATAGTTTAGAATGACAATAGGTCAATAGCCCAATAATAGTTCGTTTAATTTTCTGATACATAGAATATAGTCTGTGTATATAATTTACAAAGTCATACTATTTATAACTTGTTTATATAAAAGTCATCAGACAATGTTTGACTACTAAAAAACTACTTGGTCTAGTACGAAGATCAATGGTTCAACACATTTAGAAAATAGTCAAAAATATGTTGAATGTGTATTGTTGTCACCATTATACATGCATCCAAAGTGTTGGTACTGATGAATTTGATATTGTCTTCAAAGGAGGGTCCCTACCACACCTCGTAAAGTCGATTGGGCAATGGTGTTTCTATTGTTCATGGGATGATGGTCGGCTATGTCATGTTTACCAATAGTTACTTCAATGATAGCAGAGCGGGTGGCGACTGCGGCGAACACAAAGGTCACTATAGATATTTACATTAATTAGATATTTTGCTGGATCCTTTGCGTATGTTGGTTAAGGCAAAATGCTCTCTGTATATATTTTTATTTGTACTCGTCTATTGTACATCTTAACAAAGACATGTAAGATATGATATATGTTCATACAATGTCAACCCTGACGATTTTTTATATAGCAATATTAGCGCTATAAGGCCCGACTTATCATTTGTGTACACATGCACACATAGGGTGTGAAGTGCATGGACATCTTCTCTGATTTCAAAGAAATACACTACTAAATAATCTTTGGTTTGACTTTTCTAAAACGAAGCAGGGCTGCCTTTCTGACTGAAATGTGACTTATGGCACCATCGAAAACATTTACCAGTTTTTTCCTAGATAGAGGTACGAAGTGAAACTGTCTATGCTTTACAATCCTACAATTTAAACAACTCACATAGATTTTTAAAATAAAATCATGTAATAAAAATAAAACTGAAGTTCTATTGAACATGACACTATAGATGAGCAGTTTATAAGAAAGTCATTGTTGTTTTTAGTGAAACACAATTCATATTCTATGTTGTATTTTTTATTTCTGTATTATCCACCCAATCCAGTTAGAAACTCTATATCTTTCCAATCCTATACAAAATCGGCAGAGGGTACATTTATTCTTTCTTGTGCGTATAACTCGTCATCTTAAATAACATTATTTTGAGAAAATATAGATAGAAGATTCTGGCAGCTTTGATGGAGTATTATGTAATGTATTTTCTACAATGTATAGTAGATATTTGTTTTCACTAAAACAAAAAATAAATATTTTGGATTTATCTAAAATCATGTAAATAAAAACTACAAAGCTTACATGAAAAGTGCCCAAAGTAAAAAATGTGCATACACATCCTCTAGGATTTCACTTGCTGAAACACCGAACCTTCACCTATTAAATAAAGGCAGCATGATCAAATATAACAAAGTGCTTGCAATCAAATATTATTCTCAATATTTACAACGTTAAATACCAATATATCATTACTACTAAGAATGATCGAACATACAACTTGCACAACAAAACTAATATTTATAGGGTTTTTAGGTTATGCATGCACCTCTAGAATTGATTAGAAATTTTTAGAGAGACCGCCGCAGAAAAAAGAAAAGAAAATTTTATAGAGATAAAATGATTAGAAGATTAAATAGCAATTTACATGCCCCTGGCTACCACCATCTGTTGATCGCCCGATCCATGCATACCCTGAAGAGTATCAACGGCGAGTAGAGTTGTTGTTTAAGAAAGCATAAACCTGTCCATCCATCATGTGATTGATTTGGTGTAGAGAACCATGGAAAGTATTACAACGTCCCCATCTCAGTATGCAACAGTCTAGACCAGCAGGGGGAGATAATTAAGCATCGGGATAGTCCATAGCAAGGAGGTTCCACCCGCTAGAACCTTCCATGGATCAGGTGATGGACATGCTGATACTAAGTAGGAAGGCAGCCTAGAGCAGTAGAGCTTATAGGAAAATATAATTTAATGCACACCCCTGCATGCATGACACGTAGACTGAACAGAGTGTAGACATTCTCACAATTGGATGTGCCTGTGTAAGAGTGCAAGGGTTTAGACGAATACCTTTGAAATTGCATGTACAACTGGGCATGCAAAGTGCTAATGTGATGCGTAGACGCTGCTCATGGTGTGCTTGTAGAGCAGCGACGACATGCTGGGCCGACCATGTCGGTGTCATAAAGCAGTTGTTGGATGCGCCAGTCGACACCGCTGTTGTCGCCCGCGGATTGATTTCTCATAAAATGAGGTGTTGCAGCCGACAAACCTTCTAGTTTTTTTTACAAAGGACGCGATGACCTCGGCTGGGAGTAGATATTTGAGAATATGAACGTACGTAATGGTAATATGGCTAATTTCTTAACCTTTTCTTCCATGGTAGAAGGCTAATTTCCTGAACAAACATCTATGATTATATGAATTTATCAGATAAGCAAACCGCTATGATTAAATGAATTCATCAGATAAAAGGGTCAAATGTTTCTGATTTTTTTCCTTTTTGATTTGACCGCAGCTGCCGCTGCTCCTAACTTTCTTGAAAAAAATCTGCTGCCGCACCTTTTTTAATTGAGGTAAAGCTATTGCCGCTCCTTTATTTTTTACGTGACAACTGCTCTCTAAACGTGATGAGAGGTATATCTGCTCCCGCTCGTTCATTATTGAGGTAAAGCTGCTGCTCCTCCTTTCCTTTTACGTGACTGTGCCTTGTTTTTTGTGATGCTAGCCGAATTCACACGTCCTTTTATATCTAACCAATGAATTAAGAGTTCTAGTCTAGGACGTTTTAGCTCTAAACGTGATCTGTGGGTCCGCTTCTATTTATGTAGATCTAAGGGTCATGTTTTATTGACTAATAAAGGGTCCACTATATCAATGGTCAATATTTTCTAATTAACGTGAGAATTTCTAGCATATTTCCTTATTTGTGATCCGTATTTTGCTTTTAGTAGATAATAGATAGATAGATAGATAGATAGATAGATAGATTTTTTGTGCAAAGTTGCTTGACAAGCATTTGTGTCTTGTATGGTGACCATATGTGTAATCTCTTTGAACACATTGTCTAATAAAATATATGGTTGCTTCAAAAAAAAACTACTCTTTTTTTTGTCTGCGGAACTACTCCTTCCGAGATACACGTGGTAACACACTGTCTCAAACTCCAATGTGTCACTTTGCCCATTGTTTTTTGTCGGTCAATTATATTTAAATAATAAATTCTTTTTTAAACACAGTACAAAAGCAGATGCCCTACTAGTCTCTACTTGAACGTGTACATCTTAATTGGATTCGATAAGATTTTGTGCGTGTTGGACCTGAGTGGTTGCTGAGTTGCTCGTGGGCTGATGCATAGGTAAGTGGGCTTGCGAGTTACACTTCACTGGACGAATCAAAACGCAATCAATTGGAGTCAGGCAGCCGCCTCTTCCCCTAAGAAAACTCTAGTGTTCCTTTGCTTTCCGTCGGTGCCGTCGCTGGTCCGCTTCATCTTCGGTGGCCTTATGACCATGGTGGCGCGGTGGATCCCGGCCCTTGCCGGGGAGGGGGGGGGGGCTCTGTTTTCAGATGTTTCTTCAAGTTTGGTTAAGATTTGTGTCCTGCTCAAGAACAAAGACAAGACGGCGGCGGCTCCGTGCCCAATCCCTGTTCCGGTGGTGTGTCTAGCATCGCCGGTGGGCGTGTGGAGGCATGTCTCCGACGGATCTGTCCTTCGTGGATTTGCTCGGATCTTGTCGTAGTTTGTCTATGTTCGTGTGTTTTCATATTGGATCCTTCCAATCTACGCTACTCTTCATCGGTGGCGGTTTTCTGGTCTAGGAGGCTTTAGAATAAAGACTTCCCGACTTTCTACGACATTAAATTTTGCCCGGCTCCGGCGAGGCAGGGCCTATGACGACGGCGCGGCTTCGGCTCGCTTTAGTGCTTTTAGTCGTCACTAAATGTTCTTCGGATCTGGATGCATGTAATTTTTATATTTCTAGTGTTCGTTATACTAGCATGATTGAAGATAAATAGACCATGAAGTTTACTTGTAGAAAAACACCCGCTTGCCCGTTCCAAATTCCCGGAGTGGAAAATGGCAAATCCAATTCGGCGCCTTTAACGCCCTCTACTACTCTTTTACTAACGGGTGCGCACCCCCCTCCCCCTCGCTCTGGGCCGACCCATCTAGGTTTTTTCTGTTTTTAAAAACATTAAGGAAAAAAAAGTGCAAGGCAGAATGAATACAACCAACGACATTTGATGTACACCGAAGCGACCACTGCACCACCCATCCTCATGTGATAAATATATCTTTCTCATTCTTTTCTTCCTTCAACTTTTGTTATTTCCTTTTCCTTTTTTAATTTTTTCTTCCTACTTTGATGAATGTTTTGAAAATTCGGCAAAAGCAATGAACTTATTGATTATTTTTGTCCAAATTTGCTGAACTTTTTTCAAATCAATGAACTTTTTAAAAAATTCAATGACCTTTTTTTCAAAACTGATGGAATGTTTTTTCCAAATACATGAATCTGTTTTTAAAATTTTATGAACTTTCTTAAATTCGATAATTTGTTTTCAAAATCACTGAATTTTTTCAATTTTTTCTTCAAATTCGTGAACTTTTTCAAATTTGCCAAAAAATCGGATTTTGTGAACTTTTTGATTTTTTGTGGTGTTTTTTATTTTTATGGATAAAAAACCAATTAAGTCAAATGGTCAACGGTCAACCACAGCCGGGTAACCACGAACACCCGAGCGAGCGAGCCAAGACACGAGCGAGCGAGTAGAGAACTGCTTAATAGGCCACAGTCGGCTTAACGTGCGGGTGAGCAAATCCCACTAGTACAGAACCGGCCGCTAATCCCGGTTGGGAAGGGCCTTTAGTCCCGGTTCTTCAACCGGGACTAATATATAGGGACTAAAGCCCCCTCCCCCATTTAGTCCCGGTTGGCCACGAACCGGGACTTAATCCCGGCCACGTGGCCGGCTGCGCCCGCGGTTGGCCGGGGACCTTTAGTTCCGTTTGGTGACACCAACCGGTTTAGGGGTTTAGGAGTTTAGGCTTTATTGTTTATTTTTCCTTTTCATTTTGTGTTTTCCATTTATTTATTTATTTCATTTCAAACATATTTTACGTTACTGCATAATGTACACGTTATGCATATATAATAGAATTTTTCGTAGAACCAATCATATATCATAGAATTTCTCGTACGACCATGCATACACACACACACACACACACATATATATATATATACAATTTGGTATATACAATATCTCCTACAATTTGCAGATCATTACATGCAGGCATTAGGTGTAATGGTATTCTCCATCGGGGAGATATGACCTGCTCAAGCAAAAATCTCGTCATTTCCTCTTGAATTTGCTCGTATGCGGTCCGTTGCTAGGAGCCTATCCCGCATCGACACCAATTTTAAGAAGGAGATCAATATGAATATATTAGTTATGTGTATATATATTAGATCATGATAAAAAAATGCGAATAGTGTTTTGTACCCAAAGATCTCTTGCAGTTTTGGTCTTTTCGGTCATAAAGCGAATGTTCTCGCAAACGTAGTATGCACATAAATTAGTCCCCTGTGCATGTTTCATGCACTTTACGAGAATATAATTCAATCAGATAATAATCAAGCATGATAATGGTTATTAAAACTAGAATTAAAGAGATGCGCGGACGTGGCTAGTACTACTTAATTATAATTACCTTGGACCGTCGCCATCTCAGCTGTTCTTTCCATTCACCGTCAATCTTTTTGATGAACTTTTTCCAAACCCTGTCCGGCAAAGAAAATGAATAAATGATTCTTCGTCACGTGCATCACGTCGATTGCAGAGCACGTTCACGCAAAGATTCTTCGTCACGTGCATCATGTCGATTGCAGAGCGGACATCTAGGATTTTCCAATACTCTAGCTCCCAAAATATAGATTTCTTCTTCCATATGGGTGCGTGCCCGCCAGCGTCATTCGGAACAGAGTGACCGCCAGGATACTTTCCAAAGATTACTTTTAAATCCTTGACCATATAACGTATATCAACACCAGTACGGTGGCCAGGCTTCTTTCGGTTATCCGCCTCACCATTGAAATGCTTGCCTTTCTTTCTTAAGGCATGCTTGATCGGAAGAAACCGACGATGTCACAGGTACACAATCTTCTTACATTTATTCAAATATATACCTTCACTCTCATCTAAACAGTGGGTGCATGCATTGTATCCCTTGTTTGTCTGTCCTGAAAGGTTACTAAGAGCAGGCCAATCATTGATGGTTACAAACAACAATGCTCGTAGGTCAAATTCTTCCTGGTCGTGCTCATCCCATACACAAACACCTTTTAAATCCGACAACTGTATAAGTTCATCAACTAATGGCCTTAGGTACACATCAATGTCGTTTCCGGGTTTCTTAGGGCCTTGGATGAGTACTGGCATCATGATGAACTTCCGCTTCATGCACAACCAAGGAAGAAGGTTATAGATACATAGAGTCACACGCCAGGTGCTATGATTGCTGCTCTGCTCCCCAAAAGGATTGATGCCATCTGCACTTTAACCAAACCATATGTTCCTTGCGTCATCTGCAAAGTACGGCCACTTTTTCTCGATTTTTCTCCACCGCGACCCATCAGCGGGTACTCTCAACTTCCCGTCTTTCTTACGGTCATCTTTGTGCCATCGCAACAACTTGACATGTTGTTTGTTTTGGAACAAACGTTTTAACCGTGGTATTATAGGAGCATACCACATCACCTTGGCAGGAATCCTCTTCCTGGGGCGCTCGCCCTCAACATAATCAACAGGTTCATCGCCCCTGATCTTATAGCGCAATGCATCGCATACCGGGCATGCATTCAAATTCTCGTACTCCTCACCGCGGTAGAGGATCCAGTCATTAGGGCATGCATGTATCTTCTGCACCTCTAATCCTAGAGGGCAGACAACCTTCTTTGCTTCGTACGTACTGTCGGGCAATTCGTTGTCCTTTGGAAGCTTATTCTTCATTATTTTCAGCAACTTTTCAAATCCCTTGTCATTTACACCATTCTCTGCCTTCCATTGCAGCAATTCTAGTGTGGTACACAGCTTTTTCTTGTCATCTTCGCAATTTGGGTACAACAATTTTTTGTGATCCTCTAACATGCGCTGCAACTTCAACTTCTCCTTTTCACATTCGCAGTTTCTCTTTGCATCAGCAATGGCCCGACTAAGATCATCAGCGGGCTCATCTGATGCCTCTTCTTCAGCTCTTCTTCTTCTTCTTCATTCTCTTCCCCCATTGTAGTACCATCGTATTCAGGGAACCCAGGATAGTTGTCATCATCCTATTTTTCTTCATTCTCTTCCACTAGAAGCCCTCTTTCTCCGTGCTTGGTCCAACAGTTATAGCCGGACATGAAACCGGACGTAAACAGGTGGACGTGAATGTCTTTTGAGCTAGAGTAATTCTTATCATTATTACAGACAGCAATTGGACAACACATAAAACCATTCCGCTTGTTTGCCTCAGCCGCATGCAGAAAACTATGCACGCCATTAATGAACTGGGAAGAGCATCGGTCTTCGTACATCCATTACCGACTCATCTTCATTACATAACATCAAAGTGACCAAATTAATACAAGTTCATACACACTTATTCTCATAAAACAACATCCAACAATCTAGCTAAAGCATTTAAATGCAACAACAAATGCGATCAAAATCGCAACTAAGGTAACAATTGATCCAACAACATAATGATACCAAGCCTCTTTATTAATGGCATATTTTCTAATCTTTCTAATCTTCAAGCGCATTGCATCCATCTTGATCTTGTGATCATCAATGACATCGGGAACGTACGATTCCAATTTCATCTTCTCTTCTTCAACTCTTTTCAATTTTTCTTTCAAATTATCGTTTTCTTTTTCAACTAAATTTAACTTCTCGACAATAGGGTCGGCTGGAATTTCCGGTTCACATACCTCCTAGATAAAAATATGTATGTCAACTTGATGGTGATAATTGTCATTAACATGATCGAAATGTAACCAATAGTTATAAAAAAGAATATACCACATCCGAATCATAAACCGGACGAGGGCCGACGGGCATGGATACCAAAACCATGGCACTATGTATAACAAACAATCATACAAGTAAGAAAATTATATACATAACTATCTAAATCATACAAATAAGATTTTTTTATAAAAAAGATAAGAACAAGAGGCTCAACAAGGTGGTGCTGGCGACGGGAAGGTGCGGGCGATCGACGGTGGTTAGGATGGGGACGGGAAGGCACTAAGTAAACAACACCTACACATATGCAAACTAAGAAGTTAATTTGAGCTCAAATTGCATATAAATCAAATAAACTCCCACGTAATTACTGCCAAACTAAAACCCACAAATTATTATAATTATAGAGCATTGCACGAGCTAATCTAGCAATGAGAGATGAAAGGACAAAGTTGCTAACCTTTGTGAACATTTGGATGAATGGGGTGCCTCAAATCTTGACAAATCTTGGCAAAAAATGAAGGATGAGCTCGAGCAAGGGAAGAGAACAGAGGAGAGAAATGAGAAAACAGAGAGCTTTGTCTCGGGCTGGACGAAGCACTATTTATAGTGATACCTTTAGTCCCGGTTGGTAATACAAACCGGGACTAGAGATAGATCTTTAGTCCCAGCTGGTTTTACCAATCGGGACTAAAGGTCCTCGCAGGGGCCCCAGCCTGACGCAACCATGCCAGCACCCCTTTAGTCCCGGTTGGTAATACCAACCAGGACTAGAGGTTCCTCATGAACCGGGACTAATGCCTAGAATCATGAACCTGGACTAGTGGACACATTAGTCCCGATCCAAAACCCGACTGGGACTAATGCTCCGGTCCAAAGGCCTGTTTTCTACTAGTGTCCCGTGGAAAATAGCTCCCGTGGAAAATCCCATGAGGTTCTAATCATGTGCGTGGTCACATGGAGGATGCATCGACATGGCACGAGGCAATGGAACAGAGCAAGGAGTGGCGGCTTCGGCTAATTGAGCCAGGCCAGGACTCAAGGGCGAGTAGACACAATATGACACCAAAGAAAAAGAGCAAGTAAATTATGAAAGCTAATTTAGAAGTACAGTTGAGTTTTGAAGCAAACAAAATTGCCGTCGATAAAAAAGATGGGATTGCTAAATCTCAATCGAGTGAGACTTAACAAAGTCTGAGTCAATGCAATATTCATGAGATCGCACGTGGATATATGTGTAAAGTTTTCTTTTAGTTTTTTCTTTCTCTCTTTGTATGTGTTACTATTTCACTTGACTGTGACTTGGTTAAATTTCGGTTGACTGAGATCTAGCCACACCCTCAATAAAAGCTCCAATGTTTAGAAAATCCATTTCTGAGCTCCTGCTCATCTGCATCCGCGCTGAATAATAAAATCAAAATAAGTACGAAAATAATTCAAAAAATCCCTTTTTTTGGCATGGTAGATAATTTCATGCGTATGACCCTCTCTAATTTTTGAATCATTTGAACATCTGAGCAGCTCTCAACAAAAAAGGCAAATTCAGGGTCTCTAAAAATGTTTACTCTTCATGCACTGTTTTGACCCGATTTGTCTTTTTTGCTGAGAGCTATTCAGATGTACAAATGATCTAAAAATTGGAACGGATCTCACGCAAGAACTAATCTACCGTCGGAATTCTTTTTGAATTTTTATAATATTTATTTTAATTTATCTTCTGACCGGGTGCAGATGAGCTTGGACACCGAACTGCAACACTCCCAATGTTCTAGTTATTGCGCATTTATTGATTAGTTTTGAATCTCGATGGTACTAGTTAAACACTAGAGAACTTGCAAAATTGCATTATATGTTTTCCGCAATTCTTGTGTGCATTATATTTACATGGTTTTTACCTTAATCAATTTTGCCACACCAAAGATTATTCCTACCTTCGCCACTATGCCCACGTACACATATACTTACCCGTATGAATGCACATCTTACCCCAATGATTACCTTCGTTTGTCGACGGAAACGTCCCCTTTCACTGAACGAACATCAACGGGAAGCCTGAAATAAATTTTTGATGAATAGATAGGTTCTCCCCTGCCTAGCCCACATCCGAATGGTGTGTCTCGTGTCGTCAGAGGACGTGTCAAGATATGTCTCCAGCGCACGAATGCTGTTGTGGTTTGTCCTTGGTCTATCCGCATGGATCTGGTGTAGGTTTGTCCACTTTCATGTGTATGGCGTGACTACTTCTTGACTTATTATCACTAGAAGGTTTGCCTGGGGCGGCGATGGCGGCGCGCCTTTGTTCCTAGGTGGTCTACGGACATAGATGTATTTTTTTGTTACCTTTTGTGTTCTTTTGTACTGATGAATAGATCAAACTTTTTTTCCAGAACTACTTCTTGATAATGTAGAAGGGATATTGAATGTATACACGGATTGATTTTCCACACATACATACATATATATATATATATATATATATATATATATATATATATATATATATATATATCAACATAATGGGCCAGGCGGTTTGAGAGAGGACATGTTATTATAAGCACAGAAATTTTGTAGGCTGATAGTTTCACAGAGGGGAATAATTTTTCAAAATCTGCTATAATTGCTCTTATACACAGCTTTAACATCACGTGTTACACTTCGTTGTGAATAATGAATGGTAATGAAAAACCTAACTTACTAAACAAAAGGCCCATCATAATATGAACCGATCTATCTAGAGCCATTGATCATCACGTACTGCATCTGCACCAAATTTACTAGCTTCTCCTCATGCCAGTCCACCACCTATATTCGCTGGCCCCCTGCTTCTTGATCTCGGACGGGGAGGGCTTGAGGTCCTGGTCGTGGCCCTCGTCGATGCGGCGGAGGTACTCGTGCTTGAACATCACGGGGTTGCCGGCGAAGCACTCGCGCAGCGCCGCCGTGGCCTTGATGCACGCCTCCTTGTCGACGGGGGTGGGGGAGCGTGAATTTTTGTCCAAAAAGACCACATACCGAACCGTATTGTCAAAAAGGACTACCTGCGGTATGTATTGTCAAAAAGGACCCCCAGGTTTGTGGCGGCAGGCGCGCCAGGTGACATGTGTCACCTGCCGCCACGGCGGGCGGCGGCAGCACCTGTAGCCCGGCTGCAACGGATTCCCAGCCGATTATCGACGAGTTGTTGGATGAATTTACAGGAGCTGTCTGGTTTACGAGCCTTGATCTTCGCGCTGGGTATCACCAGATACGGATGAGTCCGAAGGACGAACACAAGACTGCTTTCCAAACCCATCACTGGCATTTCGAGTTCAAGGTCATGCCCTATGGAGTGACAGATGGTCCGGCGACGTTTCAGACAGGGATGACTGTTGTTCTTGCTCCCTTGTTGCGCAAAGGTGTACTCGTCTTTATTGACGATATTCTTGTCTACAACGAGACGTACTCTGGAAGGGCACCTACTGTTGCTTCGCTCGGTATTTCAGCTGCTGGAGAAGTACTCTCTGAAAGTGAAGCGGAGTAAATGTGCATTCACCCAACATCAGCTCAAGTACCTGGGCCATGTTATCAGCAAGGATGGGGTTCATACTGATCCGAGCACGGTTGATAGGGTCCGCGCCTGGCCTCGTCCGGAGTCAGTAAAGGAAGTTCGTCAATTCCTCGGTTTGCCAGGTAATTACCGCAAGTTTGTTCGTAACTATGGGATCATGAGTCGTCCTCTGACCGATTTGCTGAAAAAAGGGACGGTGTTCGTTTGGACTTCTTTGCATGACGAGGCTTTCCAAGCTCGGAAGCATTCGTTGACCTCGGCTCCTGTACTGGCCCTTCCGGATTTCTCGAAGTCGTTCATCCTAGAAACCGACACATCTAACTGTGGGATTGGCGCTGTTCTCATGCAAGGACACCACCCCCTGGCCTTCCTGAGCAAAACTTTGGGTCCCAAGTTGCAGGCACTGTCCACTTATGAAAAAGAGTGCCTGGCGATTTTGATGGCAGTAGATCGCTGGCGTTCGTATCTCCTCGTCTCACCCTTCACTATCAGAACTGACCATCGAAGCCTTGTATGTTTGGACGAACAAAGATTGACAACGCCATGGAAACACAAGGCTTTGATGAAATTGCTTGGTCTGCAATATACCATAGAGTATCGAAAAGGGGCTACAAACCAAGCTGCAGATGCTCTGTGACGCCGAGCTGAGCGCAAGGAGCAGCTATTGGCCGTTTCTGTTTGTGTGCCCGCCTGGCTGGAGGCAGTGAAACAAGGATATCAACAAGACCCCCAGTGCACTCGTTTGCTCGCAGCAGCCGCGGTACGCTCGCCAGTTGACGCTCCTTTCTCGGTCAACGATGGACTCATCCGTTACAAAGGGAGGGTAAGGATTGGCGCCAATACTGCCGTGCAACAACAGCTGTTGCAGGAGTTCCATGCAAGTGCTTGGGGAGGACACTCAGGGGTGCAAGCTACTTACAACCGGCTGACCAAACTATTTGCATGGCCACATCTGAAGAAAATCGTTAAGCAATTCATTGCCGTATGTGAGGTGTGCAAACAAGTCAAGGCAGAGCATGTCCGTTACCCCGGGCTTTTGCAACCCTTGACCGTGCCTGAGCAAGCCTGGCAGATGGTTACACTTGATGTTGTGGAGGGGCTCCCCGGTCTCCTTTTTATACTCTGATTCGGCGAAATCCCGGCCGTCAGATCCGCCACAATCGCGCAATTGACGGTCGCGTACAGATCCGCAATATCTCTGGGACAGCGTTGTGGGGACGCGTGGCAAAATTCTCGGCGCGAGAATCGAGGCACCGCGGCCACTTTCCTGACTCAACCGTCACATCGTGTGCGCGCGCTTCCCCACGATTTCGAAATCACCGGGGATTTCGCGATGCCGAGATCCGAATGAACTCCGCGTTCACTGGTGCGTTCTGGCGCATCGAAATTCACCGAGTGAAACAAGAAGACCCGTCAGACACTCGGATGGACCTCCAGCTATTCCAGAGTACCCGAATGGAGGCCAGACGAAAATTCCAATAATCTCACCTTCAAGCCTTAAGATAGACTCTCCCGGGAGTTGGTCCGCACCAGATCGAGTGATTCGAACATTCCGACTGTTCGAACCACACGAAAGTCACTTAACCTGAACCGGATGTGGTTTTGAAACCGAGTGAGGAACAGTTCAGCTTGTTTCCAAGCGCTCCCGAGGCGCTGCCGACGTCACGACACGCCGATCACTCGACTCCCAAACCCTCAACCAATTGGGGGTCTACTGACGAGGTCATGTACCCTGGGTAGGGTCATAGACCGCTAATCTAGGGCACTCCTGGGGTCCTACAAGTTTACAGAAGTCCCTGGACTACCTCAGCATTCGGACGAATGTACAAGACGCACTCGGATGCTTGGGGTCACTCAGACGTCAACCAGCCAGTCGGCCACGCTTCAACACTCGGGCACGAGGAAGCAGAGACGACGTGGGAGCTCTAAAGTTCGAGTTACTTAACTCACTTAAAGAGTTGTGAATAGCACATTACCTGTAACGCTCATAGTTAACACAACAGTTTCCAGTAACTCCGGCAGTTACTAGCATTAATGGCCCTCGTAATGACACTCGGCGGGTGGTGGCGTACTTCAATAAGCCATTCCGCGATGCCAGGACGAGGGTTACGAACTCTTTGAAATCAGATACCCATACAAAGAAAACACTAAGCCCCAGGGCTCGAGACGTAGGACTTTTACCACTTTCGAATGGGGTCCGAACTCGTAAATCCGAGTGTGACGTCTGTGCCATAGCTAGGCTTCGCCCTTACTCATACGTACCCCCCGTACTACTGTCAGTATTACTCCCACGACACATGGTATTTAACAGACAAATTCATACAATTTTTTTGCAGGTCTTATACAGGGCAACTACTTTGATCCGTATGTGGTCGTTACTCACTCCTGCGGAAACCAGGGAGTCTTTGGTTACTGGGTCAACCCGATGGAAGATGGTTGCTCGGGATATCTATAACCGGTTTGGATGACGGTCCAGCAGTAGGATAGGATGATAGGTGGTTAGGCATCTAGTCCTATCTTTGCCGGTTGTGGCATCTTTTTATTTCTTTCGAACTATTTCATACCTTTGTTTCAGCTGGTACTGAACCGCAGACTATTTGGTTATTTTGATAATAAAGGGGCCGCATGCATCTTTCTAATGCAGAGGGCGGAGGTACTCCTCCTTTTCTAAAAAAAAGAGACAACGATCTAAATCTGGATAGTTTTAATGCACATATATGAGGCGTGCCTCACCCCAAGCACGTACATGGCTGATTGATCGATGAAGTCACATCAATTACTAACTAACATGCATATGCAAAGAAAAATTACTTACTAACTCGCCTACAAAAATTACTAACTAGTATGTATATGCAAGATCTATGGCCATAGCCAGGTAGCTATATCGGATCGTGGTACTGTACAAATTAAGCTGCTAGCTTCTCCTCATGCCAGTCCATCACCTCCACTTCCAATCATCCTCCTTCTTCACCTGCTTCGGCGACGGCTTGACGTCCTGGTCGAGGCAGTGGTCCAAGCGGTCGATGTACTGGTGCTCGAACCACTGGCGGTTGCGGTCGAAGCACCTGCGCAGGGCCGCCGTCGCCCTGGCGCACGCCTCTGCATCGAGTGTTAGATATTAATCGTGTCATTTGTTCCAAGATAATTAGTGGCTATATTTGTTACCGAGGACTGTGGATCGAGTGATTCGGTCAGCAGAAAAGTGTTTAGTTTTCCATGCATGTAGGATCATCTGAGTGGCCAGCCAAGTGATTTGGCCGAGTCAAGTTAGTTGTCGGTGTGTTAGCTAGTGGTTAGTGCATGGAGAGTTTGGTGGAATAGTGGGTCTAGGTAGAGTGCGTGCGTGAGTGCATGGCAGGGGTGCCTGGTCCTGTGTATATAAGTGAGTATGAGTCGATGAGAAAATGGAGGCCGTGAGGGTTGGGAAAAACACAATGTAGCATCTTGTTCCACCAAGGAGAAGGGCCTCTCGTGCAAAGCAACAGCTGGTCTTCTCTTTGGTTGAGTGCGTGTGTGTAGAGTTTCTCACCATGTGTGTGTGTGTTTATGACAGAACAAGAGAGAGAGAGAGCTGTGAGAGGCAGCACCAAGGTAGAAGAAGCGGCGCTGCAATGGAGGCGGCGCCAACATCGAGGACACGCTTGGCTGGGTCGTCCGGCAACTTGATCGCGTCGGGGTGGCACTCGCAGAATGCCGTCATGAACTCGTCGATGCAGCCGCCATTTTCCATGTGGTGGTAGACCGTGTTCATGTCGCTGGTGTGGTTTATCAAGGACATGACGCTCCCCATGCCCGGCGCCCGGCGGCGTTAACTGATGTAGGAGTAGTATATTAATTTAGGGTTAATCTACCCTCGATCTATCGGGCTAATTAATAGCGCAGGCAGCCACACTATATACGGAGCAGGTGCGTGCCGATCCGATACTTGCGGTTCAAGGAAATGCCCTGCCCCCTGCGGAGCTTTATACAGTACTCCCTTCGTTCCTAAATATAAGTGTTTTTAAAGGTTCCACTAGGGGACTACATATGAATGTATATAGACATACTTTAGAGCGTAGATTCACTCATTTTGCTCCGTATGTACTTCCCTAGTGAAATACTCCCTCAGTTCCTTTATCTAAGGTGTATAATTTTTGGCACGGTGACCAGTGCGCATAATTAGAAAGGTGTTAGGACAAACTTACCCTTGGCAAATTTGTTGGTTAGGTGGCAAGTAAATCAGTGAATCCAGAAAAGTAAGAGATACATGCAATCGAGAGAGAATAGTTTTCTTCTTTTGACACAAAAAGAGATACTGGCAATCAGGAGAGAGATACTTTCCTTTCTTCTGCAAGGCTAAAAAGGGAGTTACGAGGATCTAGAAGAAATGCACCTTACATTGTGGAATTTTATCGAAAAACAAATACACCCTATATAAAGGAACGGAGGGAGTATTTTCAAAAACTTATATTTAGGAACGGAGGGAGTACTAATTAGCTAGTATGCGAGAGATATGTAATCTTTGAAAATATACGTTGTCAACTACTCTTTTTTTTTCCCGCACGCGAAGACTGGAACTGCTCTCTCGGGAGCGATCCCGTCTGCCCCCTACTTCGCCGGCCTCCAAGACGCTCCGACCGGTCCCTGCCTCCTCCGTCTGCCGCTTCAGCGGCGGGAGGGGGTGGGGAGCCTGGTGTTTCGGTTCAGGTCTGTAGTTAGGGTTGGCCTAGTGCTTCCTTGAGGCGTTGTTTCCATGGAGGAGGCAGCGCCGCGTCGGAATAATTTGCCTCTGTTCTTCCTCCATCTTGACGTCGCTGTAACCAGTAGCGTCGGGGAGCAGGTGGCCCGGTCGATATGGCGAGGTTCGTGTCTGGTAGTGGGCCGTCGGTGCTCACGCAGGTCGCGGTCGTGTCGGCTACTGTAGTTGTGTTTACTGTCTTGCAGTTGGGCGTGTGGATGACGGCAGGCGGCGACGTTCCTCTTCTTTGACTACATTGGCGTTGAAATCTGGTGACCACGGGGAAGATCCCCGGCCTACATGCCACAAAGACTCGGTCTCGTCGCTTGCGGCGACCCGCTTCATCGGCTCAAAAAGCATCTTCGTATGCAATGGTGCTCTCCCAGATCTTGGTATGGCGGTTGTTCTCAACTTTTTTCGGTGTTGCCATGGTGATGGCGAAGGATGTTTGTGGACTACGTTTCGGCAAGGCACAATTTTCTGCAAGGGTGAAATAATAGTTTTACTTTTTGTAGAACTAGACCAGTGGCCCTCGCAAATGCGAGGGCATCTTCTTTAGTGTATTGGATGTGTATTATAAATAAATTTCTGATTTATAAACTTCTAATTTATGATGTATGACTTCAAACATTTCGATCCAGCAAGCACCATCAATATTTATTCTATTTTTAAGAATATAATGTGTGTGAAAAACATATTTGTTATTGCTTAATTTAGGGGTGAATAGTGATGTTAATCTTAGAACATGATATCAATTGTTCTGACAATTTAGTTGCAATGATCCAAATTATAGAATGATAGTTTAGAATGACAATAGGTCAATAGCCCAATAATAGTTCGTTTAATTTTCTGATACATAGAATATAGTCTGTGTATATAATTTACAAAGTCATACTATTTATAACTTGTTTATATAAAAGTCATCAGACAATGTTTGACTACTAAAAAACTACTTGGTCTAGTACGAAGATCAATGGTTCAACACATTTAGAAAATAGTCAAAAATATGTTGAATGTGTATTGTTGTCACCATTATACATGCATCCAAAGTGTTGGTACTGATGAATTTGATATTGTCTTCAAAGGAGGGTCCCTACCACACCTCGTAAAGTCGATTGGGCAATGGTGTTTCTATTGTTCATGGGATGATGGTCGGCTATGTCATGTTTACCAATAGTTACTTCAATGATAGCAGAGCGGGTGGCGACTGCGGCGAACACAAAGGTCACTATAGATATTTACATTAATTAGATATTTTGCTGGATCCTTTGCGTATGTTGGTTAAGGCAAAATGCTCTCTGTATATATTTTTATTTGTACTCGTCTATTGTACATCTTAACAAAGACATGTAAGATATGATATATGTTCATACAATGTCAACCCTGACGATTTTTTATATAGCAATATTAGCGCTATAAGGCCCGACTTATCATTTGTGTACACATGCACACATAGGGTGTGAAGTGCATGGACATCTTCTCTGATTTCAAAGAAATACACTACTAAATAATCTTTGGTTTGACTTTTCTAAAACGAAGCAGGGCTGCCTTTCTGACTGAAATGTGACTTATGGCACCATCGAAAACATTTACCAGTTTTTTCCTAGATAGAGGTACGAAGTGAAACTATCTATGCTTTACAATCCTACAATTTAAACAACTCACATAGATTTTTAAAATAAAATCATGTAATAAAAATAAAACTGAAGTTCTATTGAACATGACACTATAGATGAGCAGTTTATAAGAAAGTCATTGTTGTTTTTAGTGAAACACAATTCATATTCTATGTTGTATTTTTTATTTCTGTATTATCCACCCAATCCAGTTAGAAACTCTATATCTTTCCAATCCTATACAAAATCGGCAGAGGGTACATTTATTCTTTCTTGTGCGTATAACTCGTCATCTTAAATAACATTATTTTGAGAAAATATAGATAGAAGATTCTGGCAGCTTTGATGGAGTATTATGTAATGTATTTTCTACAATGTATAGTAGATATTTGTTTTCACTAAAACAAAAAATAAATATTTTGGATTTATCTAAAATCATGTAAATAAAAACTACAAAGCTTACATGAAAAGTGCCCAAAGTAAAAAATGTGCATACACATCCTCTAGGATTTCACTTGCTGAAACACCGAACCTTCACCTATTAAATAAAGGCAGCATGATCAAATATAACAAAGTGCTTGCAATCAAATATTATTCTCAATATTTACAACGTTAAATACCAATATATCATTACTACTAAGAATGATCGAACATACAACTTGCACAACAAAACTAATATTTATAGGGTTTTTAGGTTATGCATGCACCACTAGAATTGATTAGAAATTTTTAGAGAGACCCCCGCAGAAAAAAGAAAAGAAAATTTTATAGAGATAAAATGATTAGAAGATTAAATAGCAATTTACATGCCCCTGGCTACCACCATCTGTTGATCGCCCGATCCATGCATACCCTGAAGAGTATCAACGGCGAGTAGAGTTGTTGTTTAAGAAAGCATAAACCTGTCCATCCATCATGTGATTGATTTGGTGTAGAGAACCATGGAAAGTATTACAACGTCCCCATCTCAGTATGCAACAGTCTAGACCAGCAGGGGGAGATAATTAAGCATCGGGATAGTCCATAGCAAGGAGGTTCCACCCGCTAGAACCTTCCATGGATCAGGTGATGGACATGCTGATACTAAGTAGGAAGGCAGCCTAGAGCAGTAGAGCTTATAGGAAAATATAATTTAATGCACACCCCTGCATGCATGACACGTAGACTGAACAGAGTGTAGACATTCTCACAATTGGATGTGCCTGTGTAAGAGTGCAAGGGTTTAGACGAATACCTTTGAAATTGCATGTACAACTGGGCATGCAAAGTGCTAATGTGATGCGTAGACGCTGCTCATGGTGTGCTTGTAGAGCAGCGACGACATGCTGGGCCGACCATGTCGGTGTCATAAAGCAGTTGTTGGATGCGCCAGTCGACACCGCTGTTGTCGCCCGCGGATTGATTTCTCATAAAATGAGGTGTTGCAGCCGACAAACCTTCTAGTTTTTTTTACAAAGGACGCGATGACCTCGGCTGGGAGTAGATATTTGAGAATATGAACGTACGTAATGGTAATATGGCTAATTTCTTAACCTTTTCTTCCATGGTAGAAGGCTAATTTCCTGAACAAACATCTATGATTATATGAATTTATCAGATAAGCAAACCGCTATGATTAAATGAATTCATCAGATAAAAGGGTCAAATGTTTCTGATTTTTTTCCTTTTTGATTTGACCGCAGCTGCCGCTGCTCCTAACTTTCTTGAAAAAAATCTGCTGCCGCACCTTTTTTAATTGAGGTAAAGCTATTGCCGCTCCTTTATTTTTTACGTGACAACTGCTCTCTAAACGTGATGAGAGGTATATCTGCTCCCGCTCGTTCATTATTGAGGTAAAGCTGCTGCTCCTCCTTTCCTTTTACGTGACTGTGCCTTGTTTTTTGTGATGCTAGCCGAATTCACACGTCCTTTTATATCTAACCAATGAATTAAGAGTTCTAGTCTAGGACGTTTTAGCTCTAAACGTGATCTGTGGGTCCGCTTCTATTTATGTAGATCTAAGGGTCATGTTTTATTGACTAATAAAGGGTCCACTATATCAATGGTCAATATTTTCTAATTAACGTGAGAATTTCTAGCATATTTCCTTATTTGTGATCCGTATTTTGCTTTTAGTAGATAATAGATAGATAGATAGATAGATAGATAGATAGATAGATTTTTTGTGCAAAGTTGCTTGACAAGCATTTGTGTCTTGTATGGTGACCATATGTGTAATCTCTTTGAACACATTGTCTAATAAAATATATGGTTGCTTCAAAAAAAAACTACTCTTTTTTTTGTCTGCGGAACTACTCCTTCCGAGATACACGTCGTAACACACTGTCTCAAACTCCAATGTGTCACTTTGCCCATTGTTTTTTGTCGGTCAATTATATTTAAATAATAAATTCTTTTTTAAACACAGTACAAAAGCAGATGCCCTACTAGTCTCTACTTGAACGTGTACATCTTAATTGGATTCGATAAGATTTTGTGCGTGTTGGACCTGAGTGGTTGCTGAGTTGCTCGTGGGCTGATGCATAGGTAAGTGGGCTTGCGAGTTACACTTCACTGGACGAATCAAAACGCAATCAATTGGAGTCAGGCAGCCGCCTCTTCCCCTAAGAAAACTCTAGTGTTCCTTTGCTTTCCGTCGGTGCCGTCGCTGGTCCGCTTCATCTTCGGTGGCCTTATGACCATGGTGGCGCGGTGGATCCCGGCCCTTGCCGGGGAGGGGGGGGGCTCTGTTTTCAGATGTTTCTTCAAGTTTGGTTAAGATTTGTGTCCTGCTCAAGAACAAAGACAAGACGGCGGCGGCTCCGTGCCCAATCCCTGTTCCGGTGGTGTGTCTAGCATCGCCGGTGGGCGTGTGGAGGCATGTCTCCGACGGATCTGTCCTTCGTGGATTTGCTCGGATCTTGTCGTAGTTTGTCTATGTTCGTGTGTTTTCATATTGGATCCTTCCAATCTACGCTACTCTTCATCGGTGGCGGTTTTCTGGTCTAGGAGGCCTTAGAATAAAGACTTCCCGACTTTCTACGACATTAAATTTTGCCCGGCTCCGGCGAGGCAGGGCCTATGACGACGGCGCGCCTTCGGCTCGCTTTAGTGCTTTTAGTCGTCACTAAATGTTCTTCGGATCTGGATGCATGTAATTTTTATATTTCTAGTGTTCGTTATACTAGCATGATTGAAGATAAATAGACCATGAAGTTTACTTGTAGAAAAACACCCGCTTGCCCGTTCCAAATTCCTGGAGTGGAAAATGGCAAATCCAATTCGGCACCTTTAACGCCCTCTACTACTCTTTTACTAACGGGTGCACACCCCCCTCCCCCTCGCTCTGGGCCGACCCATCTAGGTTTTTTCTGTTTTTAAAAACATTAAGGAAAAAAAAGTGCAAGGCAGAATGAATACAACCAACGACATTTGATGTACACCGAAGCGACCACTGCACCACCCATCCTCATGTGATAAATATATCTTTCTCATTCTTTTCTTCCTTCAACTTTTGTTATTTCCTTTTCCTTTTTTAATTTTTTTCTTCCTACTTTGATGAATGTTTTGAAAATTCGGCAAAAGCAATGAACTTATTGATTATTTTTGTCCAAATTTGCTGAACTTTTTTCAAATCAATGAACTTTTTAAAAAATTCAATGACCTTTTTTTCAAAACTGATGGAATGTTTTTTCCAAATACATGAATCTGTTTTTAAAATTTTATGAACTTTCTTAAATTCGATAATTTGTTTTCAAAATCACTGAATTTTTTCAATTTTTTCTTCAAATTCGTGAACTTTTTCAAATTTGCCAAAAAATCGGATTTTGTGAACTTTTTTATTTTTTGTGGTGTTTTTTATTTTTATGGATAAAAAACCAATTAAGTCAAATGGTCAACGGTCAACCACAGCCGGGTAACCACGAACACCCGAGCGAGCGAGCCAAGACACGAGCGAGCGAGTAGAGAACTGCTTAATAGGCCACAGTCGGCTTAACGTGCGGGTGAGCAAATCCCACTAGTACAGAACCGGCCACTAATCCCAGTTGGGAAGGGCCTTTAGTCCCGGTTCTTCAACCGGGACTAATATATAGGGACTAAAGCCCCCTCCCCCATTTAGTCCCGGTTGGCCACGAACCGGGACTTAATCCCGGCCACGTGGCCGGCTGCGCCCGCGGTTGGCCGGGGACCTTTAGTCCCGGTTGGTGACACCAACCGGTTTAGGGGTTTAGGAGTTTAGGCTTTATTGTTTATTTTTCCTTTTCATTTTGTGTTTTCCATTTATTTATTTATTTCATTTCAAACATATTTTACGTTACTGCATAATGTACACGTTATGCATATATAATAGAATTTTTCGTAGAACCAATCATATATCATAGAATTTCTCGTACGACCATGCATACACACACACACACACACACACATATATATATATATATATATATATATATATATATATATATATATATATATATATATATATATACAATTTGGTATATACAATTTCTCCTACAATTTGCAGATCATTACATGCAGGCATTAGGTGTAATGGTATTCTCCATCGGGGAGATATGACCTGCTCAAGCAAAAATCTCGTCATTTCCTCTTGAATTGCTCGTATGCGGTCCGTTGCTAGGAGCATATCCCGCATCGACACCAATTTTAAGAAGGAGATCAATATGAATATATTAGTTATGTGTATATATATTAGATCATGATAAAAAAATGCGAATAGTGTTTTGTACCCAAAGATCTCTTGCAGTTTTGGTCTTTTCGGTCATAAAGCGAATGTTCTCGCAAACGTAGTATGCACATAAATTAGTCCCCTGTGCATGTTTCATGCACTTTACGAGAATATAATTCAATCAGATAATAATCAAGCATGCTAATGGTTATTAAAACTAGAATTAAAGAGATGCGCGGACGTAGCTAGTACTACTTAATTATAATTACCTTGGACCGTCGCCATCTCAGTTGTTCTTTCCATTCACCGTCAATCTTTTTGATGAACTTTTTCCAAACCCTGTCCGGCAAAGAAAATGAATAAATGATTCTTCGTCACGTGTATCACGTCGATTGCAGAGCACGTTCACGCAAAGATTCTTCGTCACGTGCATCATGTCGATTGCAGAGCGGACATCTAGGATTTTCCAATACTCTAGCTCCCAAAATATAGATTTCTTCTTCCATATGGGTGCGTGCCCGCCAGCGTCATTCGGAACAGAGTGACCGGCAGGATCCTTTCCAAAGATTACTTTTAAATCCTTGACCATATAACGTATATCAACACCAGTACGGTGGCCAGGCTTCTTTCGGTTATCCGCCTCACCATTGAAATGCTTGCCTTTCTTTCTTAAGGCATGCTTGATCGGAAGAAACCGACGATGTCACAGGTACACAATCTTCTTACATTTATTCAAATATATACCTTCACTCTCATCTAAACAGTGGGTGCATGCATTGTATCCCTTGTTTGTCTGTCCTGAAAGGTTACTAAGAGCAGGCCAATCATTGATGGTTACAAACAACAACGCTCGTAGGTCAAATTCCTCCTGTTCGTGCTCATCCCATACACAAACACCTTTTAAATCCGACAACTGTATAAGTTCATCAACTAATGGCCTTAGGTACACATCAATGTCGTTTCCGGGTTTCTTAGGGCCTTGGATGAGTACTGGCATCATGATGAACTTCCGCTTCATGCACAACCAAGGAAGAAGGTTATAGATACATAGAGTCACACGCCAGGTGCTATGATTGCTGCTCTGCTCCCCAAAAGGATTGATGCCATCTGCACTTTAACCAAACCATATGTTCCTTGCGTCATCTGCAAAGTACGGCCACTTTTTCTCGATTTTTCTCCACCGCGACCCATCAGCGGGTACTCTCAACTTCCCGTCTTTCTTACGGTCATCTTTGTGCCATCGCAACAACTTGACATGTTGTTTGTTTTGGAACAAACGTTTTAACCGTGGTATTATAGGAGCATACCACATCACCTTGGCAGGAATCCTCTTTCTGGGGCGCTCGCCCTCAACATAATCAACAGGTTCATCGCCCCTGATCTTATAGCGCAATGCATCGCATACCGGGCATGCATTCAAATTCTCGTACTCCTCACCGCGGTAGAGGATGCAGTCATTAGGGCATGCATGTATCTTCTGCACCTCTAATCCTAGAGGGCAGACAACCTTCTTTGCTTCGTACGTACTGTCGGGCAATTCGTTGTCCTTTGGAAGCTTATTCTTCATTATTTTCAGCAACTTTTCAAATCCCTTGTCATTTACACCATTCTCTGCCTTCCATTGCAGCAATTCTAGTGTGGTACACAGCTTTTTCTTGTCATCTTCGCAATTTGGGTACAACAATTTTTTGTGATCCTCTAACATGCGCTGCAACTTCAACTTCTCCTTTTCACATTCGCAGTTTCTCTTTGCATCAGCAATGGCCCGACCAAGATCATCAGCGGGCTCATCTGATGCCTCTTCTTCAGCTCTTCTTCTTCTTCTTCATTCTCTTCCCCCATTGTAGTACCATCGTATTCAGGGAACCCAGGATAGTTGTCATCATCCTATTTTTCTTCATTCTCTTCCACTAGAAGCCCTCTTTCTCCGTGCTTGGTCCAACAGTTATAGCCGGACATGAAACCGGACGTAAACAGTTGGACGTGAATGTCTTTTGAGCTAGAGTAATTCTTATCATTATTACAGACAGCAATTGGACAACACATAAAACCATTCCGCTTGTTTGCCTCAGCCGCATGCAGAAAACTATGCACGCCATTAATGAACTGGGAAGAGCGTCGGTCTTCGTACATCCATTACCGACTCATCTTCATTACATAACATCAAAGTGACCAAATTAATACAAGTTCATACATAAAGTTCATACACACTTATTCTCATAAAACAACATCCAACAATCTAGCTAAAGCATTTAAATGCAACAACAAATGCGATCAAAATCGCAACTAAGGTAACAATTGATCCAACAACATAATGATACCAAGCCTCTTTATTAATGGCATATTTTCTAATCTTTCTAATCTTCAAGCGCATTGCATCCATCTTGATCTTGTGATCATCAATGACATCGGGAACGTACGATTCCAATTTCATCTTCTCTTCTTCAACTCTTTTCAATTTTTCTTTCAAATTATCGTTTTCTTTTTCAACTAAATTTAACTTCTCGACAATAGGGTCGGCTGGAATTTCCGGTTCACATACCTCCTAGATAAAAATATGTATGTCAACTTGATGGTGATAATTGTCATTAACATGATCGAAATGTAACAAATAGTTATAAAAAAGAATATACCACATCCGAATCATAAACCGGACGAGGGCCGACGGGCATGGATACCAAAACCATGGCACTATGTATAACAAACAATCATACAAGTAAGAAAATTATATACATAACTATCTAAATCATACAAATAAGATTTTTTTATAAAAAAGATAAGAACAAGAGGCTCAACAAGGTGGTGCTGGCGACGGGAAGGTGCAGGCGATCGACGGTGGTTAGGATGGGGACGGGAAGGCACTAAGTAAACAACACCTACACATATGCAAACTAAGAAGTTAATTTGAGCTCAAATTGCATATAAATCAAATAAACTCCCACGTAATTACTGCCAAACTAAAACCCACAAATTATTATAATTATAGAGCATTGCACGAGCTAATCTAGCAATGAGAGATGAAAGGACAAAATTGCTAACCTTTGTGAGCATTTGGATGAATGGGGTGCCTCAAATCTTGACAAATCTTGGCAAAAAATGAAGGATGAGCTCGAGCAAGGGAAGAGAACAGAGGAGAGAAATGAGAAAACAGAGAGCTTTGTCTCGGGCTGGACGAAGCACTATTTATAGTGATACCTTTAGTCCCGGTTGGTAATACAAACCGGGACTAGAGATAGATCTTTAGTCCCAGCTGGTTTTACCAATCGGGACTAAAGGTCCTCGCAGGGGCCCCAGCCTGACGCAACCATGCCAGCACCCCTTTAGTCCCGGTTGGTAATACCAACCAGGACTAGAGGTTCCTCATGAACCGGGACTAATGCCTAGAATCATGAACCTGGACTAGTGGACACATTAGTCCCGATCCAAAACCCGACTGGGACTAATGCTCCGGTCCAAAGGCCTGTTTTCTACTAGTGTCCCGATGAGCATTGAGGCGCGCGGTGGTTATCGTTACTTTCTCACCTTCACTGATGACTTAAGTAGATATGGGTATATTTACTTAATGAAACACAAGTCTGAAACGTTTGAAAAGTTCAAACAATTTCAGAGTGAAGTTGAGAATCATCGTAACAAGAAGATTAAATTCCTACGATCTGATCGAGGAGGAGAATATCTGAGTTATGAGTTTGGCAGTCACTTAAGACAATGTGGAATTGTTTCACAACTGACACCGCCTGGAACACCACAGCGTAATGGTGTGTCCGAACGTCGTAATCGAACCTTATTGGATATGGTGCGATCTATGATGTCACTTGCCGATTTGCCACTATCGTTTTGGGGTTATGCATTAGAGACAGCTGCATTCACTTTAAATAGGGCACCATCGAAATCCGTTGAGACGACGCCATATGAACTTTGGTTTGGCAAGAAGCCAAAGCTGTCGTTTTTTAAAGTTTGGGGATGTGATGCTTATGTCAAAAAGCTTCAGCCTGAAAAGCTGGAACCCAAAGCGGAGAAATGCGTCTTCATAGGATACCCAAAAGAGACAGTTGGGTATACCTTCTACCTCAGATCCGAAGGCAAAGTGTTTGTCGCTAAAAACGGAACATTTCTTGAGAAAGAGTTTCTCTCGAAAGAATTGAGTGGGAGGAAGATAGAACTTGATGAGGTTGTTGAACCTTTACTTCAACCTGAGAGTAGCGCAGCACAGAAAGATGTTTCTGTAGAGCCTACATCAGCTGAAGAGGAAGTTGATGATGATCATAAAACTTCGGATCAAGTTGCTATCGAACCTCGTAGGTCGACAAGGACGCGTACTGCTCCTGAGTGGTACGGCAACCCTGTCTTAGAGGTCATGTTGTTGGACAACGATGAACCTACGAGCTATGGAGAAGCGATGATGGGCCCGGATTCCGAGAAGTGGTTAGAGGCCATGAAATCCGAGATGGGATCCATGTATGAAAACAAAGTATGGACTTTGGAAGTATTACCTGAAGGGCGTAAGGCCATTCAGAACAAATGGATCTTTAAGAGGAAGACGGACGCAGACGGTAATGTCACCGTCTATAAAGCTCGACTTGTGGCAAAAGGTTTTTCACAAGTTCAAGGAGTTGACTACGATGAGACCTTCTCACCCGTAGCGATGCTTAAGTCCGTCAGAATCATGTTAGCAATAGCTGCCTTTTTCGATTATGAAATTTGGCAGATGGATGTCAAAACAGCGTTCCTTAACGGTTTCCTTAAGGAAGAGTTGTATATGATGCAACCAGAAGGTTTTGTCGATCCAGAGAATGCTGACAAAGTTTGCAAACTCCAGCGAGCCATTTATGGACTGGTGCAAGCATCTCGGAGTTGGAATCTTCGCTTTGATGAGGTGATCAAAGCGTTCGAGTTTATACAAGTTTACGGAGAAGCTTGTATTTACAAGAAAGTGAGTGGGAGCTCTATAGCGTTTCTAATATTATATGTGGATGATATATTACTGATTGGAAACAATATATAGATGTTGGAAACCGTGAAGGAATATTTGAACAAGAGTTTTTCAATGAAGGACCTAGGAGAAGCTGCTTTCATATTAGGCATCAAGATCTATAGAGATAGATCAAGACGTTTAATAGGACTTTCACAAAGCACATACCTTGATAAGATTTTGAAGAAGTTCAAAATGGATCAGTCCAAGAAGGGGTTCTTGCCTGTTTTGCAAGGTGTGAAGTTGAGTAAGACTCAATTCCCAGTGACTGCAGGAGATAGAGAAAAGATGAGTGTCATCCCCTATGCTTCAGCCATAGGCTCTATCATGTATGCAATGCTCTGCACAAGACCCGATGTCAGCCTTTCCATAAGTATGGTCGGAAGGTTTCAAAGTGATCCAGGAATGGAACACTGGACGGCGGTCAAGAATATCCTGAAGTACCTGAAAAGGACTAAGGACATGTTTCTCGTTTATGGAGGTGATCAAGAGCTCGTCGTAAAAGGGTTACGTCGATGCAAGCTTTGACACTGATCCGGATGACTCTAAGTCACAAACCGGATACGTATTTATTCTTAATGGGGGTGCGGTTAGCTGGTACAGTTCCAAGCAAAGCGTGGTAGCTGATTCTACATGCGAAGCGGAGTACATCGCTGCCTCAGAGGCGGCGAAGGAAGGTGTCTGGATGAAGGAGTTCATGACAGATCTTGGAGTAGTGCCTAGTGCGCTTAACCCAATGACTCTGTTTTGTGATAATACTGGTGCCATTGCTCTAGCCAAGGAACCAAGATTTCACAAGAGGACCAGACACATAAAGCGACGTTTCAATTCCATCCGCGATTACATCAAGGAGGACGACATAAATATTTGCAAAGTACACACGGATCTGAATGTTGCAGATCCGATGACTAAACCTCTTCCAAGGGCTAAACATGAACAACACCAGAGCTGCATGGGTGTTCGATTCATTACAATGTAAATCACATAGTGATGTGAACTAGATTATTGACTCTAGTGCAAGTGGGAGACTGTTGGAAATATGCCCTAGAGGCAATAATAAATTGGTTATTATTATATTTCCTTGTTCATGATAATCGTTTATTATCCATGCTATAATTGTATTGATTGGAAACTCAAATACATGTGTGGGTACATAGACAACACTGTGTCCCTAGTAAGCCTCTAGTTGACTAGCTCGTTGATCAAAAGATGGTGAAGGTTTCCTAGCCACGGACATGAGATGTTATTTGATAACGGGATCACATCATTAGGAGAATGATGTGATGGACAAGACCCAAACTATAAACGTAGCATATGATCGTGTCAGTTTATTGCTATTGTTTTCTGCATGTCAAGTATCTGTTCCTATGACCATGAGATCATGCAATTCACTGACACCGTAGGAGTGCCTTGTGTGTATCAAACGTCACAACGTAACTGGGTGACTATAAAGGTGCTCTACAGGTATCTCCGAGGGTGTCTGTTGGGTTGGCATGGATCAAGACTGGGATTTGTTACTCCGTGTGACGGAGAGGTATCTCAGGGCCCACTCGGTAATACAACATCACAATGAGCCTTGCAAGCAATGTGACTAAAGTGTTAGCCACGAGATCTTGTATTACGGAACGAGTAAAGAGACTTGCCGATAACGAGATTGAACTAGGAATAGAGATACCGACGATCGAATCTCGGGCAAGTAACATACCGAAGAACAAAGGGAACAGCGTACAGGATTAACTGAATCCTTGACATAGAGGTTCGATCGATATAGATCTTCGTAGAATATGTAGGAACCAATATGGGCATCCAGGTCCCGCTATTGGTTATTGACCGTAGAGGTGTCTCGGTCATGTCTACATAGTTCTCGAACCCGCAGGGTCTACACATTTAACGTTTGGTGACGATTAGTATAGTTGAGTTATTGTGTTGGTGACCGAAGGTTGTTCGGAGTCCCGGATAAGATCCCGGACATGACAAGGATCTCCGGAAGAGTCCGGAGGTAAAGATTGATATATGTGATAATAGTGTTTTGATCTCCGGAAGGGTTCCGGAATTCACCGGAAGGGGTTCCGGGTGTTTACCGAAGTGTTTGGGTGCAGCAACACTTTATATGGGCCAAAGGGGTAAAGCCCACGAGGTATTGGAAAGTGCAAAAGGAAGTTTTGCTGCTGCCTTAAGCGGTACTACCGCTGGTAAGGCAGTACTACCGCGTAAGCGGTACTACCGCTTGTGTGAAGCGGTACTACCGCTCAAGCGGTACTACCGCTCGTGAGCGGTACTACCGCTTGTACGCGGTACTGCTGGAATCCGAGTGAGACTCTTTCCGTGCGGGACAAACCGACCTTGTCCGGGCAAAACCGACCTTGTGGAGGCTTTCTGTCCAAGTTTAGACCCCAGGGCTCAACATATAAATAGAGGGGCAGGGCTAGCACACGGGATACATCAAGATTTCCCAAGCCGTGTGCCGGCAACCCTAACCCTCTAGTTCCTCCCGTCATAATCTCCGTAGTGCTTGGCGAAGCCCTGCAGAGATTGTTCCTCACCACCATCACCACGCCGTCGTGCTGCCGGAACTCATCCACTACTTCACCATCGCTTGCTGGATCGAGGAGGTGAAGGCGTCATCAAGCCGTACGTGTGTTGAACGCGGAGGTGCCGTCCGTTCGGCGCTAGATCGTGATTGGATCGAGGGACGACTTGCGATTTGGATCGCGAAGACGTTCGACTACATCAACCGCGTTTCTTAACGCTTCCGCTTAGCGATCTACAAGGGTATGTAGACTCACTCTCCCTCTCGTAGATGCTGATCACCATGGATAGATCTTGCGTGTGCGTAGGAAATTTTTTGTTTCCCATGCAACGTTCCCCAACAGATTGGCGCGGCAGCCCAGGCGCGGCCGCGGCAGGAGCGGCAGCGTGAAACACCTGCGGTGGCCGTTGCGCCTTGCGAGCTTGATTCTTCTCTTCTTGCTGGAGGACGGAGCGAACCTCCTTGAAGGTGGGGTAGGGCTTGAGCATGGTGATGAAGGACTGCTGCTTCTCGAACTGCTCGCCGAGGCCGACGAGGAGGGCGTTGATGAGGGCTCGATCGTCGACGTGATCGCCGAGTTCACTAAGTTCGTCGCCGATAGCCTTGATCCACTGGCAGAAAACGGTGACCGGGGCATCTCCTTGGACGGTCGTACGGAGCTCGGTGTTGAGGGCGTTGATGCGCGCGTCGGAGTTGTCCTGGAACAGCTGCTGGAGAGATACCCAAAGCTCGGCGGCGGTGGCGTCGTCGGAGGAGACCAGATTGAAGAGCTCCGTGGAGATGCGTGTGTAAATCCACTGGATGATGGCGAGATCATCTTTCACCCAGCGAGGATCGGCGTGCTGCGGAGGGTAGGATGGATCGATCTATGTGGTGGCGGAGGCCGCAACGGCCGAGGTGGATGGTGAAGAGGTGGCGCCAATGGTAGTAGTTGTGGGCGCCAAGATCTAACGAGATCGGGATGAAGGGGGAGACGTCGGCAATGGTGTCGGCTAGGGAGATCATTGGGAGTTGAGGAGGGGTTGTTTGTGTAGTTGTAGAGGAGGAAGAAGAAGGGGGGGCACCGGCGGCGCGGAACTCGGCCATGGAGAAGAGGGGCCGAGTCGGCCGGGGCGGCGGCGCGGTTGGCTGTGCCATGCCAGGTGCGGAAAACCTAGGCGTCTGATACCATGATAATTGGAGAATAATAACTGTATTGATTGAGGCCTCAAAGGGCTGTTTATATAGATTACAAAACTTGGACTCCAAGAATAATAGAGATAGATTACAATCCAAAACCGGCCGGCCATACTATCCGTAACCGACCTATACTCTAATACAAACACCCTTGTTTATCAATGTCAACTACTGCTCCTTCCGAGATGCAATTGCAAGTCGATGAAAGGATCCGAGACTTTGCGCGCGGTACGGAAGCAATTCATAGACGTGCGCGCGAGAGTAAGGATCTGAAGAGAAAAAAAAAACATATCCAGTCTATCCTCATTTTTTTTTCTTGGAGCACATTACAGACTCGCCATAGGGGCCTTGGTACTCCATAGAAACATCTCCTCCCACTAAATACACATCGCCTGAAGGCTTGAAATAAATCCAGAAAAGTACGGACAATAGTGACAAGTCTAGGACTTAAACCTTGGTGAGCTAGAGATATCACTGTCCTCCTATCTATTCAAACTCAAGTTGGTTTGCTACTACCCCTATTTTTAAATACATAAGAGGAATTGGTAGTTTAAATTGAACTTCAAAAACATTTTATTACATTTAAAAATGGATGGTGTATTTTTAGCGTTCTGCCGTGTGCCAACCTAAGCTGCAATAATCATGGTTGGTCTGCCCAAGTGCAATATGTCGTATGCAATCAAAGATGCAAAGATATCTTAGGATCCACAAGAGGTGATTTGTGGCATGGAGGTGTGCAGGGGCACCGACGAGGGCTTTAGTCTTGGAAACCTTCTATATGGACTAATAGTCTAAATTATGATTCATTTGCTTATTTGTCTTTGTTGTGACGAGGGCTTTGAAATTCTGAATATGTTTTGACAAGTTTTTCAAAATTACCAAAATTACTACCGCAGAAACTTGATAGAACAAATGATAAAATCACCAAGTTTTCGAAACAAAAATTTATAAATTGGTGTGCACTCTCGTGGAATCCAATGATCTTGGGAACCGCGATGCAATCGCTCAGCTGGGAACGGCTGGGTAGGTGCATGCCTCCACACCATGAATTTCTCTAGGATGAACTCATGTTTATTGCATTATACGTCTTATTTGCACACCAACCTAAGGATGGCAATTTTATCCACGGACATGGATACCCGCGGATATCCGACCCGAATGGGTAGGGTTTGGGTACATGTTTACGTCCATGGGCAACATCCGAACCCGACCCGATTATTTATGCGTAGGGCATGGATCTAATTATGTATCCATGGATATACCCCACCCCGATCCGATATTATGACAACGTGGGGAAAAATTCAATGAACCACACTATCCCACCTCCCAACCGTAATTTTCTCATGTGTCGTTTCACATTCTTTTTTTTTTTTGACAGACTAATTCTTGTATCTCCTCGTTTAACGACTCGTCATTAAGCGGCAACCCCGTCTCCTCGACTTGCTCCTCCTGCAGCCCTAGGTACAGCCACCGGCACCGCCAGCCCTTACCACTACTTATGGGGCAGCAATTCAGCAACGCCACCACTGGACAGTGGCAGCCCAACGCCCCAACTCCATATCCCCTCGACTCTTCCATCTCTGCTTCTCCACGCGAGCACGGGAACGACGGCGGCGAACCGACGCAAGGCTCTGAGCGGCGATGCGGAGCGGCGCGATGTGCAATAGCGCTGCTACGCGCAGGACCAGGAGCACGACGGCACGGTTGGGCCTGGAGGCAGCCGCCAACCATGACGAAGGAGCCTGACCGTGTCGAGGAGGTGACTGGCACACCAAACAGCCAGCGCTCAGGGTAATAATCTATTGTTCGATCAATCCCTCTCATGTATGACTAGTGTTCCTATTCCTGTACGTGGGTGTGCAGCTTGTGAATTTCTCCAAAGTACTCTTGTACTTCCGTTTGCTGTAGCAATCCTCTAGTACTTCAGTTTATACGTACTAATTTCTGCAAATTACTCTTGTACATCAGTAGTAATTTCACTGGTTACTAATTGATTCACAGTTCGTATTAGTTACATGGCATGATCTGTAGTCTGTATTTCCAAATCTGTACAGTTTATTTATTTATTGACTGAATACAGTCTAGATATTATGTACCTTGTCTCAGTTTAACTGAATCTGAAGACTCTGTTTTTTGCATGTATAGATCAATAGCTTCTCAAGGCCCTGTTGTGGTTAGCCATGGAAATATTAACTCAGCTGGTAGCCCGACATCTGACGCCCAAGCTACTGGTGCTGTGGGCGCATCGCAAGGCCGAGCTAGCAATAAAAGAAGGCTCACGTCAGTTGTATGGGAAGGTAATTTTGAGAAAATATTAATTGATGGAGAATGGAAGGCTGAGCGCATGTATTGTCATAAACTCCTTACTGCAAGAGGAACCACAACCTATTATCTTAAAAAAATTGTGTTATTGGTATGTTGTGGACCTGTGAATGTGAGATATTATTTGGTGATGTGCACTTCCGTACGCCATTTTGTTAGAATCTAAGAGGTCATTTGATGTTGTGCACTTGTGCTATGTCATTTCGTGAAAATTTGAGAGCTTATGTGTATCTTATGCAGTTGTGCTATGCCTTTTGTTCACATGTTGAGAGAACCCGATGGATGTTCATCGGGTTTGGACATGGACACTGTTTTTCGCCCATGGATTTTTTTCATGGACGGGCATATAGTGTCTTCATGGATTTGGATATGGATTTGATATTGTTTAACCCGAGCCGAACCCGACCCATTGCCATCCTGACACCAACCAACACTTGTACATAAAGACGCTAGTAGTCCATTCTCCTGCACACTGGTTAGAGTCCATTCCCTGCGAACTGGTTAGCGTGTGCACGTGCAATGCATATACTCCCTCCCTCCGGGTTTATTAGGCCCGGAGACCACTTTTTTTGTACCAAGGCACATAGTAATTTGCTCACATTAATTCTTTCATCCAACTCCCAATGCACTCTTTATTATGATAATTTTGACATGCAACCAATGAAAAAGCATGCATGCAATGTATTTATTATTGAGCTATGGGACTAGCAACAACGACTCTCACTACGGCCAATAAAATGGTTGCATGCATTTAGGTTTTCAAAGCAAGGCCTTATAAAGAGGGACATGCTCGTGATGCTCTTAGTCCTAATAAACCGGACGGAGGGAGTATTCCTTATGAAGAAAAAACATGTATAGTACTAAATATTACAAAATCGATAGATCATAATAATGTACTAATAATGCGCTAATGATTTTCTTTTGGAGTATGAATAATCATTTAATGTGATGTATTGAGTGGAGGAGATTTCCTACAAGGAGAAGAGCAAGTAACATATGCAAACTTCTGATGCAACAAGATATATATTCAAACTTTTGAGGGACGTTGTTCATTCTATCGCTCTAGTATTATTCTACAGACAACGATGCTCATGCAGTTCGAGGTAAGGGAATTTGGCTTATACATATAGAACATAGAGTACTATTCTAGTTTACAACAACTTAAAAAGATATTTAAACATTTCAATAAAAATATATTGTATATATACATGTAGATGTTATCTACGTGTCTATGAAATATCATTAGATTATACAAAGATTTGTAGGCTAAGCAAAGTAAATAGGAATTTGTGGTTCAAATAACAAAAAATAACACATTTTCCTCCTCAAAATTTTCTTTTCTACATAGATACTACACATCTGTATGTACATATACAACTGTATTCAGAATATTTTGGGATACAAATTAAATGTTTACAATTTTTTTAAAAGGGCTACTTGAAGCCCGGGCTCCGGATCAGTTTTCGGATGCTTCCATATTTTATCGCTTTTCAGTCAACCTATAGTTAAGCTTGGAAAAGTAGGCATTGGTAATCAAGCAGATTGTGCCGCGTACATGCAACATGATAGCAAGGCTCACTGCTTTGTCTTGTACACGGAACCTGATAGCAAGGTTCGTATTAATACATGCAACTTGAATGCATGAATTTGAATGCAATATTCACAGTATCTCAACATTAAGTAGAAGGAGCTTTTGACTAATTCCCCTCTTAAATCTCACCACTGCTCACTTGTTGATCGTTTCAAAATTTCAGAAAATTCAATAAATCACATAATTGGGCGTACACATGGGGTCTAATATTTACATATTTCTAAAAGAGCTATGTAGACCTTTACCGAAATGGAAGCTCTCTTGCAAGCTGACAATTGAACATCATATGCATCTATTTCCTAACGCTAGAAGGAGACACTCCTACAGGTGAACCTTTTAAGGCAATCTTTGTTTGCTTTGCCAACCACTAAATGTCGATCTCCCCGCCATTTACAAACCCATACTACAAATATTTACTTTAATATCTTGCGAATCAGAAACAACAAGATGCAAATAGTCAGTTTTGCAATGAAATGTACCATGCATCATGCATCAGTAGACCATGTGCTCCCCCTGCATCTGCGACTTCCTGTAATTATAGTTTCTAAGATAATATGGTGCCTATTTATACACGAGTAACATGGCAGGTTGTACTTGAGCTTTGCTAGTAATATTGCACGTGCAACACATGTGTAACCATAGGACTAAGGAATGAATTTTTATCATGATCTTTACCTCCAGTTCTACATGCTCTTGAGTTGTGACTAACTCATGCACTGCAATGTTGCCTAGTAAAGGATGCCATACATCTAGTCTATGTAACATCCACTTTGTAAGTAATGCATGACAATTGTTCCAAAGTTGGCCTGGAGAATAAAAAAAGAGCTCCATGGGTAAGGACTGACTTTTCGCCGCTGTGTTTGTGACATCTTTAAAGGGCACACATTCAACAACCCTAGAGGATGGTGCAGATGACGTGGCCGCATCCTCCTTAGCTTGGCAAGCATTCCATTTTTTTTCAAGGTATTGTGACTTCGTGTCGTCAAGCAGACATGTATACCACCCTTAGCCACCGCAAAGCTTTGTAACAAATCCATCGTTACATAAGAAAGATGGAAAATAGGGCACCAAAATACTGAGAGAATTCTGACGTTCACAGTGAAACAGAAGCATGATTATCATCTCAAATAATGAATTGGTCGCGTTGTCTTGAAGAAGAAGATTGAGACCTTGTACCGGATGTATCATCCACATAAATTAGTGATAGCAATTGTTGTAAATCACGTCGGGGAAGACATGGAATTCGTTGATTAAGCATGTAAGAGAGTGGGCGCCCCAAAGATGTTCTCGTCCGGCGACCCGGAGTCAATGAAGCACGTGGATCTCGGTGAGCGAAGCAAACAGGAGCGCCATCGGTAGGTGTTGCTCGAGCTGCACGGGAGCAGTGGACACAGGTGGACGGTGCGCCCAGTCTTGGCAGGTTTTGTTAGTCCTGGTAGGTTTTGTTCGAGACGTGCCGGCCGACGCGGCTCTGGATGGTATGTTTGGTCACGGCAAGGGTGTCGCCGGTGGGAGCGACATGTATTGCAAGTTGGGCAGGCGTAGTCATGACAAACGGTGTGTCTGGTCTCGGCTAGGGGTGCGCTCGCGTGCGTGGCAGGAGCAGTGGGGAGGATGGAATAGTGTTTTGCCCCAGTCAATTGGGAGAACATAAACACATGAAACTAATCGCTCAACTCGTTCTTGGCATACGGCAAGCTGCAGACGACTTTCTTCGGGCATCTAATGCAATGGAGCCGGAGAGCTCCTCCCTGTTGATCTAAAAAAACGGCTTTGCTAAAAAAAAAGGTGCAGACGACGCGTATATGTAGGAAAGCAGCACCCTGGGGAGTTTCCATCATCGCGGCCGGGCATGCCTACCATGAGTTTTTCTCGGAAACCGAGCCTAGACAACCTACACCTCACCTAGGGGAGGCACAAAGGCAGGATGCCGCTGCTCCACGACCACCGCCCACGGGGTGAAACAGGGGGCCCGCACCCACGGATGCCACCTTCAGGTAAGTCAACGCCGCTGCACCACACGGGCCGGCATCCCAGCTTCTGTCACGGGAACTACTATGGGCCGTGACAACAGGGCGGCCACTGATGAGCCTGACAAGACCAAGAGGGAGAGACGACCCAACCCACGCAACCAAGGCCCGGACTGGGCCCAGTAGGTCAAGTTAAGTAGGTGAGCCACCAGTGTGTGAGGAAGAAAGAACAGAACTCCTGACGGCTGCCTGTGGCGTGTATCCTCTTCCCACCCCCTGGCTCTCGATCCCCTTCCCCTTCTTGCTGCTCAAACAAGACTTGTAACTCTGAATTCGAGATTGTTCGAGAGTAAATCCTAGATCGTAACCTGGTAGCGTCACACTTGGTATCAGATTGCCAAACCCCACCAACCACTATACATCCTGGATCGTGTTCGTACTCGTAGCCTCAAAACTATCATGGCGGAATTGGATCGACAGAAGCAGATGACGGCGGCGGAGGAGGAACGCAGCGCCATCGCCAAGGCTCTTGTATCGATCCAGCAGTCGTTGGACAAGATGGTGCCCACGGTGGCCAAGATGGAGCCGGTGCTCGCATCGCTCGAGCCCACCGTCAACGACTTGGCGGCGTGGCGACCAGGGGTGGACCATGCGGTGGACAAGCTGCAATCGGATTTGGGCGAGATCCGTTTGGAGCTCGCGCGGATCGGGGCCTCATCCCAACCCCGCCAACGACGCCGCTCCTTCGGCGGACGCGCCTTCATCCCGTTTCAACCTCGGTGGCGACGGCCATGGGCCCATTGGCCGCGGCGTTTCCCCAACGACACGGGCTTCGGTCCTCGGGGTGGTGGCGCCCCCGACACCGATCCCGGCCAACGGTACGATTCGCATCCCTTTTCCTTCCACTCCGTTGTTTGGGTCTGGTGATAGTAGTAACTCGGTGTTGAGCAATCGCGTGGCATCAACTCGTTTGGACTGTCCTGAATTCGACAGTGAAAATCCTACCGGGTGGCGTATCCGGTGTGAAGCTTATTTCCGGGTTTGCTCTGTTGAGCCAGCTGCTTGGGTGGACACAGCGGTTGTCCATTTCACGGGCGCCGCTGCGTTGTGGTTGGAACGGTCTAAATTAGCACACATCAAATTTCCAGTATGGGAGTATTTTGTAGCAGCTGTCCTAGAGAAGTTTGGCCGCTCTGAGTTTCAGCACTTGCTTCGTAAATTTTCTCGCTTAAAACAAACGGGTAATGTTCTAGAATATGCAGAGCAATTAAATGTCATTATGCAGTCTGCTGGCACATCATAGCTCTTGGGACCCGTTGTACTTCACTACTCAATTCCTGGATGGTCTCCCAAGTGATATTAAAATTGCTGTTATGTTGCATCGTCCTTCCGATTTGGAAACTGTTGTCTTTCTTGCTGCTTTACAGGAAGAGGCGATGGAGCTGATGCGTCAGGAGACCGGGGCATTGGCCTGGCAACGGCCGGTGCCAGTGGCGCCCAAAGTGCCGCGAGAGCCGCGGTTATCTCCGCGGACACGTCTATCTCTGACCGCTACTACGCCGGCCCACTCGAGCAAACCGGGGCCCCTATCAGTGCCCGGCCCAACGGCCTCAGAAGGGCGCCACATTCCGGACAGTGCTCGCACAACACCTCCATCTTCTTCAACTGACGAGAAGCTGAAAGCCCTTCGTGCCTATCGCCGGTCTCGAGGGCTGTGTTTTACCTGTGGCGAAAAATGGGGTCCCAGTCATGCTTGTGCATCCACGGTGCAGCTGCATGTGGTGGAAGATCTTGTGGGCATGCTACACACACCTCCATCGCCAGATTCATCATCCTTGTCTCAAGACACTTCTGAAGAGGATTTGTGTCTCTTATCTGCAGCTGCTGCGACAGGGACCGAGGCTCCAAAAGTTTTCCGGCTCCATGGCTAGATTCAAAAACGTTCGTTGTTGATGCTCGTTGATTCTGGAAGCTCACATAGCTTTATCAATTCGGACATCGCGGGTGCTTGGCGTGACTGCTTTGAAACAACCCTTGCGCGTGCGAGTTGCTGATGGGGCTGTTTTGCCATGCACACAAGAGTTGTCAGCGTGCACTTATCAAATTCAGGGGCACACATTCTGTTCCTCCCTGAAACTCCTTCCTACGACCTCATCTTGGGAATGGATTGGCTAGAAGCACGAGGGATGATGACAGTGGACTGGTCTGCAAAGTGTATGTCATTCCATCATGAGGGGGCACAAGTGCAGTTGCAAGGTATTATTCCAGTCACAGACACATGTCGAATCTTGTCAATGGTGGACCTCCAGTTGTTGCAAGCACAGGACGAGGTGGTGCACATTGTTCAGATCTGCTCTATGAAAGATGAAAAGGCTCCAGAGGACATTCCTTCGGCTGTAGCGGATCTCTTACAACAATTTGATGACCTGTTTGCTGAACCCAGAGGACTACCCCCTCAAAGAGAGTTTGATCATGCAATTGAGCTCTTGCCTGGAGCCAAACCAGTCAACTTGCGGCCTTATCGATACAACACGGCGCAGAAAGACGAGATCGAAGCAATAGTTGCTGACATGCTAGCACAAGGGATTATCCAACCGAGCCGTAGTCCCTTCGCGTCCCCGGTGCTGCTTGTGCTCAAAAAAGATGGCGAGTGGCACTTCTGTGTGCATTATCGCCACCTTAATGCCATTACAGTGAAGAACCGGTTTCCCATGCCGATTATCGACGAGTTGTTGGATGAATTTGCAGGAGCTGTCTGGTTTACGAGCCTTGATCTTCGCGCTGGGTATCACCAGATACGGATGAGTCCGAAGGACGAACACAAGACTGCTTTCCAAACCCATCACTGGCATTTCGAGTTCAAGGTCATGCCCTATGGAGTGACAGATGGTCCGGCGACGTTTCAGACAGGGATGACTGTTGTTCTTGCTCCCTTGTTGCGCAAAGGTGTACTCGTCTTTATTGACGATATTCTTGTCTACAACGAGACGTACTCTGGAAGGGCACCTACTGTTGCTTCGCTCGGTATTTCAGCTGCTGGAGAAGTACTCTCTGAAAGTGAAGCGGAGTAAATGTGCATTCACCCAACATCAGCTCAAGTACCTGGGCCATGTTATCAGCAAGGATGGGGTTCATACTGATCCGAGCACGGTTGATAGGGTCCGCGCCTGGCCTCGTCCGGAGTCAGTAAAGGAAGTTCGTCAATTCCTTGGTTTGCCAGGTAATTACCGCAAGTTTGCTCGTAACTATGGGATCATGAGTCGTCCTCTGACCGATTTGCTGAAAAAAGGGACGGTGTTCGTTTGGACTTCTTTGCATGACGAGGCTTTCCAAGCTTGGAAGCATTCGTTGACCTCGGCTCCTGTACTGGCCCTTCCGGATTTCTCGAAGCCGTTCATCCTAGAAACCGACACATCTGACTGTGGGATTGGCGCTGTTCTCATGCAAGGACACCACCCCCTGGCCTTCCTGAGCAAAACTTTGGGTCCCAAGTTGCAGGCACTGTCCACTTATGAAAAAGAGTGCCTGGCGATTTTGATGGCAGTAGATCGCTGGCGTTCGTATCTCCTCGTCTCACCCTTCACTATCAGAACTGACCATCGAAGCCTTGTATGTTTGGACGAACAAAGATTGACAACGCCATGGAAACACAAGGCTTTGATGAAATTGCTTGGTCTGCAATATACCATAGAGTATCGAAAAGGGGCTACAAACCAAGCTGCAGATGCTCTGTGACGCCGAGCTGAGCGCAAGGAGCAGCTATTGGCCGTTTCTGTTTGTGTGCCCGCCTGGCTGGAGGCAGTGAAACAAGGATATCAACAAGACCCCCAGTGCACTCGTTTGCTCGCAGCAGCCGCGGTACGCTCGCCAGTTGACGCTCCTTTCTCGGTCAACGATGGACTCATCCGTTACAAAGGGAGGGTAAGGATTGGCGCCAATACTGCCGTGCAACAACAGCTGTTGCAGGAGTTCCATGCAAGTGCTTGGGGAGGACACTCAGGGGTGCAAGCTACTTACAACCGGCTGACCAAACTATTTGCATGGCCACATCTGAAGAAAATCGTTAAGCAATTCATTGCCGTATGTGAGGTGTGCAAACAAGTCAAGGCAGAGCATGTCCGTTACCCCGGGCTTTTGCAACCCTTGACCGTGCCTGAGCAAGCCTGGCAGATGGTTACACTTGATTTTGTGGAGGGGCTCCCCGGTCTCCTTTTTATACTCTGATTCGGCGAAATCCCGGCCGTCAGATCCGCCACAATCGCGCAATTGACGGTCGTGTACAGATCCGCAATATCTCTGGGACAGCGTTGTGGGGACGCGTGGCAAAATTCTCGGCGCGAGAATCGAGGCACCGCGGCCACTTTCCTGACTCAACCGTCACATCGTGTGCGCGCGCTTCCCCACGATTTCGAAATCACCGGGGATTTCGCGATGCCGAGATCCGAATGAACTCCGCGTTCACTGGTGCGTTCTGGCGCATCGAAATTCACCGAGTGAAACAAGAAGACCCGTCAGACACTCGGATGGACCTCAAGCTATTCCAGAGTACCCGAATGGAGGCCAGACGGAAATTCCAATAATCTCACCTTCAAGCCTTAAGATAGACTCTCCCGGGAGTTGGTCCGCACCAGATCGAGTGATTCGAACATTCCGACTGTTCGAACCACACGAAAGTCACTTAACCTGAACCGGATGTGGTTTTGAAACCGAGTGAGGAATAGTTCAGCTTGTTTCCAAGCGCTCCCGAGGCGCTGCCGACGTCACGACACGCCGATCACTCGACTCCCAAACCCTCAACCAATTGGGGGTCTACTGACGAGGTCACCTACCCTGGGTAGGGTCATAGACCGCTAATCTAGGGCACTCCTGGGGTCCTACAAGTTTACAGAAGTCCCTGGACTACCTCAGCATTCGGACGAATGTACAAGACGCACTCGGATGCTTGGGGTCACTCAGACGTCAACCAGCCAGTCGGCCACGCTTCAACACTCGGGCACGAGGAAGCAGAGACGACGTGGGAGCTCTAAAGTTCGAGTTACTTAACTCACTTAAAGCGTTGTGAATAGCACATTACCTGTAACGCTCATAGTTAACACAACAGTTTCCAGTAACTCCGGCAGTTACTAGCATTAATGGCCCTCGTAATGACACTCGGCAGGTGGTGGCGTACTTTATATAAGCCATTCCGCGATGCCAGGACGAGGGTTACGAACTCTTTGAAATCAGATACCCATACAAAGAAAACACTAAGCCCCAGGGCTCGAGACGTAGGACTTTTACCACTTCCGAATGGGGTCCGAACTCGTAAATCCGAGTGTGACGTCTGTGCCATAGCTAGGCTTCGCCCTTACTCATACGTATCCCCCGTACTACTGTCTGTATTACTCCCACGACACATGGTATTTAACAGACAAATTCATACAATTTTTTTGCAGGTCTTATACAGGGCAACTACTTTGATCTTGTATGTGGTCGTTACTCACTCCTGCGGAAACCAGGGAGTCTTTGGTTACTGGGTCAACCCGATGGAAGATGGTTGCTCGGGATATCTATAACCGGTTTGGATGACGGTCCAGCAGTAGGATAGGACGATAGGTGGTTAGGCATCTAGTCCTATCTTTGCCGGTTGTGGCATCTTTTTATTTCTTTCGAACTATTTCATACCTTTGTTTCAGCTGGTACTGAACCGCAGACTATTTGGTTATTTTGATAATAAAGGGGCCGCATGCATCTTTCTGATGCAGAGGGCGGAGGTACTCCTCCTTTTCTAAAAAAAAGAGACAACGATCTAAATCTGGATAGTTTTAATGCACATATATGAGGCGTGCCTCACCCCAAGCACGTACATGGCTGATTGATCGATGAAGTCACATCAATTACTAACTAACATGCATATGCAAAGAAAAATTACTTACTAACTCGCCTACAAAAATTACTAACTAGTATGTATATGCAAGATCTATGGCCATAGCCAGGTAGCTATATCGGATCGTGGTACTGTACAAATTAAGCTGCTAGCTTCTCCTCATGCCAGTCCATCACCTCCACTTCCAATCATCCTCCTTCTTCACCTGCTTCGGCGACGGCTTGACGTCCTGGTCGAGGCAGTGGTCCAAGCGGTCGATGTACTGGTGCTCGAACCACTGGCGGTTGCGGTCGAAGCACCTGCGCAGGGCCGCCGTCGCCCTGGCGCACGCCTCTGCATCGAGTGTTAGATATTAATCGTGTCATTTGTTCCAAGATAATTAGTGGCTATATTTGTTACCGAGGACTGTGGATCGAGTGATTCGGTCAGCAGAAAAGTGTTTAGTTTTCCATGCATGTAGGATCATCTGAGTGGCCAGCCAAGTGATTTGGCCGAGTCAAGTTAGTTGTCGGTGTGTTAGCTAGTGGTTAGTGCATGGAGAGTTTGGTGGAATAGTGGGTCTAGGTAGAGTGCGTGCGTGAGTGCATGGCAGGGGTGCCTGGTCCTGTGTATATAAGTGAGTATGAGTCGATGAGAAAATGGAGGCCGTGAGGGTTGGGAAAAACACAATGTAGCATCTTGTTCCACCAAGGAGAAGGGCCTCTCGTGCAAAGCAACAGCTGGTCTTCTCTTTGGTTGAGTGCGTGTGTGTAGAGTTTCTCACCATGTGTGTGTGTGTTTATGACAGAACAAGAGAGAGAGAGAGCTGTGAGAGGCAGCACCAAGGTAGAAGAAGCGGCGCTGCAATGTAGGCGGCGCCAACATCGAGGACACGCTTGGCTGGGTCGTCCGGCAACTTGATCGCGTCGGGGTGGCACTCGCAGAATGCCGTCATGAACTCGTCGATGCAGCCGCCATTTTCCATGTGGTGGTAGACCGTGTTCATGTCGCTGGTGTGGTTTATCAAGGACATGACGCTCCCCATGCCCGGCGCCCGGCAGCGTTAACTGATGTAGGAGTAGTATATTAATTTAGGGTTAATCTACCCTCGATCTATCGGGCTAATTAATAGCGCAGGCAGCCACACTATATACGGAGCAGGTGCGTGCCGATCCGATACTTGCGGTTCAAGGAAATGCCCTGCCCCCTGCGGAGCTTTATACAGTACTCCCTTCGTTCCTAAATATAAGTGTTTTTAAAGGTTCCACTAGGGGACTACATATGAATGTATATAGACATACTTTAGAGCGTAGATTCACTCATTTTACTCCGTATGTACTTCCCTAGTGAAATACTCCCTCAGTTCCTTTATCTAAGGTGTATAATTTTTGGCACGGTGACCAGTGCGCATAATTAGAAAGGTGTTAGGACAAACTTACCCTTGGCAAATTTGTTGGTTAGGTGGCAAGTAAATCAGTGAATCCAGAAAAGTAAGAGATACATGCAATCGAGAGAGAATAGTTTTCTTCTTTTGACACAAAAAGAGATACTGGCAATCAGGAGAGAGATACTTTCCTTTCTTCTGCAGGGCTAAAAAGGGAGTTACGAGGATCTAGAAGAAATGCACCTTACATTGTGAAATTTTATCGAAAAACAAATACACCCTATATAAAGGAACGGAGGGAGTATTTTCAAAAACTTATATTTAGGAACGGAGGGAGTACTAATTAGCTAGTATGCGAGAGATATGTAATCTTTGAAAATATACGTTGTCAACTACTCTTTTTTTTTCCCGCACGCGAAGACTGGAACTGCTCTCTCGGGAGCGATCCCGTCTGCCCCCTACTTCGCCGGCCTCCAAGACGCTCCGACCGGTCCCTGCCTCCTCCGTCTGCCGCTTCAGCGGCGGGAGGGGGTGGGGAGCCTGGTGTTTCGGTTCAGGTCTGTAGTTAGGGTTGGCCTAGTGCTTCCTTGAGGCGTTGTTTCCATGGAGGAGGCAGCGCCGCGTCGGAATAATTTGCCTCTGTTCTTCCTCCATCTCGACGTCGCTGTAACCAGTAGCGTCGGGGAGCAGGTGGCCCGGTCGATATGGCGAGGTTCGTGTCTGGTAGTGGGCCGTCGGTGCTCACGCAGGTCGCGGTCGTGTCGGCTACTGTAGTTGTGTTTACTGTCTTGCAGTTGGGCGTGTGGATGACGGCAGGCGGCGACGTTCCTCTTCTTTGACTACATTGGCGTCGAAATCTGGTGACCACGGGGAAGATCCCCGGCCTACATGCCACAAAGACTCGGTCTCGTCACTTGCGGCGACCCGCTTCATCGGCTCAAAAAGCATCTTCGTATGCAATGGTGCTCTCCCAGATCTTGGTATGGCGGTTGTTCTCAACTTTTTTCGGTGTTGCCATGGTGATGGCGAAGGATGTTTGTGGACTACGTTTCGGCAAGGCACAATTTTCTGCAAGGGTGAAATAATAGTTTTACTTTTTGTAGAACTAGACCAGTGGCCCTCGCAAATGCGAGGGCATCTTCTTTAGTGTATTGGATGTGTATTATAAATAAATTTCTGATTTATAAACTTCTAATTTATGATGTATGACTTCAAACATTTCGATCCAGCAAGCATCATCAATATTTATTCTATTTTTAAGAATATAATGTGTGTGAAAAACATATTTGTTATTGCTTAATTTAGGGGTGAATAGTGATGTTAATCTTAGAACATGATATCAATTGTTCTGACAATTTAGTTGCAATGATCCAAATTATAGAATGATAGTTTAGAATGACAATAGGTCAATAGCCCAATAATAGTTCGTTTAATTTTCTGATACATAGAATATAGTCTGTGTATATAATTTACAAAGTCATACTATTTATAACTTGTTTATATAAAAGTCATCAGACAATGTTTGACTACTAAAAAACTACTTGGTCTAGTACGAAGATCAATGGTTCAACACATTTAGAAAATAGTCAAAAATATGTTGAATGTGTATTGTTGTCACCATTATACATGCATCCAAAGTGTGGGTACTGATGAATTTGATATTGTCTTCAAAGGAGGGTCCCTACCACACCTCGTAAAGTCGATTGGGCAATGGTGTTTCTATTGTTCATGGGATGATGGTCGGCTATGTCATGTTTACCAATAGTTACTTCAATGATAGCAGAGCGGGTGGCGACTGCGGCGAACACAAAGGTCACTATAGATATTTACATTAATTAGATATTTTGCTGGATCCTTTGCGTATGTTGGTTAAGGCAAAATGCTCTCTGTATATATTTTTATTTGTACTCGTCTATTGTACATCTTAACAAAGACATGTAAGATATGATATATGTTCATACAATGTCAACCCTGACGATTTTTTATATAGCAATATTAGCGCTATAAGGCCCGACTTATCATTTGTGTACACATGCACACATAGGGTGTGAAGTGCATGGACATCTTCTCTGATTTCAAAGAAATACACTACTAAATAATCTTTGGTTTGACTTTTCTAAAACGAAGCAGGGATGCCTTTCTGACTGAAATGTGACTTATGGCACCATCGAAAACATTTACCAGTTTTTTCCTAGATAGAGGTACGAAGTGAAACTGTCTATGCTTTACAATCCTACAATTTAAACAACTCACATAGATTTTTAAAATAAAATCATGTAATAAAAATAAAACTGAAGTTCTATTGAACATGACACTATAGATGAGCAGTTTATAAGAAAGTCATTGTTGTTTTTAGTGAAATACAATTCATATTCTATGTTGTATTTTTTATTTCTGTATTATCCACCCAATCCAGTTAGAAACTCTATATCTTTCCAATCCTATACAAAATCGGCAGAGGGTACATTTATTCTTTCTTGTGCGTATAACTCGTCATCTTAAACAACATTATTTTGAGAAAATATAGATAGAAGATTCTGGCAGCTTTGATGGAGTATTATGTAATGTATTTTCTACAATGTATAGTAGATATTTGTTTTCACTAAAACAAAAAATAAATATTTTGGATTTATCTAAAATCATGTAAATAAAAACTACAAAGCTTACATGAAAAGTGCCCAAAGTAAAAAATGTGCATACACATCCTCTAGGATTTCACTTGCTGAAACACCGAACCTTCACCTATTAAATAAAGGCAGCATGATCAAATATAACAAAGTGCTTGCAATCAAATATTATTTTCAATATTTACAACGTTAAATACCAATATATCATTACTACTAAGAATGATCGAACATACAACTTGCACAACAAAACTAATATTTATAGGGTTTTTAGGTTATGCATGCACCTCTAGAATTGATTAGAAATTTTTAGAGAGACCCCCGCAGAAAAAAGAAAAGAAAATTTTATAGAGATAAAATGATTAGAAGATTAAATAGCAATTTACATGCCCCTGGCTACCACCATCTGTTGATCGCCCGATCCATGCATACCCTGAAGAGTATCAACGGCGAGTAGAGTTGTTGTTTAAGAAAGCATAAACCTGTCCATCCATCATGTGATTGATTTGGTGTAGAGAACCATGGAAAGTATTACAACGTCCCCATCTCAGTATGCAACAGTCTAGACCAGCAGGGGGAGATAATTAAGCATCGGGATAGTCCATAGCAAGGAGGTTCCACCCGCTAGAACCTTCCATGGATCAGGTGATGGACATGCTGATACTAAGTAGGAAGGCAGCCTAGAGCAGTAGAGCTTATAGGAAAATATAATTTAATGCACACCCCTGCATGCATGACACGTAGACTGAACAGAGTGTAGACATTCTCACAATTGGATGTGCCTGTGTAAGAGTGCAAGGGTTTAGACGAATACCTTTGAAATTGCATGTACAACTGGGCATGCAAAGTGCTAATGTGATGCGTAGACGCTGCTCATGGTGTGCTTGTAGAGCAGCGACGACATGCTGGGCCGACCATGTCGGTGTCATAAAGCAGTTGTTGGATGCGCCAGTCGACACCGCTGTTGTCGCCCGCGGATTGATTTCTCATAAAATGAGGTGTTGCAGCCGACAAACCTTCTAGTTTTTTTTACAAAGGACGCGATGACCTCGGCTGGGAGTAGATATTTGAGAATATGAACGTACGTAATGGTAATATGGCTAATTTCTTAACCTTTTCTTCCATGGTAGAAGGCTAATTTCCTGAACAAACATCTATGATTATATGAATTTATCAGATAAGCAAACCGCTATGATTAAATGAATTCATCAGATAAAAGGGTCAAATGTTTCTGATTTTTTTCCTTTTTGATTTGACCGCAGCTGCCGCTGCTCCTAACTTTCTTGAAAAAATCTGCTGCCGCACCTTTTTTAATTGAGGTAAAGCTATTGCCGCTCCTTTATTTTTTACGTGACAACTGCTCTCTAAACGTGATGAGAGGTATATCTGCTCCCGCTCGTTCATTATTGAGGTAAAGCTGCTGCTCCTCCTTTCCTTTTACGTGACTGTGCCTTGTTTTTTGTGATGCTAGCCGAATTCACACGTCCTTTTATATCTAACCAATGAATTAAGAGTTCTAGTCTAGGACGTTTTAGCTCTAAACGTGATCTGTGGGTCCGCTTCTATTTATGTAGATCTAAGGGTCATGTTTTATTGACTAATAAAGGGTCCACTATATCAATGGTCAATATTTTCTAATTAACGTGAGAATTTCTAGCATATTTCCTTATTTGTGATCCGTATTTTGCTTTTAGTAGATAATAGATAGATAGATAGATAGATAGATAGATAGATAGATAGATTTTTTGTGCAAAGTTGCTTGACAAGCATTTGTGTCTTGTATGGTGACCATATGTGTAATCTCTTTGAACACATTGTCTAATAAAATATATGGTTGCTTCAAAAAAAAACTACTCTTTTTTTTGTCTGCGGAACTACTCCTTCCGAGATACACGTGGTAACACACTGTCTCAAACTCCAATGTGTCACTTTGCCCATTGTTTTTTGTCGGTCAATTATATTTAAATAATAAATTCTTTTTTAAACACAGTACAAAAGCAGATGCCCTACTAGTCTCTACTTGAACGTGTACATCTTAATTGGATTCGATAAGATTTTGTGCGTGTTGGACCTGAGTGGTTGCTGAGTTGCTCGTGGGCTGATGCATAGGTAAGTGGGCTTGCGAGTTACACTTCACTGGACGAATCAAAACGCAATCAATTGGAGTCAGGCAGCCGCCTCTTCCCCTAAGAAAACTCTAGTGTTCCTTTGCTTTCCGTCGGTGCCGTCGCTGGTCCGCTTCATCTTCGGTGGCCTTATGACCATGGTGGCGCGGTGGATCCCGGCCCTTGCCGGGGAGGGGGGGGGGGGGCTCTGTTTTCAGATGTTTCTTCAAGTTTGGTTAAGATTTGTGTCCTGCTCAAGAACAAAGACAAGACGGCGGCGGCTCCGTGCCCAATCCCTGTTCCGGTGGTGTGTCTAGCATCGCCGGTGGGCGTGTGGAGGCATGTCTCCGACGGATCTGTCCTTCGTGGATTTGCTCGGATCTTGTCGTAGTTTGTCTATGTTCGTGTGTTTTCATATTGGATCCTTCCAATCTACGCTACTCTTCATCGGTGGCGGTTTTCTGGTCTAGGAGGCCTTAGAATGAAGACTTCCCGACTTTCTACGACATTAAATTTTGCCCGGCTCCGGCGAGGCAGGGCCTATGACGACGGCGCGCCTTCGGCTCGCTTTAGTGCTTTTAGTCGTCACTAAATGTTCTTCGGATCTGGATGCATGTAATTTTTATATTTCTAGTGTTCGTTATACTAGCATGATTGAAGATAAATAGACCATGAAGTTTACTTGTAGAAAAACACCTGCTTGCCCGTTCCAAATTCCTGGAGTGGAAAATGGCAAATCCAATTCGGCGCCTTTAACGCCCTCTACTACTCTTTTACTAACGGGTGCGCACCCCCCTCCCCCTCGCTCTGGGCCGACCCATCTAGGTTTTTTCTGTTTTTAAAAACATTAAGGAAAAAAAAGTGCAAGGCAGAATGAATACAACCAACGACATTTGATGTACACCGAAGCGACCACTGCACCACCCATCCTCATGTGATAAATATATCTTTCTCATTCTTTTCTTCCTTCAACTTTTGTTATTTCCTTTTCCTTTTTTAATTTTTTCTTCCTACTTTGATGAATGTTTTGAAAATTCGGCAAAAGCAATGAACTTATTGATTATTTTTGTCCAAATTTGCTGAACTTTTTTCAAATCAATGAACTTTTTAAAAAATTCAATGACCTTTTTTTCAAAACTGATGGAATGTTTTTTCCAAATACATGAATCTGTTTTTAAAATTTTATGAACTTTCTTAAATTCGATAATTTGTTTTCAAAATCACTGAATTTTTTCAATTTTTTCTTCAAATTCGTGAACTTTTTCAAATTTGCCAAAAAATCGGATTTTGTGAACTTTTTGATTTTTTGTGGTGTTTTTTATTTTTATGGATAAAAAACCAATTAAGTCAAATGGTCAACGGTCAACCACAGCCGGGTAACCACGAACACCCGAGCGAGCGAGCCAAGACACGAGCGAGCGAGTAGAGAACTGCTTAATAGGCCACAGTCGGCTTAACGTGCGGGTGAGCAAATCCCACTAGTACAGAACCGGCCGCTAATCCCGGTTGGGAAGGGCCTTTAGTCCCGATTCTTCAACCGGGACTAATATATAGGGACTAAAGCCCCCTCCCCCATTTAGTCCCGGTTGGCCACGAACCGGGACTTAATCCCGGCCACGTGGCCGGCTGCGCCCGCGGTTGGCCGGGGACCTTTAGTCCCGTTTGGTGACACCAACCGGTTTAGGGGTTTAGGAGTTTAGGCTTTATTGTTTATTTTTCCTTTTCATTTTGTGTTTTCCATTTATTTATTTATTTCATTTCAAACATATTTTACGTTACTGCATAATGTACACGTTATGCATATATAATAGAATTTTTCGTAGAACCAATCATATATCATAGAATTTCTCGTACGACCATGCATACACACACACACACACACACAACAATATCTCCTACAATTTGCATTAGGTGTAATGGTATTCTCCATCGGGGAGATATGACCTGCTCAAGCAAAAATCTCGTCATTTCCTCTTGAATTTGCTCGTATGCGGTCCGTTGCTAGGAGCCTATCCCGCATCGACACCAATTTTAAGAAGGAGATCAATATGAATATATTAGTTATGTGTATATATATTAGATCATGATAAAAAAATGTGAATAGTGTTTTGTACCCAAAGATCTCTTGCAGTTTTGGTCTTTTCGGTCATAAAGCGAATGTTCTCGCAAACGTAGTATGCACATAAATTAGTCCCCTGTGCATGTTTCATGCACTTTACGAGAATATAATTTAATCAGATAATAATCAAGCATGATAATGGTTATTAAAACTAGAATTAAAGAGATGCGCGGACGTAGCTAGTACTACTTAATTATAATTACCTTGGACCGTCGCCATCTCAGTTGTTCTTTCCATTCACCGTCAATCTTTTTGATGAACTTTTTCCAAACCCTGTCCAGCAAAGAAAATGAATAAATGATTCTTCGTCACGTGCATCACGTCGATTGCAGAGCACGTTCACGCAAAGATTCTTCGTCACGTGCATCATGTCGTTTGCAGAGCGGACATCTAGGATTTTCCAATACTCTAGCTCCCAAAATATAGATTTCTTCTTCCATATGGGTGCGTGCCCGCCAGCGTCATTCGGAACAGAGTGACCGCCAGGATACTTTCCAAAGATTACTTTTAAATCCTTGACCATATAACGTATATCAACACCAGTACGGTGGCCAGGCTTCTTTTGGTTATCCGCCTCACCATTGAAATGCTTGCCTTTCTTTCTTAAGGCATGCTTGATCGGAAGAAACCGACGATGTCACAGGTACACAATCTTCTTACATTTATTCAAATATATACCTTCACTCTCATCTAAACAGTGGGTGCATGCATTGTATCCCTTGATTGTCTGTCCTGAAAGGTTACTAAGAGCAGGCCAATCATTGATGGTTACAAACAACAACGCTCGTAGGTCAAATTCCTCCTGTTCGTGCTCATCCCATACACAAACACCTTTTAAATCCGACAACTGTATAAGTTCATCAACTAATGGCCTTAGGTACACATCAATGTCGTTTTCGGGTTTCTTAGGGCCTTGAATGAGTACTGGCATCATGATGAACTTCCGCTTCATGCACAACCAAGGAAGAAGGTTATAGATACATAGAGTCACACGCCAGGTGCTATGATTGCTGCTCTGCTCCCCAAAAGGATTGATGCCATCTGCACTTTAACCAAACCATATGTTCCTTGCGTCATCTGCAAAGTACGGCCACTTTTTCTCGATTTTTCTCCACCGCGACCCATCAGCGGGTACTCTCAACTTCCCGTCTTTCTTACGGTCATCTTTGTGCCATCGCAACAACTTGACATGTTGTTTGTTTTGGAACAAACGTTTTAACCGTGGTATTATAGGAGCATACCACATCACCTTGGCAGGAATCCTCTTCCTGGGGCGCTCGCCCTCAACATAATCAACAGGTTCATCGCCCCTGATCTTATAGCGCAATGCATCGCATACCAGGCATGCATTCAAATTCTCGTACTCCTCACCGCGGTAGAGGATGCAGTCATTAGGGCATGCATGTATCTTCTGCACCTCTAATCCTAGAGGGCAGACAACCTTCTTTGGTTCGTACGTACTGTCGGGCAATTCGTTGTCCTTTGGAAACTTATTCTTCATTATTTTCAGCAACTTTTCAAATCCCTTGTCATTTACACCATTCTCTGCCTTCCATTGCAGCAATTCTAGTGTGGTACACAGCTTTTTCTTGTCATCTTCGCAATTTGGGTACAACAATTTTTTGTGATCCTCTAACATGCGCTGCAACTTCAACTTCTCCTTTTCACATTCGCAGTTTCTCTTTGCATCAGCAATGGCCCGACCAAGATCATCAGCGGGCTCATCTGATGCCTCTTCTTTAGCTCTTCTTCTTCTTCTTCATTCTCTTCCCCCATTGTAGTACCATCGTATTCAGGGAACCCAGGATAGTTGTCATCATCCTATTTTTCTTCATTGTCTTCCACTAGAAGCCCTCTTTCTCCGTGCTTGGTCCAACGGTTATAGCCGGACATGAAACCGGACGTAAACAGGTGGACGTGAATGTCTTTTGAGCTAGAGTAATTCTTATCATTATTACAGACAGCAATTGGACAACACATAAAACCATTCCGCTTGTTTGCCTCAGCCGCATGCAGAAAACTATGCACGCCATTAATGAACTGGGAAGAGCATCGGTCTTCGTACATCCATTACCGACTCATCTTCATTACATAACATCAAAGTGACCAAATTAATACAAGTTCATACATAAAGTTCATACACACTTATTCTCATAAAACAACATCCAACAATCTAGCTAAAGCATTTAAATGCAACAACAAATGCGATCAAAATCGCAACTAAGGTAACAATTGATCCAACAACATAATGATACCAAGCCTCTTTATTAATGGCATATTTTCTAATCTTTCTAATCTTCAAGCGCATTGCATCCATCTTGATCTTGTGATCATCAATGACATCGGGAACGTACGATTCCAATTTCATCTTCTCTTCTTCAACTCTTTTCAATTTTTCTTTCAAATTATCGTTTTCTTTTTCAACTAAATTTAACTTCTCGACAATAGGGTCGGCTGGAATTTCCGGTTCACATACCTCCTAGATAAAAATATGTATGTCAACTTGATGGTGATAATTGTCATTAACATGATCGAAATGTAACAAATAGTTATAAAAAAGAATATACCACATCCGAATCATAAACCGGACGAGGGCCGACGGGCATGGATACCAAAACCATGGCACTATGTATAACAAACAATCATACAAGTAAGAAAATTATATACATAACTATCTAAATCATACAAATAAGATTTTTTTATAAAAAAGATAAGAACAAGAGGCTCAACAAGGTGGTGCTGGCGACGGGAAGGTGTGGGCGATCGACGGTGGTTAGGATGGGGACGGGAAGGCACTAAGTAAACAACACCTACACATATGCAAACTAAGAAGTTAATTTGAGCTCAAATTGCATATAAATCAAATAAACTCCCACGTAATTACTGCCAAACTAAAACCCACAAATTATTATAATTATAGAGCATTGCACGAGCTAATCTAGCAATGAGAGATGAAAGGACAAAGTTGCTAACCTTTGTGAACATTTGGATGAATGGGGTGCCTCAAATCTTGACAAATCTTGGCAAAAAATGAAGGATGAGCTCGAGCAAGGGAAGAGAACAGAGGAGAGAAATGAGAAAACAGAGAGCTTTGTCTCGGGCTGGACGAAGCACTATTTATAGTGATACCTTTAGTCCCGGTTGGTAATACAAACCGGGACTAGAGATAGATCTTTAGTCCCAGCTGGTTTTACCAATCGGGACTAAAGGTCCTCGCAGGGGCCCCAGCCTGACGCAACCATGCCAGCACCCCTTTAGTCCCGGTTGGTAATACCAACCAGGACTAGAGGTTCCTCATGAACCGGGACTAATGCCTAGAATCATGAACCTGGACTAGTGGACACATTAGTCCCGATCCAAAACCCGACTGGGACTAATGCTCCGGTCCAAAGGCCTGTTTTCTACTAGTGTCCCGTGGAAAATAGCTCCCGTGGAAAATCCCATGAGGTTCTAATCATGTGCGTGGTCACATGGAGGATGCATCGACATGGCACGAGGCAATGGAACAGAGCAAGGAGTGGCGGCTTCGGCTAATTGAGCCAGGCCAGGACTCAAGGGCGAGTAGACACAATATGACACCAAAGAAAAAGAGCAAGTAAATTATGAAAGCTAATTTAGAAGTACAGTTGAGTTTTGAAGCAAACAAAATTGCCGTCGATAAAAAAGATGGGATTGCTAAATCTCAATCGAGTGAGACTTAACAAAGTCTGAGTCAATGCAATATTCATGAGATCGCACGTGGATATATGTGTAAAGTTTTCTTTTAGTTTTTTCTTTCTCTCTTTGTATGTGTTACTATTTCACTTGACTGTGACTTGGTTAAATTTCGGTTGACTGAGATCTAGCCACACCCTCAATAAAAGCTCCAATGTTTAGAAAATCCATTTCTGAGCTCCTGCTCATCTGCATCCGCGCTGAATAATAAAATCAAAATAAGTACGAAAATAATTCAAAAAATCCCTTTTTTTGGCATGGTAGATAATTTCATGCGTATGACCCTCTCTAATTTTTGAATCATTTGAACATCTGAGCAGCTCTCAACAAAAAAGGCAAATTCAGGGTCTCTAAAAATGTTTACTCTTCATGCACTGTTTTGACCCGATTTGTCTTTTTTGCTGAGAGCTATTCAGATGTACAAATGATGTAAAAATTGGAACGGACCTCACGCAAGAACTAATCTACCGTCGGAATTCTTTTTGAATTTTTATAATATTTATTTTAATTTATCTTCTGACCGGGTGCAGATGAGCTTGGACACCGAACTGCAACACTCCCAATGTTCTAGTTATTGCGCATTTATTGATTAGTTTTGAATCTCGATGGTACTAGTTAAACACTAGAGAACTTGCAAAATTGCATTATATGTTTGCCGCAATTCTTGTGTGCATTATATTTACATGGTTTTTACCTTAATCAATTTTGCCACACCAAAGATTATTCCTACCTTCGCCACTATGCCCACGTACACATATACTTACCCGTATGAATGCACATCTTACCCCTATGATTACCTTCGTTTGTCGACGGAAACGTCCCCTTTCACTGAACGAACATCAACGGGAAGCCTGAAATAAATTTTTGATGAATAGATAGGTTCTCCCCTGCCTAGCCCACATCCGAATGGTGTGTCTCGTGTCGTCAGAGGACGTGTCAAGATATGTCTCCAGCGCACGAATGCTGTTGTGGTTTGTCCTTGGTCTATCCGCATGGATCTGGTGTAGGTTTGTCCACTTTCATGTGTATGGCGTGACTACTTCTTGACTTATTATCACTAGAAGGTTTGCCTGGGGCGGCGATGGCGGCGCGCCTTTGTTCCTAGGTGGTCTACGGACATAGATGTATTTTTTTGTTACCTTTTGTGTTCTTTTGTACTGATGAATAGATCAAACTTTTTTTCCAGAACTACTTCTTGATAATGTAGAAGGGATATTGAATGTATACACGGATTGATTTTCCACACATACATATATATATATATATATATATATATATATATATATATATATATATATATATATCAACATAATGGGCCAGGCGGTTTGAGAGAGGACATGTTATTATAAGCACAGAAATTTTGTAGGCTGATAGTTTCACAGAGGGGAATAATTTTTCAAAATCTGCTATAATTGCTCTTATACACAGCTTTAACATCACGTGTTACACTTCGTTGTGAATAATGAATGGTAATGAAAAACCTAACTTACTAAACAAAAGGCCCATCATAATATGAACCGATCTATCTAGAGCCATTGATCATCACGTACTGCATCTGCACCAAATTTACTAGCTTCTCCTCATGCCAGTCCACCACCTATATTCGCTGCCCCCCTGCTTCTTGATCTCGGACGGGGAGGGCTTGAGGTCCTGGTCGTGGCCCTCGTCGATGCGGCGGAGGTACTCGTGCTTGAACATCACGGGGTTGCCGGCGAAGCACTCGCGCAGCGCCGCCGTGGCCTTGATGCACGCCTCCTTGTCGACGGGGGTGGGGGAGCGTGAATTTTTGTCCAAAAAGACCACATACCGAACCGTATTGTCAAAAAGGACTACCTGCGGTATGTATTGTCAAAAAGGACCCCCAGGTTTGTGGCGGCAGGCGCGCCAGGTGACATGTGTCACCTGCCGCCACGGCGGGCGGCGGCAGCACCTGTAGCCCGGCTGCAACGGATTCCCAGCCGATTATCGACGAGTTGTTGGATGAATTTGCAGGAGCTGTCTGGTTTACGAGCCTTGATCTTCGCGCTGGGTATCACCAGATACGGATGAGTCCGAAGGACGAACACAAGACTGCTTTCCAAACCCATCACTGGCATTTCGAGTTCAAGGTCATGCCCTATGGAGTGACAGATGGTCCGGCGACGTTTCAGACAGGGATGACTGTTGTTCTTGCTCCCTTGTTGCGCAAAGGTGTACTCGTCTTTATTGACGATATTCTTGTCTACAACGAGACGTACTCTGGAAGGGCACCTACTGTTGCTTCGCTCGGTATTTCAGCTGCTGGAGAAGTACTCTCTGAAAGTGAAGCGGAGTAAATGTGCATTCACCCAACATCAGCTCAAGTACCTGGGCCATGTTATCAGCAAGGATGGGGTTCATACTGATCCGAGCACGGTTGATAGGGTCCGCGCCTGGCCTCGTCCGGAGTCAGTAAAGGAAGTTCGTCAATTCCTCGGTTTGCCAGGTAATTACCGCAAGTTTGTTCGTAACTATGGGATCATGAGTCGTCCTCTGACCGATTTGCTGAAAAAAGGGACGGTGTTCGTTTGGACTTCTTTGCATGACGAGGCTTTCCAAGCTCGGAAGCATTCGTTGACCTCGGCTCCTGTACTGGCCCTTCCGGATTTCTCGAAGCCGTTCATCCTAGAAACCGACACATCTGACTGTGAGATTGGCGCTGTTCTCATGCAAGGACACCACCCCCTGGCCTTCCTGAGCAAAACTTTGGGTCCCAAGTTGCAGGCACTGTCCACTTATGAAAAAGAGTGCCTGGCGATTTTGATGGCAGTAGATCGCTGGCGTTCGTATCTCCTCGTCTCACGCTTCACTATCAGAACTGACCATCGAAGCCTTGTATGTTTGGACGAACAAAGATTGACAACGCCATGGAAACACAAGGCTTTAATGAAATTGCTTGGTCTGCAATATACCATAGAGTATCGAAAAGGGGCTACAAACCAAGCTGCAGATGCTCTGTGACGCCGAGCTGAGCGCAAGGAGCAGCTATTGGCCGTTTCTGTTTGTGTGCCCGCCTGGCTGGAGGCAGTGAAACAAGGATATCAACAAGACCCCCAGTGCACTCGTTTGCTCGCAGCAGCCGCGGTACGCTCGCCAGTTGACGCTCCTTTCTCGGTCAACGATGGACTCATCCGTTACAAAGGGAGGGTAAGGATTGGCGCCAATACTGCCGTGCAACAACAGCTGTTGCAGGAGTTCCATGCAAGTGCTTGGGGAGGACACTCAGGGGTGCAAGCTACTTACAACCGGCTGACCAAACTATTTGCATGGCCACATCTGAAGAAAATCGTTAAGCAATTCATTGCCGTATGTGAGGTGTGCAAACAAGTCAAGGCAGAGCATGTCCGTTACCCCGGGCTTTTGCAACCCTTGACCGTGCCTGAGCAAGCCTGGCAGATGGTTACACTTGATGTTGTGGAGGGGCTCCCCGGTCTCCTTTTTATACTCTGATTCGGCGAAATCCCGGCCGTCAGATCCGCCACAATCGCGCAATTGACGGTCGCGTACAGATCCGCAATATCTCTGGGACAGCGTTGTGGGGACGCGTGGCAAAATTCTCGGCGCGAGAATCGAGGCACCGCGGCCACTTTCCTGACTCAACCGTCACATCGTGTGCGCGCGCTTCCCCACGATTTCGAAATCACCGGGGATTTCGCGATGCCGAGATCCGAATGAACTCCGCGTTCACTGGTGCGTTCTGGCACATCGAAATACACCGAGTGAAACAAGAAGACCCGTCAGACACTCGGATGGACCTCCAGCTATTCCAGAGTACCCGAATGGAGGCCAGACGGAAATTCCAATAATCTCACCTTCAAGCCTTAAGATAGACTCTCCCGGGAGTTGGTCCGCACCAGATCGAGTGATTCGAACATTACGACTGTTCGAACCACACGAAAGTCACTTAACCTGAACCGGATGTGGTTTTGAAACCGAGTGAGGAATAGTTCAGCTTGTTTCCAAGCGCTCCCGAGGCGCTGCCGACGTCACGACACGCCGATCACTCGACTCCCAAACCCTCAACCAATTGGGGGTCTACTGACGAGGTCACCTACCCTGGGTAGGGTCATAGACCGCTAATCTAGGGCACTCCTGGGGTCCTACAAGTTTACAGAAGTCCCTGGACTACCTCAGCATTCGGACGAATGTACAAGACGCACTCGGATGCTTGGGGTCACTCAGACGTCAACCAGCCAGTCGGCCACGCTTCAACACTCGGGCACGAGGAAGCAGAGACGACGTGGGAGCTCTAAAGTTCGAGTTACTTAACTCACTTAAAGCGTTGTGAATAGCACATTACCTGTAACGCTCATAGTTAACACAACAGTTTCCAGTAACTCCGGCAGTTACTAGCATTAATGGCCCTCGTAATGACACTCGGCAGGTGGTGGCGTACTTTATATAAGCCATTCCGCGATGCCAGGACGAGGGTTACGAACTCTTTGAAATCAGATACCCATACAAAGAAAACACTAAGCCCCAGGGCTCGAGACGTAGGACTTTTACCACTTCCGAATGGGGTCCGAACTCGTAAATCCGAGTGTGACATCTGTGCCATAGCTAGGCTTCGCCCTTACTCATACGTATCCCCCGTACTACTGTCTGTATTACTCCCACGACACATGGTATTTAACAGACAAATTCATACAATCTTTTTGCAGGTCTTATACAGGGCAACTACTTTGATCCGTATGTGGTCGTTACTCACTCCTGCGGAAACCAGGGAGTCTTTGGTTACTGGGTCAACCCGATGGAAGATGGTTGCTCGGGATATCTATAACCGGTTTGGATGACGGTCCAGCAGTAGGATAGGACGATAGGTGGTTAGGCATCTAGTCCTATCTTTGCCGGTTGTGGCATCTTTTAATTTCTTTCGAACTATTTCATACCTTTGTTTCAGCTGGTACTGAACCGCAGACTATTTGGTTATTTTGATAATAAAGGGGCCGCATGCATCTTTCTGATGCAGAGGGCGGAGGTACTCCTCCTTTTCTAAAAAAAAGAGACAACGATCTAAATCTGGATAGTTTTAATGCACATATATGAGGCGTGCCTCACCCCAAGCACGTACATGGCTGATTGATCGATGAAGTCACATCAATTACTAACTAACATGCATATGCAAAGAAAAATTACTTACTAACTCGCCTACAAAAATTACTAACTAGTATGTATATGCAAGATCTATGGCCATAGCCAGGTAGCTATATCGGATCGTGGTACTGTACAAATTAAGCTGCTAGCTTCTCCTCATGCCAGTCCATCACCTCCACTTCCAATCATCCTCCTTCTTCACCTGCTTCGGCGACGGCTTGACGTCCTGGTCGAGGCAGTGGTCCAAGCGGTCGATGTACTGGTGCTCGAACCACTGGCGGTTGCGGTCGAAGCACCTGCGCAGGGCCGCCGTCGCCCTGGCGCACGCCTCTGCATCGAGTGTTAGATATTAATCGTGTCATTTGTTCCAAGATAATTAGTGGCTATATTTGTTACCGAGGACTGTGGATCGAGTGATTCGGTCAGCAGAAAAGTGTTTAGTTTTCCATGCATGTAGGATCATCTGAGTGGCCAGCCAAGTGATTTGGCCGAGTCAAGTTAGTTGTCGGTGTGTTAGCTAGTGGTTAGTGCATGGAGAGTTTGGTGGAATAGTGGGTCTAGGTAGAGTGCGTGCGTGAGTGCATGGCAGGGGTGCCTGGTCCTGTGTATATAAGTGAGTATGAGTCGATGAGAAAATGGAGGCCGTGAGGGTTGGGAAAAACACAATGTAGCATCTTGTTCCACCAAGGAGAAGGGCCTCTCGTGCAAAGCAACAGCTGGTCTTCTCTTTGGTTGAGTGTGTGTGTGTAGAGTTTCTCACCATGTGTGTGTGTGTTTATGACAGAACAAGAGAGAGAGAGAGCTGTGAGAGGCAGCACCAAGGTAGAAGAAGCGGCGCTGCAATGGAGGCGGCGCCAACATCGAGGACACGCTTGGCTGGGTCGTCCGGCAACTTGATCGCGTCGGGTGGCACTCGCAGAATGCCGTCATGAACTCGTCGATGCAGCCGCCATTTTCCATGTGGTGGTAGACCGTGTTCATGTCGCTGGTGTGGTTTATCAAGGACATGACGCTCCCCATGCCCGGCGCCCGGCGGCGTTAACTGATGTAGGAGTAGTATATTAATTTAGGGTTAATCTACCCTCGATCTATCGGGCTAATTAATAGCGCAGGCAGCCACACTATATACGGAGCAGGTGCGTGCCGATCCGATACTTGCGGTTCAAGGAAATGCCCTGCCCCCTGCGGAGCTTTATACAGTACTCCCTTCGTTCCTAAATATAAGTGTTTTTAAAGGTTCCACTAGGGGACTACATATGAATGTATATAGACATACTTTAGAGCGTAGATTCACTCATTTTGCTCCGTATGTACTTCCCTAGTGAAATACTCCCTCAGTTCCTTTATCTAAGGTGTATAATTTTTGGCACGGTGACCAGTGCGCATAATTAGAAAGGTGTTAGGACAAACTTACCCTTGGCAAATTTGTTGGTTAGGTGGCAAGTAAATCAGTGAATCCAGAAAAGTAAGAGATACATGCAATCGAGAGAGAATAGTTTTCTTCTTTTGACACAAAAAGAGATACTGGCAATCAGGAGAGAGATACTTTCCTTTCTTCTGCAGGGCTAAAAAGGGAGTTACGAGGATCTAGAAGAAATGCACCTTACATTGTGGAATTTTATCGAAAAACAAATACACCCTATATAAAGGAACGGAGGGAGTCTTTTCAAAAACTTATATTTAGGAACGGAGGGAGTACTAATTAGCTAGTATGCGAGAGATATGTAATCTTTGAAAATATACGTTGTCAACTACTCTTTTTTTTTCCCGCACGCGAAGACTGGAACTGCTCTCTCGGGAGCGATCCCGTCTGCCCCCTACTTCGCCGGCCTCCAAGACGCTCCGACCGGTCCCTGCCTCCTCCGTCTGCCGCTTCAGCGGCGGGAGGGGGTGGGGAGCCTGGTGTTTCGGTTCAGGTCTGTAGTTAGGGTTGGCCTAGTGCTTCCTTGAGGCGTTGTTTCCATGGAGGAGGCAACGCCGCGTCGGAATAATTTGCCTCTGTTCTTCCTCCATCTCGACGTCGCTGTAACCAGTAGCGTCGGGGAGCAGGTGGCCCGGTCGATATGGCGAGGTTCGTGTCTGGTAGTGGGCCGTCGGTGCTCACGCAGGTCGCGGTCGTGTCGGCTACTGTAGTTGTGTTTACTGTCTTGCAGTTGGGCGTGTGGATGACGGCAGGCGGCGACGTTCCTCTTCTTTGACTACATTGGCGTCGAAATCTGGTGACCACGGGGAAGATCCCCGGCCTACATGCCACAAAGACTCGGTCTCGTCGCTTGCGGCGACCCGCTTCATCGGCTCAAAAAGCATCTTCGTATGCAATGGTGCTCTCCCAGATCTTGGTATGGCGGTTGTTCTCAACTTTTTTCGGTGTTGCCATGGTGATGGCGAAGGATGTTTGTGGACTACGTTTCGGCAAGGCACAATTTTCTGCAAGGGTGAAATAATAGTTTTACTTTTTGTAGAACTAGACCAGTGGCCCTCGCAAATGCGAGGGCATCTTCTTTAGTGTATTGGATGTGTATTATAAATAAATTTCTGATTTATAAACTTCTAATTTATGATGTATGACTTCAAACATTTCGATCCAGCAAGCACCATCAATATTTATTCTATTTTTAAGAATATAATGTGTGTGAAAAACATATTTGTTATTGCTTAATTTAGGGGTGAATAGTGATGTTAATCTTAGAACATGATATCAATTGTTCTGACAATTTAGTTGCAATGATTCAAATTATAGAATGATAGTTTAGAATGACAATAGGTCAATAGCCCAATAATAGTTCGTTTAATTTTCTGATACATAGAATATAGTCTGTGTATATAATTTACAAAGTCATACTATTTATAACTTGTTTATATAAAAGTCATCAGACAATGTTTGACTACTAAAAAACTACTTGGTCTAGTACGAAGATCAATGGTTCAACACATTTAGAAAATAGTCAAAAATATGTTGAATGTGTATTGTTGTCACCATTATACATGCATCCAAAGTGTTGGTACTGATGAATTTGATATTGTCTTCAAAGGAGGGTCCCTACCACACCTCGTAAAGTCGATTGGGCAATGGTGTTTCTATTGTTCATGGGATGATGGTCGGCTATGTCATGTTTACCAATAGTTACTTCAATGATAGCAGAGCGGGTGGCGACTGCGGCGAACACAAAGGTCACTATAGATATTTACATTAATTAGATATTTTGCTGGATCCTTTGCGTATGTTGGTTAAGGCAAAATGCTCTCTGTATATATTTTTATTTGTACTCGTCTATTGTACATCTTAACAAAGACATGTAAGATATGATATATGTTCATACAATGTCAACCCTGACGATTTTTTATATAGCAATATTAGCGCTATAAGGCCCGACTTATCATTTGTGTACACATGCACACATAGGGTGTGAAGTGCATGGACATCTTCTCTGATTTCAAAGAAATACACTACTAAATAATCTTTGGTTTGACTTTTCTAAAACGAAGCAGGGCTGCCTTTCTGACTGAAATGTGACTTATTGCACCATCGAAAACATTTACCAGTTTTTTCCTAGATAGAGGTACGAAGTGAAACTGTCTATGCTTTACAATCCAACAATTTAAACAACTCACATAGATTTTTAAAATAAAATCATGTAATAAAAATAAAACTGAAGTTCTATTGAACATGACACTATAGATGAGCAGTTTATAAGAAAGTCATTGTTGTTTTTAGTGAAACACAATTCATATTCTATGTTGTATTTTTTATTTCTGTATTATCCACCCAATCCAGTTAGAAACTCTATATCTTTCCAATCCTATACAAAATCGGCAGAGGGTACATTTATTCTTTCTTGTGCGTATAACTCGTCATCTTAAATAACATTATTTTGAGAAAATATAGATAGAAGATTCTGGCAGCTTTGATGGAGTATTATGTAATGTATTTTCTACAATGTATAGTAGATATTTGTTTTCACTAAAACAAAAAATAAATATTTTGGATTTATCTAAAATCATGTAAATAAAAACTACAAAGCTTACATGAAAAGTGCCCAAAGTAAAAAATGTGCATACACATCCTCTAGGATTTCATTTGCTGAAACACCGAACCTTCACCTATTAAATAAAGGCAGCATGATCAAATATAACAAAGTGCTTGCAATCAAATATTATTCTCAATATTTACAACGTTAAATACCAATATATCATTACTACTAAGAATGATCGAACATACAACTTGCACAACAAAACTAATATTTATAGGGTTTTTAGGTTATGCATGCACCTCTAGAATTGATTAGAAATTTTTAGAGAGACCCCCGCAGAAAAAAGAAAATAAAATTTTATAGAGATAAAATGATTAGAAGATTAAATAGCAATTTACATGCCCCTGGCTACCACCATCTGTTGATCGCCCGATCCATGCATACCCTGAAGAGTATCAACGGCGAGTAGAGTTGTTGTTTAAGAAAGCATAAACCTGTCCATCCATCATGTGATTGATTTGGTGTAGAGAACCATGGAAAGTATTACAACGTCCCCATCTCAGTATGCAACAGTCTAGACCAGCAGGGGGAGATAATTAAGCATCGGGATAGTCCATAGCAAGGAGGTTCCACCCGCTAGAACCTTCCATGGATCAGGTGATGGACATGCTGATACTAAGTAGGAAGGCAGCCTAGAGCAGTAGAGCTTATAGGAAAATATAATTTAATGCACATCCCTGCATGCATGACACGTAGACTGAACAGAGTGTAGACATTCTCACAATTGGATGTGCCTGTGTAAGAGTGCAAGGGTTTAGACGAATACCTTTGAAATTGCATGTACAACTGGGCATGCAAAGTGCTAATGTGATGCGTAGACGCTGCTCATGGTGTGCTTGTAGAGCAGCGACGACATGCTGGGCCGACCATGTCGGTGTCATAAAGCAGTTGTTGGATGCGCCAGTCGACACCGCTGTTGTCGCCCGCGGATTGATTTCTCATAAAATGAGGTGTTGCAGCCGACAAACCTTCTAGTTTTTTTTACAAAGGACGCGATGACCTCGGCTGGGAGTAGATATTTGAGAATATGAACGTACGTAATGGTAATATGGCTAATTTCTTAACCTTTTCTTCCATGGTAGAAGGCTAATTTCCTGAACAAACATCTATGATTATATGAATTTATCAGATAAGCAAACCGCTATGATTAAATGAATTCATCAGATAAAAGGGTCAAATGTTTCTGATTTTTTTCCTTTTTGATTTGACCGCAGCTGCCGCTGCTCCTAACTTTCTTGAAAAAATCTGCTGCCGCACCTTTTTTAATTGAGGTAAAGCTATTGCCGCTCCTTTATTTTTTACGTGACAACTGCTCTCTAAACGTGATGAGAGGTATATCTGCTCCCGCTCGTTCATTATTGAGGTAAAGCTGCTGCTCCTCCTTTCCTTTTACGTGACTGTGCCTTGTTTTTTGTGATGCTAGCCGAATTCACACGTCCTTTTATATCTAACCAATGAATTAAGAGTTCTAGTCTAGGACGTTTTAGCTCTAAACGTGATCTGTGGGTCCGCTTCTATTTATGTAGATCTAAGGGTCATGTTTTATTGACTAATAAAGGGTCCACTATATCAATGGTCAATATTTTCTAATTAACGTGAGAATTTCTAGCATATTTCCTTATTTGTGATCCGTATTTTGCTTTTAGTTGATAATAGATAGATAGATAGATAGATAGATAGATAGATAGATAGATAGATAGATAGATTTTTTGTGCAAAGTTGCTTGACAAGCATTTGTGTCTTGTATGGTGACCATATGTGTAATCTCTTTGAACACATTGTCTAATAAAATATATGGTTGCTTCAAAAAAAAACTACTCTTTTTTTTGTCTGCGGAACTACTCCTTCCGAGATACACGTGGTAACACACTGTCTCAAACTCCAATGTGTCACTTTGCCCATTGTTTTTTGTCGGTCAATTATATTTAAATAATAAATTCTTTTTTAAACACAGTACAAAAGCAGATGCCCTACTAGTCTCTACTTGAACGTGTACATCTTAATTGGATTCGATAAGATTTTGTGCGTGTTGGACCTGAGTGGTTGCTGAGTTGCTCGTGGGCTGATGCATAGGTAAGTGGGCTTGCGAGTTACACTTCACTGGACGAATCAAAACGCAATCAATTGGAGTCAGGCAGCCGCCTCTTCCCCTAAGAAAACTCTAGTGTTCCTTTGCTTTCCGTCGGTGCCGTCGCTGGTCCGCTTCATCTTCGGTGGCCTTATGACCATGGTGGCGCGGTGGATCCCGGCCCTTGCCGGGGAGGGGGGGGGGCTCTGTTTTCAGATGTTTCTTCAAGTTTGGTTAAGATTTGTGTCCTGCTCAAGAACAAAGACAAGACGGCGGCGGCTCCGTGCCCAATCCCTGTTCCGGTGGTGTGTCTAGCATCGCCGGTGGGCGTGTGGAGGCATGTCTCCGACGGATCTGTCCTTCGTGGATTTGCTCGGATCTTGTCGTAGTTTGTCTATGTTCGTGTGTTTTCATATTGGATCCTTCCAATCTACGCTACTCTTCATCGGTGGCGGTTTTCTGGTCTAGGAGGCCTTAGAATGAAGACTTCCCGACTTTCTACGACATTAAATTTTGCCCGGCTCCGGCGAGGCAGGGCCTATGACGACGGCGCGCCTTCGGCTCGCTTTAGTGCTTTTAGTCGTCACTAAATGTTCTTCGGATCTGGATGCATGTAATTTTTATATTTCTAGTGTTCGTTATACTAGCATGATTGAAGATAAATAGACCATGAAGTTAACTTGTAGAAAAACACCCGCTTGCCCGTTCCAAATTCCTGGAGTGGAAAATGGCAAATCCAATTCGGCGCCTTTAACGCCCTCTACTACTCTTTTAATAACGGGTGCGCACCCCCCTCCCCCTCGCTCTGGGCCGACCCATCTAGGTTTTTTCTGTTTTTAAAAACATTAAGGAAAAAAAAGTGCAAGGCAGAATGAATACAACCAACGACATTTGATGTACACCGAAGCGACCACTGCACCACCCATCCTCATGTGATAAATATATCTTTCTCATTCTTTTCTTCCTTCAACTTTTGTTATTTCCTTTTCCTTTTTTAATTTTTTTCTTCCTACTTTGATGAATGTTTTGAAAATTCGGCAAAAGCAATGAACTTATTGATTATTTTTGTCCAAATTTGCTGAACTTTTTTCAAATCAATGAACTTTTTAAAAAATTCAATGACCTTTTTTTCAAAACTGATGGAATGTTTTTTCCAAATACATGAATCTGTTTTTAAAATTTTATGAACTTTCTTAAATTCGATAATTTGTTTTCAAAATCACTGAATTTTTTCAATTTTTTCTTCAAATTCGTGAACTTTTTCAAATTTGCCAAAAAATCAGATTTTGTGAACTTTTTGATTTTTTGTGGTGTTTTTTATTTTTATGGATAAAAAACCAATTAAGTCAAATGGTCAACGGTCAACCACAGCCGGGTAACCACGAACACCCGAGCGAGCGAGCCAAGACACGAGCGAGCGAGTAGAGAACTGCTTAATAGGCCACAGTCGGCTTAACGTGCGGGTGAGCAAATCCCACTAGTACAGAACCGGCCACTAATCCCGGTTGGGAAGGGCCTTTAGTCCCGGTTCTTCAACCGGGACTAATATATAGGGACTAAAGCCCCCTCCCCCATTTAGTCCCGGTTGGCCACGAACCGGGACTTAATCCCGGCCACGTGGCCGGCTGCGCCCGCGGTTGGCCGGGGACCTTTAGTCCCGGTTGGTGACACCAACCGGTTTAGGGGTTTAGGAGTTTAGGCTTTATTGTTTATTTTTCCTTTTCATTTTGTGTTTTCCATTTATTTATTTATTTCATTTCAAACATATTTTACGTTACTGCATAATGTACACGTTATGCATATATAATAGAATTTTTCGTAGAACCAATCATATATCATAGAATTTCTCACGACCATGCATACACACACACACACACATATATATATATATATATATATATATATATATATATATATATATATATATATATATATATATATATATATATACAATTTGGTATATACAATTTCTCCTACAATTTGCAGATCATTACATGCAGGCATTAGGTGTAATGGTATTCTTCATCGGGGAGATATGACCTGCTCAAGCAAAAATCTCGTCATTTCCTCTTGAATTGCTCGTATGCGGTCCGTTGCTAGGAGCCTATCCCGCATCGACACCAATTTTAAGAAGGAGATCAATATGAATATATTAGTTATGTGTATATATATTAGATCATGATAAAAAAATGCGAATAGTGTTTTGTACCCAAAGATCTCTTGCAGTTTTGGTCTTTTCGGTCATAAAGCGAATGTTCTCGCAAACGTAGTATGCACATAAATTAGTCCCCTGTGCATGTTTCATGCACTTTACGAGAATATAATTCAATCAGATAATAATCAAGCATGATAATGGTTATTAAAACTAGAATTAAAGAGATGCGCGGACGTAGCTAGTACTACTTAATTATAATTACCTTGGACCGTCGCCATCTCAGCTGTTCTTTCCATTCACCGTCAATCTTTTTGATGAACTTTTTCCAAACCCTGTCCGGCAAAGAAAATGAATAAATGATTCTTCGTCACGTGTATCACGTCGATTGCAGAGCACGTTCACGCAAAGATTCTTCGTCACGTGCATCATGTCGATTGCAGAGCGGACATCTAGGATTTTCCAATACTCTAGCTCCCAAAATATAGATTTCTTCTTCCATATGGGTGCGTGCCCGCCAGCGTCATTCGGAACAGAGTGACCGGCAGGATCCTTTCCAAAGATTACTTTTAAATCCTTGACCATATAACGTATATCAACACCAGTACGGTGGCCAGGCTTCTTTCGGTTATCCGCCTCACCATTGAAATGCTTGCCTTTCTTTCTTAAGGCATGCTTGATCGGAAGAAACCGACGATGTCACAGGTACACAATCTTCTTACATTTATTCAAATATATACCTTCACTCTCATCTAAACAGTGGGTGCATGCATTGTATCCCTCGTTTGTCTGTCCTGAAAGGTTACTAAGAGCAGGCCAATCATTGATGGTTACAAACAACAACGCTCGTAGGTCAAATTCCTCCTGTTCGTGCTCATCCCATACACAAACACCTTTTAAATCCGACAACTGTATAAGTTCATCAACTAATGGCCTTAGGTACACATCAATGTCGTTTCCGGGTTTCTTAGGGCCTTGGATGAGTACTGGCATCATGATGAACTTCCGCTTCATGCACAACCAAGGAAGAAGGTTATAGATACATAGAGTCACACGCCAGGTGCTATGATTGCTGCTCTGCTCCCCAAAAGGATTGATGCCATCTGCACTTTAACCAAACCATATGTTCCTTGCGTCATCTGCAAAGTACGGCCACTTTTTCTCGATTTTTCTCCACCGCGACCCATCAGCGGGTACTCTCAACTTCCCGTCTTTCTTACGGTCATCTTTGTGCCATCGCAACAACTTGACATGTTGTTTGTTTTGGAACAAACGTTTTAACCGTGGTATTATAGGAGCATACCACATCACCTTGGCAGGAATCCTCTTCCTGGGGCGCTCGCCCTCAACATAATCAACAGGTTCATCGCCCCTGATCTTATAGCGCAATGCATCGCATACCGGGCATGCATTCAAATTCTCGTACTCCTCACCGCGGTAGAGGATGCAGTCATTAGGGCATGCATGTATCTTCTGCACCTCTAATCCTAGAGGGCAGACAACCTTCTTTGCTTCGTACGTACTGTCGGGCAATTCGTTGTCCTTTGGAAGCTTATTCTTCATTATTTTCAGCAACTTTTCAAATCCCTTGTCATTTACACCATTCTCTGCCTTCCATTGCAGCAATTCTAGTGTGGTACACAGCTTTTTCTTTTCATCTTCGCAATTTGGGTACAACAATTTTTTGTGATCCTCTAACATGCGCTGCAACTTCAACTTCTCCTTTTCACATTCGCAGTTTCTCTTTGCATCAGCAATGGCCCGACCAAGATCATCAGCGGGCTCATCTGATGCCTCTTCTTCAGCTCTTCTTCTTCTTCTTCATTCTCTTCCCCCATTGTAGTACCATCGTATTCAGGGAACCCAGGATAGTTGTCATCATCCTATTTTTCTTCATTCTCTTCCACTAGAAGCCCTCTTTCTCCGTGCTTGGTCCAACAGTTATAGCCGGACATGAAACCGGACGTAAACAGGTGGACGTGAATGTCTTTTGAGCTAGAGTAATTCTTATCATTATTACAGACATCAATTGGACAACACATAAAACCATTCCGCTTGTTTGCCTCAGCCGCATGCAGAAAACTATGCACGCCATTAATGAACTGGGAAGAGCATCGGTCTTCGTACATCCATTACCGACTCATCTTCATTACATAACATCAAAGTGACCAAATTAATACAAGTTCATACATAAAGTTCATACACACTTATTCTCATAAAACAACATCCAACAATCTAGCTAAAGCATTTAAATGCAACAACAAATGCGATCAAAATCGCAACTAAGGTAACAATTGATCCAACAACATAATGATACCAAGCCTCTTTATTAATGGCATATTTTCTAATCTTTCTAATCTTCAAGCGCATTGCATCCATCTTGATCTTGTGATCATCAATGACATCGGGAACGTACGATTCCAATTTCATCTTCTCTTCTTCAACTCTTTTCAATTTTTCTTTCAAATTATCGTTTTCTTTTTCAACTAAATTTAACTTCTCGACAATAGGGTCGGCTGGAATTTCCGGTTCACATACCTCCTAGATAAAAATATGTATGTCAACTTGATGGTGATAATTGTCATTAACATGATCGAAATGTAACAAATAGTTATAAAAAAGAATATACCACATCCGAATCATAAACCGGACGAGGGCCGACGGGCATGGATACCAAAACCATGGCACTATGTATAACAAACAATCATACAAGTAAGAAAATTATATACATAACTATCTAAATCATACAAATAAGATTTTTTTATAAAAAAGATAAGAACAAGAGGCTCAACAAGGTGGTCCTGGCGACGGGAAGGTGCGGGCGATCGACGGTGGTTAGGATGGGGACGGGAAGGCACTAAGTAAACAACACCTACACATATGCAAACTAAGAAGTTAATTTGAGCTCAAATTGCATATAAATCAAATAAACTCCCACGTAATTACTGCCAAACTAAAACCCACAAATTATTATAATTATAGAGCATTGCACGAGCTAATCTAGCAATGAGAGATGAAAGGACAAAGTTGCTAACCTTTGTGAACATTTGGATGAATGGGGTGCCTCAAATCTTGACAAATCTTGGCAAAAAATGAAGGATGAGCTCGAGCAAGGGAAGAGAACAGAGGAGAGAAATGAGAAAACAGAGAGCTTTGTCTCGGGCTGGACGAAGCACTATTTATAGTGATACCTTTAGTCCTGGTTGGTAATACAAACCGGGACTAGAGATAGATCTTTAGTCCCAGCTGGTTTTACCAATCGGGACTAAAGGTCCTCGCAGGGGCCCCAGCCTGACGCAACCATGCCAGCACCCCTTTAGTCCCGGTTGGTAATACCAACCAGGACTAGAGGTTCCTCATGAACCGGGACTAATGCCTAGAATCATGAACCTGGACTAGTGGACACATTAGTCCCGATCCAAAACCCGACTGGGACTAATGCTCCGGTCCAAAGGCCTGTTTTCTACTAGTGTCCCGTGGAAAATAGCTCCCGTGGAAAATCCCATGAGGTTCTAATCATGTGCGTGGTCACATGGAGGATGCATCGACATGGCACGAGGCAATGGAACAGAGCAAGGAGTGGCGGCTTCGGCTAATTGAGCCAGGCCAGGACTCAAGGGCGAGTAGACACAATATGACACCAAAGAAAAAGAGCAAGTAAATTATGAAAGCTAATTTAGAAGTACAGTTGAGTTTTGAAGCAAACAAAATTGCCGTCGATAAAAAAGATGGGATTGCTAAATCTCAATCGAGTGAGACTTAACAAAGTCTGAGTCGATGCAATATTCATGAGATCGCACGTGGATATATGTGTAAAGTTTTCTTTTAGTTTTTTCTTTCTCTCTTTGTATGTGTTACTATTTCACTTGACTGTGACTTGGTTAAATTTCGGTTGACTGAGATCTAGCCACACCCTCAATAAAAGCTCCAATGTTTAGAAAATCCATTTCTGAGCTCCTGCTCATCTGCATCCGCGCTGAATAATAAAATCAAAATAAGTACGAAAATAATTCAAAAAATCCCTTTTTTTGGCATGGTAGATAATTTCATGCGTATGACCCTCTCTAATTTTTGAATCATTTGAACATCTGAGCAGCTCTCAACAAAAAAGGCAAATTCAGGGTCTCTAAAAATGTTTACTCTTCATGCACTGTTTTGACCCGATTTGTCTTTTTTGCTGAGAGCTATTCAGATGTACAAATGATCTAAAAATTGGAACGGACCTCACGCAAGAACTAATCTACCGTCGGAATTCTTTTTGAATTTTTATAATATTTATTTTAATTTATCTTCTGACCTGGTGCAGATGAGCTTGGACACCGAACTGCAACACTCCCAATGTTCTAGTTATTGCGCATTTATTGATTAGTTTTGAATCTCGATGGTACTAGTTAAATACTAGAGAACTTGCAAAATTGCATTATATGTTTGCCGCAATTCTTGTGTGCATTATATTTACATGGTTTTTACCTTAATCAATTTTGCCACACCAAAGATTATTCCTACCTTCGCCACTATGCCCACGTACACATATACTTACCCGTATGAATGCACATCTTACCCCTATGATTACCTTCGTTTGTCGACGGAAACGTCCCCTTTCACTGAACGAACATCAACGGGAAGCCTGAAATAAATTTTTGATGAATAGATAGGTTCTCCCCTGCCTAGCCCACATCCGAATGGTGTGTCTCGTGTCGTCAGAGGACGTGTCAAGATATGCCTCCAGCGCACGAATGCTGTTGTGGTTTGTCCTTGGTCTATCCGCATGGATCTGGTGTAGGTTTGTCCACTTTCATGTGTATGGCGTGACTACTTCTTGACTTATTATCACTAGAAGGTTTGCCTGGGGCGGCGATGGCGGCGCGCCTTTGTTCCTAGGTGGTCTACGGACATAGATGTATTTTTTTGTTACCTTTTGTGTTCTTTTGTACTGATGAATAGATCAAACTTTTTTTCCAGAACTACTTCTTGATAATGTAGAAGGGATATTGAATGTATACACGGATTGATTTTCCACACATACATATATATATATATATATATATATATATATATATATATATATATATATATATATATATATATATATATATATATATATATATATATCAACATAATGGGCCAGGCGGTTTGAGAGAGGACATGTTATTATAAGCACAGAAATTTTGTAGGCTGATAGTTTCACAGAGGGGAATAATTTTTCAAAATCTGCTATAATTGCTCTTATACACAGCTTTAACATCACGTGTTACACTTCGTTGTGAATAATGAATGGTAATGAAAAACCTAACTTACTAAACAAAAGGCCCATCATAATATGAACCGATCTATCTAGAGCCATTGATCATCACGTACTGCATCTGCACCAAATTTACTAGCTTCTCCTCATGCCAGTCCACCACCTATATTCGCTGGCCCCCTGCTTCTTGATCTCGGACGGGGAGGGCTTGAGGTCCTGGTCGTGGCCCTCGTCGATGCGGCGGAGGTACTCGTGCTTGAACATCACGGGGTTGCCGGCGAAGCACTCGCGCAGCGCCGCCGTGGCCTTGATGCACGCCTCCTTGTCGACGGGGGTGGGGGAGCGTGAATTTTTGTCCAAAAAGACCACATACCGAACCGTATTGTCAAAAAGGACTACATGCGGTATGTATTGTCAAAAAGGACCCCCAGGTTTGTGGCGGCAGGCGCGCCAGGTGACATGTGTCACCTGCCGCCACGGCGGGCGGCGGCAGCACCTGTAGCCCGGCGGCAACGGATTCCCAGCCTCGAGGCCGTAACGGGAACCGCTGGTGGGGCCGGCCGCCACGGGGCCAGGCGGCCGGGTGGGACCTGCCGCCACCGCAGGAGGCAGCCTGTGGCCGGTTCCCTCGCCCGCCCCCGACGCTGCTCCCTCGCTCGCTTTATTCTCTTTCGCTGATTCCCATGCGCCACAGTGTCCTAACTACGCTGATTCCCATGCGCGGTGGGACTGATTCCTGTCTGCAGATTTCCCGCCTAAATTTTCGTCCGTTCGTCCTTAATTTCCCGCAATTACATTGTTCATCTGAGCCTATAAAACGAGGCTGTCTTCGTCCATCGTCCAACCACCCTTGAAAACACCAGCGCGCTTAGTCTGTCACACTTTGTATAGTCAGTATGAGTTTGCCTTGCTCGGATCAAAGCATTAGGCCTGTTGGTGCGGCGACCTTTGCAAGGGGTGGAAGTCTTGCGCTGTTGGTGCGGCGACCTTTGCAAGGTCAAGGAGGTGACGGATTTTTCGGATTGGTTGGGCATGAAATTTTTCATGTGCGCTAATTATGAGGAAGATCCACCCGTAGCTCTATCACCGTACATCAGGCCTCCGGTATGTTTCAGTCACCAAGAATAAACACGTTGTTAATATTATTGTTGAATTGATATTTATATTTCTATTTTTGTTGTAGTCTCCTCCGCCTCTGTGCATGTACTATCGTTGGATTGACACGAAAAAACCGGACTGGGCGGTGACCGAGATTCGTGAAAGAGGTCGTCGTGCATGGGCAAGTTTGGACGCGGAAGAGCGCCGCGCGAAGGCAGCAGCAGAGGAGAGAGAGTGGCAAGAGTACTGTGTGAAGCAGAGGGCTTTTCTTAATGAGATGAAGAAGAAAAACCGAGAAGAGGGACTACGACTGGCAGAGGTTCAACGACAGCGACAGGAGGCCCGTGAGGCTGAGAGGCAGATAAAGAAAGAAAGGGCTCGTGCAGCCAAGGCAGCAGAAGAAGCTGGTGATGGAAAAGGAAAATATTCACGTTGGACTCAGTAGATTTATGTTATTGTATCATAAAATTCGCATTGCAGCAAGTTGTATCTTAAAATTCGCAGCAAGTTGTATCTTAATTTGAACATGCTAATTTTTATGTATCTTATTTTATGCATGTTATTTTATGTATCTTATTTTATGCATGTTATTTTCAATGCATCTTAATTTCAACAGTTTAATGTATCTTATTTTATGCATGTTATTTTCAATTTAAAAAAAATGCCTCGAAATAAACCGAGAACTTTTATTTCGTCATAATACATAGATGTCTCGTACATACATCTGAAAGTTGGAAACTGACATAGATAGATACAATAGTTCGCACACATAGATAGATGAATCACCCTACGCGACGACGGCTAGCTGGCCTTTTCCGACGACCGGAAGGTGACAAGCGAGTAGGGGGTCGGTGTTCACGAAGACCACGACCGTACTTCCCCTCTTCTTCCTGTGTCTGCCACTCATGCATAGGTGGTGGAGTCTGCAATCCATATTGAGATGATGATTCGAAATTATAGGTGTATGGTTGTGACTGGGAAGGGATATAAGATGGGCCAATAACGTCCATCTCGAAAAAGTCATGTACTAATCCTGGGACCGTGCATCGAGGATCAAGGGATTCTGTGAGTATGTCTTTGTTTACGCCACGCTGGGTTTCTTCATCTTCCCATGATGTATCATTACTTTCCTGCACAGAGACGTACCTAGATAACCTTTCAAAGTTATTAAAAAGCCAGCTAAGTGGGACACCCTGAGGTGGACCAGGATGATTTGATCTTGGCATTGTAAGCCCAAGACGGACCGAGACATCTTCTGGCCAAGTTGCAGAAACTAGTGGAGGGACCACTGGCTCACCTCTAATTGGTAAAGCTGAGATCATTGACACATCTTTTAGCGTAGGTGCGAGCTCTCCACAGCGAAAGTGAAAGGTGTGGGTCTCAGGTCTCCATCGGTCAACGAGGGATGTCAAAAGCGATGGGTCAGAAGTGAAAGTGCCTGGACGAGTTGCGAGGTTAGCAAAATGAAGGAGTCTATAAGCCTGAAGGTGTTGACGGAAACAATTGTGTATTGGCCATCTGTTCTTTACGGTTCGAAGCCTAAAGATCTAAGGAGGATTTTCATGATTCGGGTTTAAGAAAAGGTGGCAACGGTGGTGGGCGTCGTGATGCCCCTGCAAAAGTTGTGGCATTTCGGCCATAACCTGCAATCACGATTAAATGAAATTAAATATCCGAAGATTACATCAAGATTAAATGTAATTAAATATCCGAAGATTACATCACGATGAAATGAAATGAAATATCCGAAGATTACATCACGATGAAATGAAATTAAATATCCGAAGATTACATTACATCACGATTAAATGTAATTAAATATCCGAAGATTACATCACGATGAAATGAAATTAAATATCCGAAGATTACATTACATCACGATTAAATGAAACTAAAATACATAGCATGATTAAATATCATGTGGTGTTGTTGGTACGATACGGACATTCCCTACGCGAGTGTCCAGGGCACCTGCAGACGTGACATCGCCTTGGTTCTCCCGACTGGCTATGGTCCATGTCATTGCGATGACGCCTAGACTGACGCCGTCCCTTGGTGGTTCTCATCAACTCGGGATCAGGAACCCATGTGGACCCGTTTGGCCACAATAGCTTGTAGTTCATATCAATGCCCCATGCCCAGAACTCACCGTTCCAAGTGTTGTATAAATTGTGCATGTTGAAGAACGGCGATACGTAAGGTTCGACACTGATTTTTTGATCGGCAGCTGCCCGGAGTACGTGACTGCAAGGGTATCCCAGAAGCTTGGGCTTGTTGCAAGTGCACTCACACGAGGTTGTGCCAAGGGTCACAGCTTGTTTTTTTGATCCTCTGTGGTGACCCTTAACATACTTGGCTCGCACATTGACTTCCCATTTATTCCTAAGTGCATCTACCTTCCTGCAACCATGGCTTTGCGACTTCTTTGCTTTCTCATCAAGATGTCTTTGCATCTTCTCAGACCATGGCTTGTTCAAATCAACCAGTGCCTTGGCGACTGTGACTCTGTCTGCAAAGTATGACACAGTCCGCCAAGTTTCATCGATTAGGGCTATGATAGGTAGGGACCTCACCCCTTTAAGAACACCATTGTACACCTCTGACATGTTGCTTGTCATTATACCGTACCGAGCCCCACTATCGTGAGACTGCGCCCACTTGTACAAATGGGGACAATTCTCGCTGATCCACTGGCTCAAATTTATTGCTGTCCGACGACCCCTCCGGTCTTCTCTCTCCGGTAGGGATACGCGCTCGATCTCACCATTGATACCTGCCCAGATAGCATTCATTTTGGCTTCAGTTTTCTGCATGCACATCCTCTTGAATAGCTTGAACCAATCTTTGTTTTTGAATTTGGAATAAAAATTAGCTGCCAAATGCCGCATGCACCACCTTGTCTCCAGATCGGACCACCTCCAGTCTGGATCTTCTGAAGCCTTAATTATGTCGAGCGCGCTTAATAGCCCAGTGTTGCGATCAGAGATGATGCAAACCCCTTCGCGATCTTTGACGACCCCCATCTTCAGGCAACTCAGGAACCACAGCCAGCTATGTTTGTTCTCGCTCTCGACTATTGCATACGCAATAGGTAGAAGTTGATTATTTGCATCTGCAGCAATTGCCACCAATAGTGTGCCCTTGTACTTTCCAGTGAGAAATGTACCATCGATTGATAAAACCGGACGACAATGCTTGAATGCTTGTATAGTCTGGGCGAATGCCCAGAATAAGCGGTCCAGGATTAGCTCGTCCCGGTTCATTGGGTTTGGACGTTGTTTCCGGAAAACTTGAGTCCCCCTGTTAGCAGTTGCTATCTGATGCAGCATTCTGGGGGCAAAAGAATACGCCTCCTCATAGGTTCCATACAACCTCTAGAATATCTTTTCCTTTGCATGCCTTGCCTTGCTGTAGCTGACAGTGAAGCCAATCTGATCAGCTGCAGTTGCTTGCAAAGCCCTAATACTAATAATAAGACTTTCCTGCACAGTCGTTTGCATGATCTGTGACACAAATTCTGCAGTCACATTGCGGTGGTCTGGAAGAGTGCCGGTTCGCTCACAGCCATGTTCCACTATTTTTGGGACATGCCATGGCTGACATACCCTAGGCTTCCGGCGAGCAATAACTCTTCCGCGGCAACCATCTTCGCGATGGATGCATATGACCTTCAACTCCTTTTTATCAGACTGCATCACTCTATGCTGTCGGTGTATGGCAATTGCATAACTATTCATTGCTTGGTAAGCAGATTTCTTATCTGGGAAAATCTGCCCAACGGCCAGACTTCCCGCTTCCAGGCCAGAAACAGAGTGAAATTCATTGTTGATGCTCATAACCTGTAAAAACTCTGGGTTCATTGGTGGAGCGACCGCCTTCTCAGGAGGAACAACTTCATCATCATCTGATTCCGAAGAGGCAGAAGAATGACCATCATCGTCATCATCTAGCGCCTCCGGCAATCCCTCCATGTGTTCGCTCATGTCAACGACAGCAGACCAGTATCCTGTGTCATACACTTGTTGGCCGCCTGTTGGTTCCGATGGACCGGCGCTGGCGGCTACAGTGATTGACAACTCGGCCTCACCGCCCCCGCTACTGCACTCGGCGACATCAGTGATAGAAATGAACTCCACATACACCATGGGCTGTCCAAACATGGAGTTATTGGGATTGCTTGCAAACCCCATGTACGACGCCCAGGCTTTTTCACCAGTAACCCGCCGCAGACCCCAACGGGAAACTGTCCCATCATTTCCTCCGTCAACCACGAAAGCCTCCATGGTCATTTTTTTTCCATCCATAGCTGAACCAAACACCGATCGGGTGCACCTTCTAACTGCCGCATACCCTACATTAACCATGTCTCTCACTACAACCGTAGTCATCTCGCACCTAGACACATCCACACCGGAAGGACCGTCGCGTACAATGTCTCCATAGAACACTAACAAATTTTCCATAGTACCTAACGAGCAGGCATATTTACATCGTTAGTCAATATATATTCTAATAACTTACGGTAATAATCGTTTATTTACATATAATAATTCGACTAATATTCACAACACAACAGTAACATCATTCACAGCAATACATCAACACAAAAAAATTGTTCAAAAAATTACACCACATCATTTATACCTCTTGTTCAATAAGGATATCCTTCCGAATAGAAAAATCCGTTAGTGTGAATATATCAACGGGGTCGACCTATTATCACATGAAAAAAAAATTAGACGCACAATTTTTTTCTGCTGCCAAAAGTTTCAAAATAGCAGTAGCATGCATCTGGTCATCACCTCTAAAGAGAAACCGAAGACCGAAAAACAATTTCATCAATCACGTCATCTCCTCCTAGTTTGCTACCCAGACGATATTTTCTTTACCTAATTACATACATCATCAAGGATATTAGCATTTATCTTGCATTTCATTTACGGTTTCCTACTCTACCAAATTAGCTAATAAAGTCTACGTATGATTTCCTTACTACAGAACTTATTAAAAAACATGACACATGAAATAACAACACATTTAATCATGCAATGACCAATTATAGTACAATCATTTTATCAATTAACATTTTAAGAACTTCTTGCATGTCTAACTAAAATGATGCATCTTAAAGGCTTAACGCTGATCGACAATACAGTCAAATATTTGTTATCGAGATTCCGGCTCTAACGCAACCAAAACGTTTAACATAAGTCCTAATTACGACTTACTGAGAAAAATAACATCTTGCATGTTAAAAAATAGTACTAATGGACATAGCTAACATTGATCTATAACATCTATTCTGACAAATATTACTATAAATGCAAATGACGGGCTAAAAAATATCTTATATGAAAACGTTTATAACTTTCAAGAAGCAAACATCGCATAGCTAATAACGGGCTAAAATACTAACTAATTTCCAACGTGCATGCACAAAAAAATTCATGTATTGCAAAGATCATACCTTGATCAAATTACTCCACTTAGTACTTCACTTCACACGGCAAATCGTACTCCTGAAGCTCCAAATTACTCCACAAAGTGATGAAATACTACCTAAAACAACAGATAATACATACTTAAAAACTAATGAAACAAAGTAAAAACACCATGCATGCTAACACAACCAAAAAAATGGACTGTTCTTACCTTGATCTTTCGTTTCTTCAACTACAACATCTTCAAAATCTTACTCTAAACCGTCAGAATAGTGTACTGTGAGGGCGAGAGAGCAGACAGAGTAGTGTAGGAAGAGAGCAGGCAGATTAGCAAGAGAGCATGCAGTGTATGTAGGAAGCAGCGGGATCGAATCAAATATAAAAGGAAGGGGACTGTAGTGTCGGCAGAATAGCAATCAGCAGCAGCAGCATCGCAATCAGCATCGGCAGCATCTTTCAATTAGTCCCACCGCGCATGGGAATCAGCGTAGTTAGGGCACTGTGGCGCATGGGAATCAGCGAAAGAGAATAAAGCGAGCGAGGGAGCAGCGTCGGGGGCGGGCGAGGGAACTGGCCACAGGCCGCCTCCTGCGGTGGCGGCAGGTCCCACCCGGCCGCCTGGCCCCGTGGCGGCCGGCCCCACCAGCGGTTCCCGTTACGGCCTCGAGGCTGGGAATCCGTTGCAGCCGGGCTACAGGTGCTGCCGCCGCCCGCCGTGGCGGCAGGTGACACATGACACCTGGCACGCCTGCCGCCACAAACCTGGGGGTCCTTTTTGACAATACATACTGCAGGTAGTCCTTTTTGACAATACGGTTCGGTATGTGGTCATTTTGGACAAAAATTCGGGGAGCGTTGCTGCTTGGTGAACAACTCGGGGCACCGCTGCTTCATGTAATCAGGGTTGCACTTGTCCATCGCGGTCATGAACTCTATGAGGCACCCGCCGTTGCCCACGTGATGGATAACCATCTTGGTGTCGACGAGGAGCAAGTTTTCGTCCACGGCGTCATTCAGGGCCGCAACTGCGGACAAGAAGTTCCCCATGGGCCGGTGTTGATTTCTGGTTCGATCGATCGACTAGCTAGATGGGACGTACGACGATTACACCGGCCGGCTTATATTAAGGACAGTAAAACCGAGCCTAAACGGAGCGCTCTCAGGCTATCAGGAATTTTGTCCGTCAGATTTCAGCTCTGGGTCATTCTTGATCGTCCAATTAACGGATGCGTTGCTCCTGCGCGGGCCACTCGTGGGCCGGTTGTCCGTGGCTGCTATTCCAGAAACCAAATCGGAAGCCTCTGCTTCATTGCCACGATTTGACGGCCGATCCTGAACAGATGGTCGCGATGCGCGCAGAGTCCCCCCACCTCCTCATGGTCGTGCCCCAACCCTTCCGATCTGATGTCGCCGCCGCCACGAGGTAGAGAGGTGACGGCAACTGCGACGACGGGCGAATTCCTTTTCTACGCTTCCACCCTCTCTCACAGCAATTCCTGGCGAACTCTATCGTCGGCGGCGGCAGATGGTAATAGGCAGGAGACTGAGACAATACATGGCGCGACAATGAGCTTGGCGGACCTCCAGCGGTGGCGCGGCCTACCTCCACAACAGTCTTTACCTTCCCTTGCAGGTGCGAGGAGGATAAAACTGTGCTTGGTCGATGCAATCGAGCCACGAGTGCAGCAGAGGCAGCTGCTTGTTTTTCCAGAAAAGAAAGTGTGAGACGGCCGGGCGACACGGGGCAACGCGGGCGATCCAGTTGTACGCTTCCATCAAGATATGATTGAATCCTCACTGATCCGAGTGAGCGACTGTCGTTGAAGTGATATCCTTCCCCATAGTCCACCAAATAGATCTAAAGGCTCAGATTCGTTTCTCCCGTCAAAAAAGTTCAGATTCGTTCATATTCATGATGTTCAGTTAATATGTTGTTAAAATTATACTTCAACGTAAATTAAGATGATGGTGAATAAAAGTACATCCCTCCCTACTTTTTCTTGGTTCTGCTTCTCTTTGCTACGCAGGGTTTTCAATCACATATTAACTCCTGTCGTTTGTCCTGATAAGATATATAAGGGCTCAGCTGGCCAGCATAATGCAGTGGTACGGTAGTACAATCCAACAACAAGACTTTGTATAAGTAAAGTTTTGTTAATGCATCAGGTTAACTAACATTGCATGCCTTCACATCACTGACACCAAACTCATTTCTGCTGTACCCCCTGGCCATATTGCGCATAACAACTCATTATATTTTGCTCACAATTTGTTGCAGGTGCTAGCACTCAAACTGTTGGACACTCGATTTGTTCGGTCCGTGTTTGGGGAATACCTGCCTGAGGATTTCCGATGGCTACCGGTCAGGTTAGTCACTTAGTATATTGCCATTCGCATGGAGAGACACGATTACCAATTGATCCAGCATCCTAACTTTGAACATAACCTCATCCAGTTTTCAACGTGGCCATCACATGGTTTCATTGTTCAAGAGGTGGCCCGTATTTAACAAGACATGGTGCTGAAAAAATTAATGTGGAGTAGTTCATGCAAGCCATCGTAATCAATGGTACACTTTGTGTTGGAAACTTGAAATTTTGAGTTGTGCTTCCTTTGTCCTCACAATCTCCTCTTCCTCCCCTCTCTTTTGCAACCCGCCCTGCTGATACCCCTCATGGCTGCTTTGGTGCTGCGTGAGTCGTGACCTCATAGGCTCCATCTTGTATGTTTGTTGTTCCTGTAAACTTGGAAATCGGAATCCCCTTTATACATAGGGGGATGATAGGCGCCGGCGCGCCGGCCTAAAACTTTCGGCCGGCCGCATCCTGACCACCCGATTAGGCTGTGTACAGTCGTCAGATTTAGCCAAACGTTTTCTTCAACCTCGGAGCGAAGAAACAACAGCACCGGATAAAAAGAAAACTGCAGGGCATCTCTTCTCGTGCGTCCGTTGCCGTCGGTAGCTTGCTCGCCGGAGCCGCTCGTCGGCGCGCTCGCCAGCACGCTCGTCGGAGCCGCTCGCTGGAGCTGCGCGTCAGCGCGCTCGTCGGAGCCGCTCGCCGGAGCTGCTCGTCAGAGCCGCTCGCCGGAGCTGCTCGTCAGAGCCGCTCGCCGGAGCCGCCGCTCGCCGGAGCCGCTCGTCGGCGCGCTCGCCTGCACGCTCGTCGGAGCTGCTCGCCTGTGCGCCATGTGCGATCGAACTTTGCCATGGCCGTTGCAGCAAATCACGTCGCCGGACGTAGCTTTTTTCGTGGCCGGTTGTAGCAAAAATCGCGAAGGCATGTGCGATGTAGCAAAATGCGACACCGGTAGTAGCAGAATACGATGCCGGTTGTAGCATATTGTGATGCCGGTTGAAGCATGTAGCAAAAAAGATGTTGGTTTCAGCATCCCTGTGACAACGGTGGTCACATGTAGCAAAAAACATGGCGGCCATGCGATGTAGCAAAAAGTGACGTTAGATGTAGCTGTGTGGGACGCCGGTTGTAACAATTTGTGACAACGGTGGTAACATGCAGAAAAAACACGGCGGCCGTATGATGTAGCAAATCGTGAAGCCGGTTGTAGCTGCGTGGGAAGCTGCTTGTAGCAATTTGAGACACCGGTTGTAGCATTAGGAAAACTGTGACGCCGGGGTGTTGCTCGGGAGCAGCACCGCCGTCCTTGCAGCCTGTAGTCATCATGCTCGTCGTCCCGTGATAGCAGCCGGATGCAGCATCCTTGTAGCCGGTGCTCATGGTGGGTCGTAGTAGTGTGCATGTTGTCGCTAAGAGCAGGAAGAGGAGAAACGTGGGCGTAAAAGGAGTATTAGGCGATGTGGGCTGGAGGTAGAAGAAAGGAAAGAGATAAGATAGAAAAGGGAGCCAGATGCGTAGGACCCACCATGTGCGGGAGCAGTTTTGCATGCAGCAGTTTTGCATGCGTCTGTGCGCATGCGGTCGTGTTGCATGTGCGGGGTTTGGGTGTGAGCACGAGCGGCCGGCCGAAAGTTCGGCCGGCGCGCCGTTTCGAAACGTTTCCCTTATACATACATATTCCAAACTTGTTCGATAGAACTATAAAAGAAGAGAGTTGACTCCAGTCTTCAATACTCAGTACGTACCATGCTTAGGAAAGAGCAAAAAACATTCTTCTGTTGGTACTAAGATATGTAACTATTTTAACTATAAAATAACAAAACACACATTGGTATTAATTGACGTTTTAATAAAAAAACATGTATTGCCAGTATCTTTCCTTCTCATGAGGAGAACACAATACCAAAAAAAAAAACAGTTTATTTTGTCCATTTTTCACACAATGAATTCTAATATAGAGAAAATAAAAATAAATTACGTGAGTATCTATCTGTTCCACCGTTCACTAATCTCAGCACCATTCATTAGTTTGTATTGATTGTTCGTGGCAAGGTTTTAATATGCACCACTTTCAGCTAGACTTACAAACTCCTTAAATTAGGTTTTGGCTGTAGATCCAGAGTTCTGTTTCAGATACTGATGTTACCGAATTTGGTCTCGATCTTGGTCTAGAAACTTCATCCGAAGTTCAATAATTGTATGATGAGTATGAATGGCATTGCGTGCAGGTTAAATGTACGAACTAATGTATAATGTGTGATTGATCAGTCTGTTAAGATTGCAACTTAGGCAAATTACAGAAAATTGTTTGATTTGTTAGTTCATCCCAGTAAGTAGATAGAAGAATGCTATCATATTCACACTATTTATCTTTTCAAGTAGTGATTTCATCACCCTCGACTCCAGAATTTAAAATTTCTTGCAATGCTAGAACTAAGAGACAAATCTCCATAGGGTTTGTGGTATTAAGGTCACTTGTTGCAAACTTGTATTTGTTATAACGAAGGTTTTCTATTGTACTTCTTATTGTCATTATCTAAATGTCTTTAAGTATACCCCTTCCATACTTTGGTGCAATGCCATGGCAAGTGATAATTTAGAGGGGTTTATAAATGTGAATGGTTTATACATTATCTAATTTGTTTTCATTGAGATGCATCGTTTTTACACTGCATATCTTGACGTACTCTTTATCAGAAGATTCAAACAGATTAGCGAATTTAATTTGACTTATTTTTTTTGTTATCATGCATACATGGTGTGTCAAATTGTTGAGGATTTCTGGATAGATATTCATGTGGAGCCAGTGGTTGAGCTCTCAAGGGTCACTGAATGGTGTTTCTGCATAGGGCAGTGGATTATCCAGATCAAAATACCGACATGTAAAGATGCATTTGGAAGGCTGTGCTATGCTAAAATTTCCAAGTTTGCTTCCCTTTGTCCAAAAAAAAAACTACGAGCATCCAAACAAGCTATAGCTTGAAAAGGTAAGGATTTGTTAAGCTATAGTGTCATATTTCAAACTGTGGTTTACTTACTATGGGGAGCCTAGATTGCATCTAGGTAAGTTTCTTCTTCATTCAAGTTGATTGCAATATGCTACCTTACAGCAGCCCACTAGACAAATTCTACTTTATATGACAAAAGTTAACACCTACTCCCTCGTTCACAAATTTAAGATGTTTTGGATATTTCAATACGGACTACATAGAAGAGTGAACAAACACACTAAAACTTGTCTATATACATCCGATTCACAAAAAAGTTAGAACATCTTATATTTGTGAATGGAGGGAGTATTTGTTAAAATAGGGGTCTCATTGATGCACGGGGTCAATTATGTAATAGAGCATCTGCCCATAAACATATATAATGGAATATCCATCATTTCTTATTTTGATTGACAATATGCATGTTGTCCTGGTACTGCTATTTTGTAACATTACAAAGAACATACGTAAACTATGTTTAATTTCTCAAACAGTTGTTGGATGACAACTAATTATTTGTCAGGGAAAACAAAATACTTGAATGAAAATGATTTCTTAATGCAATACTCTAATCATATTGGGGACTTAATTTATCCACTCACACTTAAAAATATTTGGCATTAGGGTTTTATGACTTATTTGTCACACAATTTTTTTAATATACATCGAAGGGCGAGACAACAGAGGAGAGAGGCAGCGGTCCCTATGTTGAGCCTGGCCCCACAGCAGTTTCAAGAAAGTCACGGTGGGGCTACATGCCTGGTGGTGGAGATGGTGAGGAAGCTGTTAGGCAAGCAGCAAAGTAACGGCCTCTATGTACAATGTTTCATGTTATGCCCTCTTTTTGGTATATAATGTTTTTTAGGTCATGCCATTTTCACCCATTTGTTCCTGGTGTATCTTGGACAATGCTATTAATATAATTGTATTGTCTTCAATATGTATGCATATATTCAATTTGAACATTCATCAAATTTCATATTTATTTTTTAATGTTCTGTGCCACTATATATCTACACAAATTCCATCATTTGATACATTTTGATGGGCGCAGCAACGCGCGCCTGCCACGATCTAGTATATTTGCATAACACCCTACACACACACACACACACACACACACACACACATATATATATATATATATATATATATATATATATATATATATATATATATATATATATATATAGGGTCACGCTATTCGTCACCCAGGGTGAGGAATTCTTATTCCTCACCCCAGTCACCCCACGGCCAGCACTTCAAAACGTAAGAGATCAAAACACGTGAGGTAAATTTACAGTGTGGAAGTGGGGAGGAAGTAAACTGAAACTAGTATAGAGCCTCCGTAAGAAACACAACTTGTGACGTAAATTTTCCTCACGCATGCTAAGTAAGTTACGGTGCATGCTAAGTTCGTACACAGAACCACTGCTGTGCTGTAAGAATCAATAGGCTTGCTGGGTAAATTTACCTCGCGATCTACACTACTTATATCTGCACGAGATGCATTGCATGACCCTTCCTATCTTGGGCTAACTTCCTGAACAACTGAAGCTGATAAGTACCGACTACAAGCCTGAGAGTTAAGGATATAGGCCACAAAATTTTAGGTCGTGTCATAATCCAATGGTGTGCTCTAATTTTACAGGCATGAACTTCTCCAATGAATCAGGTACAGGACTGGTTTCATTCAACAATTAATAATTTCTTTTTTTAGGGAAAGCCTTCATGGCACACTTTATTTCAACTTAAACAAAGATACATCATTCGTTACATCCGAGACGATGAAAGTAGGAGGGTTATCATCCCATAATATAGAAGAATATGATTCAAAAGCAAATCTAGCTAAATTGTGTGCCACAGAGTTTGCCTTCCGGGGACATTGTTGCAAGGAAGTGTCGCCAATCCGATTGGCTTTCCGAAAACAATCAGCAGCAAGAATCGCAGTGTATGGACTCCATACCTGAATAATCCCATTGATCGCTTGATTTAGTTCCAAAGAATCAGTTTCGATTATCACCGGAACACAGCCCAATGTCCTCCACCATTTTCAAGCCTTTCTGCAATGCAATTGCCTCTGCAGTCGTGGCATCCAGAAGATTTTGGAGTGGCCAGCAATCACTAGTTACACAGCCTCTCTCCTCTATCATTACGAATCACAGCACCCGTGCCTCCCAGTCCATTAGCAAAAAAAGAAGCATCAATATTCATAGTTAGTTCCTTTGCTGGACTCGGAACCTTTGACCCAACAATTTTAGTGTTGATCTTCATGCCATGAACGGTAGTCTGCTGACAAGGTACAACTTTGTACTAAATCAGCGACACTTATTTTGGGACGGAGGGAGTAAGTGCTAGAGAAACATCACATAAACACAACATCTCTTCTTTAACATGGGGAGTATTGTAATCAGGGTAATTATAGACGAGCTACCTACAGTGTAAATAAACTGATTATGGTATGTTTTCCGCCGGTAATTCATATTACCGGTTAGAGTAAACAGAACAATAGGTAACAACAACGGGGGAGTGGGGACAAAAATTACCACTAGAGAGCCATTGTTTCTGAAAATGGGTCAACATGCTAATGTAAAAAGGGACTATCTCATGCAAATTAAGCAGATCTGATTAATTTCACAGAACTTTGTTATAGAAAAGAACTTGCTACTAAACAAAAATACGTCCTCATGGCTAGTTAATACGAAGCACCAACATCAGATGGCTAGTTAAAATGAAATAGAACAACAAGAATTGTTTTGTTTATGCTAATGGAATCGGGGAGGCTGAACTTGGAACGATGACTAGCGTATGGTTTTGGTTATGCTAATGGAACCGGGGAGGCTGCCTGTCTATTCATCTAAAAAAACATCAAACTTAAAACTTTAAATAACAAACCAAATATTATCCCTACATTACTGTACTTGTACCTGACAAAATATTAGCCATCGTAGACGAGTAGTTGATGTTTCCATGTCAAAGAGCATATAAATTCGGCACAAACACTTGTCTACCACAGCATGGACTGGAACAAACAACATCTGAACTTCTTAATCTAAAAAGACCATCAGACCAAACTACTTGGAGGTCGAAAACAAACAAGAATGAGAGAGTGTTCCCTAGAAAAAACAATTACAGAGTGTATGCACAAATGGCAACAATATACTGGAGAAGTAAAGTTACCTCTTCTGGTAGGATGTCCAATCTCCTAGTCTCTTCAGTCTAAAGCTTCTGCAAAAACCAAACACCAATTTAGCAATTTGAGAAGAACGCCACGAAGCGAAATGAAGTGGAAACTGATTAGAAATGAAAGCACAAGAAATGGGGTTGCTACCCTCCCCCCGTGCGCTCCCTATCCGCACACACCCAGCCAAGATAAACCCAAAACCCGCAGACAATGTTGTCATTGCTAGCAAGCGAGGTACCACCACCACGACCACTCACTGCGGCGCCACCCCAACAATTGAGATAAGAACTGCACCATAGTACAACTATGCCTCTGTGGGTTGTGGAGAATACTGAAACCTGGAAGGTTGAATTTAATGAAGGCGCCATTGTTACAGAGTGGCCAATCAATGATTAAAAGGTAAAAGTACAAGCACTAATAAAATACAGAGGTGTCGCTACAAATAATAGCTACTAGCATTGCACAATCTGTTACAGAAAAGCATGGAAAACCATCCTTTCAGAGAGGTGGTCGTTTGGTACACTAATAGGTCACCATCAGCTTCCATCATCAAAACAATCAGTTTCACATACACATCAAAATGAGATTATCGATCCAGTCGCCAACCCCTAATTCCGAAGGCAACATAGAACAAAGCAATCTAAACATGCCAGGAGATCACATCTTAAAAAAAGCAGATAATCATGCATAGAAGAATTAGATAATCCAAAATCCCACTGATCCCACCTCGCAAAACAATCCTAAGGAAGAAATACATGGCAAAACATAAATTAGTCTCAAGTAAACACGCATCAAATTCCAATCTTTCTTATCCCCAAGAAAAGTTGCAAGAATGCACGACGGACCCGCTGACTCATGCCACTACTCGAGCCCTCCTGGTGCCGCCATGGTGTTCACCATAACCACAGATCACCGTCACAGGGAATTCTGGAACCCATGTCTCTGTTGAGAGACGATGTGCAATGCGACGAGGAGAATGTCGTCCCAGACCCACTTGCCAAGTCATCCACAATGCTTGATGTCGCCGATGACACCCGCCAGAGTGCAGTTCACCCACCACACAATTCACCGTTGCGCCGCCCGACACCGAGCTGCTGAGGTCATGAGCATGTCTTCGCGGATTGCTAAATAAAATGGCGGGCAAGCAAATTTAAGCGACTCCTAGTTTGTGTGGGTAATGAAAGAACTATATATTCACCAATACAAAAATTGGATTTGGGTTTCTGGTCAAACCATCGATGGCTACATCATGCTTCTTTGCTGAATCTCGATTTCAGAATGTTAACTTTCCTCTTACATTATTAAATTTGCTAATAGATTCATCTTCTTTTCTCCAATCCTCACTTTCATAATGAATACCAAAATGCAAATCACTGTTCATAAAAGGAATGCATAGACGCAGGACACTTGAATCTACCTGTCAGGCATGGCAAAAAAGAAACACCACTCGTCAAGCACAAACAAAGTTTCTGAAAACGAGACTTATAACAAGCCCACGTTGATCTTCTTGTGAGATTCGCTAACATGGGCTCGGATAAATCCCATAATTACTGCACTCAGCCTCGGCGACTCCGCTCGCAGCCTGTCGTGCGGCTACCATGCTGAATTGTTCTTTCTTCCGACAAACTACTAGTCAGGCACTAGCCAGAATGCTTTATAGAATTAACAAGTGAATCAAATTTAGAACGTGCCTTTTCCTTTATCCCAGATTTCTCACATAGCATTTCTGACTCTGGCATTAAAACGAAACACCTTGTGGGAAGAAATACGAATTGGTGAACAGACCTGCAGATAAAACTGAACTATAAGAGCATGAACCACCAAATTATATTCGAAATCGGGGCACTAATTCATGCTATGGGAGTCACATACCTCACCTTGGCTACAAAGGACGGTGATAGAAGATGGCGGATCGAATCGAGCGTTGGGGTAGCTGGGTTGCCTGGAGACTTGAGCAGAAGGGCGGAGACGAGCAGAGGTACATCGAAGGGGACGGGTAGGGCTGCCTGCGGCGAGTGGATGCGGGGGGCTAATAGGCGTCGAGTGGACCAGGGGGTGTGCCTGGGTGGTGGAGTTAGGTGGGAGACGGCGGCGGCGTGCGCAGCAGAGAGGTGCAGAGGTGGCGGACGGTGGCTAGTAGAGCCGCAAGACGGCAGAGGATGGTTGGGAGGACGACGGTGTTCAGAAGGATCAGGGGAAAAGAGAAAAGAAGAGCCGTACCACGCCGTCAAGGCCATGACCATTGCGGCCGATCTAACCCGCCGACCACCACGCCGTCGCGTCCACACCGTGGTTAGCCAGCTGCCGCCCACCACTCGCCACCGAAACTGCCGGTCACCACTCCACGGTCGATTAGAACAAGAATAGGGGGATTTCTTTTCTCAAAAGAAAAAAACAAGAATGTGGGAGACTGGATCGTGGTCCGTAAAAAAACGATTAGACGTTGACGTAACAAAAGATAGGGTGCTTATAAAAAAAAGGGTGAGCGGTGGAGTCTGGCTCGAGTCAGCCATGAGCAAAACCGTTGGATGCGGTCGGGCTAAGGGAAGTCGGCTCGGTGAATTGACTAGGGTGAAGAATTACTTATTCTTCACCCTAGGTTATTAACAGAGTTTCTATATATATATATATATATGGGGTTGCCGTGTATGCAAACCCTACACGGATGGAAAGACATGCGTACGTATGTGTTAGCTTGACGTGCAAGCAAAGCCTACATGCAAACCAATATGTGGTTGGATGGTTAGAGGGACAGTGGTATCCCCAGTCCACCAGGGTTCAAGCCAAATATTAATAGCGTATTAACATGGAGGACTCCATGGTGTATTAATAGCGTATGAACGTTTTCATCATGAGATGACAAGGATGTGTCAAATTTCTTCCAAACATGACGCACTCCCTCTGGAAACTACGATCCTTCACCGGAGGTGGTTCGATTCCTAAAGAGTGTACATCACAATTTTGTCCAAACCACATTAATTTTTTACCATGGCCTATTGACAACATATCATGACACCATGCATAGTTTTAGGTTTTGCAGAGATCATTTACATTATCAAGAATCAAGAAAACCATAAACTCCATGTTTGCGTTGAGCATTTGCAAGAAAGTTCTTCAAGATTCATGTACATTCCTTCCATAAGGCATATACTTGTGCCCAAGATCCGAAGTGTGATTTGTTGACCCAATTTTGTGCCCTAGTTCACATACCAGTAGTTCTATTTTGAATTAGTTGCATCAAATGCCATTGAAATGCACTAAAATGACTTAAATATAGCAAATGTGCCCCGAACAATGTCAAATTTGAACATGAATGAATCCATGGTCAATAATAGAGTAGAAATTGTTTCACGGCGAGACAACAAAGAATGTGATAAATTTCTTCCAAACATGACACAATCCCTCTCAAAACCATGACCTTTCGCCAGAGATGGTTCGGTTCCTAAAGAGTGTATATCACAATTTTGTCCAAACCACGAGCCCCTTTTGTCATTTCAATAGCTATATGTGGTTGTTTCTAGTGAACATACACAAATTTCAATAGCTATATGTTGTTGTTTGTAGTGAACATATGCCTTGTTTAATTCAATTATGCAGAATGTGATGTTTATGCATGAACAATTCTATTCATCTTCACAATACCAATTTAAATAGCTATATTTGGTTACTATTAAGTCTCTTGTAGTTAACACGCCTTTCAATTTTTTATTTTGTTTTACTAGCATGTTTAAACCTTCACACTCAAGCTAAAATTGTGAGATGATGCTTTCTTTTTACCATGCATGAATATTTTTGGTTCATGTTATGTATGTTGTAGTGAATATGCCTTTGCATGTACTTACACAAGTTAACAATGGGAGTGTCTCTTGTTTTCCTTCGATGTTTGTTTCATCTCATTGCTTATATTATATTGCATGATTGGGTAACTGGAGCTTAGCTTCTAATAATAACTAGTTGCTTGTAGGTACATATATTTTGTGTATGGGGCAATGAGTATTATTAATGAGCCAACATCAGTAAGGAAACTAATAAATATTGTTAGAAATATCAGACGGTTGATGACAATTAATGTCTTTGTTTATGCCTTATCCAAGAGAACGGCGAATTGTAGGATGATAAGTAAGAAATATGTAGCGTTTTTTTTACTACCCACAATGAGTTGTTGAATGACAAATGTCTCAATCTTTTTTGTTTGTAGTCGTTTTAAAAAAAGTTTACTCAAGATTACCTCACAAACTACATGATTGATGCCGACGCAATGAATGTTGAAGTATTTCACCCAGATTACAATGCCTATCTAGAGGTCTTCATGAAGACGTGAAATATAGGCGCGTGGCCATCACAAGGTTTGGATTAAAGTTGTGTGCGCCTTCGGTATGGACAAGGGCATAATATGGGAACTCAACTTCACCTTCTACAACGACAGGAATGTCTTTCAGATCTCTCTTTGTTGTCTTTAGTATTACCGTGTTTCGTCATTGTTTATTTGATGTTTCTGTAATTCTTCAACATATGCTACCTGTGAATTGAATATGCATTGGTATGTTTATATGATGGATATGAAAGAATTTTAAAATGATGGATTAATTTTGGCCAAAGATCATCTCTGCATGTCATTACGGCGCACACGGTTTGAGAAAGCGAAACGTCTGGGATCAACCTCAAGAGCAGACACGTTTCTCATATCGCAGCTTTTGGGATGAATCCCTAATGCACACACGATTCACTAAGGACTAACGTGTACGTTGCTTGATGTATCACAAACGGTACAGTAGAATTAAATGTTTGTGATAAAGCTCCTTATCGCACAGTCCCTACAATAACAAATCATTTGTATTGCTGTGTGCATCGTAAACATTGCGTCACAAAAGAGTGTGTGTGATAGGTATATCATCCCAGACGAGTGCAACGGATGAAGCAGTTAGGACATTTTATATTACAGAGACGCTTACCTCACAAGTGACGTGTGGGATATGTTCGAGCATCACATACAATTTTATTCCCCGAAATGTATGCATGCTTTTGCCCTACGCGGAAGGTTGGCCCATAGACTTTCGCACAACTAAGTAAGGCGACGGTTCGAAATTGTGTCAGCAATAGGGGGTTTAAAGCATTTGTGCAGGACTTGTGTGCACTACGGTAAACACAAAGTGCTCTTGATTGCAAAAGGCGATAACAATATTGCAGAAGACATGTAGGAACTGCATGCAAGGATTTGATGAACCATATCCTGTTTAAAAAAATGGTAGCAACACCACACACTATTTTCTCCTCTGCATGCAGCCATTCCAAGCATCAAGGCATGCATGTGGTTATGTTATATTTTGTGGACAAATCTATACATGCAACCATGGCCACCTCATAAATCATGCATGTCAACAATAAGTTAATTATTTCCACTCTTTTTTGTGGTCATAGATGGTATACATCTTGGAAGCTTGAAACAGGTTCATGCTTCACATTGTCATGCATGCTATACCGTTCCCAACAATCTAAAATATTTCTTTTTCATACAACAATTTTTACATGCTTCCTATGTTCAATTATTTTTACTATGAACCTTGAGCACTCTCACATTTCCTTTAGCATTAGTTTGAGTTATTGTTTTAGCATATATGCATACATCTGTTTTTAAGAAGGTTCCCTCAATTTATCGAAAAACTAGGGAATTAATTACATAAAGATAACTTAACGCCGAAACAATTACTCTAACATATCCAATATAACAGCACAGTCATGCGGGCATGCATGCATGCATGCGTGTAGGACAGAAAACCCCAATCCATCTAATCTAAGGGGTTGCTTGGATAGCTAGTTTTTAAGAACATGCTAGCTAAAAACGTGCTTCAGGGTCTAACAAATTAAACCTTTGTTTGGCTTATCTTTGTCAGGGACAACCCCGCAACTTGGGGAAGCGCCCGCCATCGTCTGCGGACCGGATCGTTGTGGACGGATGTGGATCTTGGAAGGTTGTCAATGGCGACTGAGCGGGTAAAGCAGGAAGAGTTACGATAGGCTAGTCGGTATCCAAACAAAGAATTATAGATCACCAATTTATTACTTTCCTAACCCGAACACAAATTTCCATATACTCTTTCTTGATTAAAGAGATTGTAAAACTGGTTTCTTTAAAAGGATATTATAGTGCATATCTAGATATGTCTTAGTTATAGCACATCTAAGTGATCCAATGAAGTATAAAATAAGAAATAAAAATGCCCTCACGAATCTTCGTGTAACATCAATGACATACTAGAACATAAATATGCAATACTTATGGCCCATCTAGATGTGCTTTAGCAAATCTTTTGCTTGAAAATAGGCTAACGCTACGTATCCAAAAAACCACTAAAAGTACTTTAAGAATAAGATCGTAATAGTTGAGAGATATTGTACTATGTTTCATGGGATGATTGGACAGGAAGGAACTAACAACAATGAACTAGGTATATTTGCCGTGCACATAAAGAAAAGCTCCATAACTTTTGAAAGATAAAGAAAATTCAGTCCCTAAATAAGTTGTGTCTACTATCCCTAATGTACCAACTACACTAATATGATCGTTGTAATCTATGTATACGATTATAGAACATGCATGCATGCATGTAAGATCGATCGATCACCGTCTTGCATAGCATAGCTTAGCTTCTCCTCATGCCAGTCCAGCACCTAAACTTGGCATCCTCTTCTTGCTTGACCTGCTCCGGTGACGGTCTCCAGTCCTGGTCGAGGCCCACATCCATGCGGTGGAGGTACTGATGCTTGAACATCGCTGGGTTGCTGGCGAAACACTTGCGCAGCGCCGTGGTGGCCTTGACGCAGGCCTTGCCGTCCACCACGCGGTTCCCGGTGTCGCCACACTTCTCGATTAACTCCTTTGGAGGACTGGGGTGGCACTCCGTAATAGCCGTGGCGAAGTCCTTGGTGCAACCGCCGTTGGCCACGTGATGCAGGACGACCATCTCGTCGCTGATGACGGCGATCTTTGACAGCATCGGCGGTGTCATAAGTTTCACTGTCGCTCCAGCTGTTTCATCGACTATTGTACTCCAGATCCCCATGGCGTTAGCTAGGGTAAGCAACGAAACTGATTGATCGATCAATCGCTATGTCGCTTTGAATACCTACCGAATATCAGGTTGTCATGGGCTTGTTTATATATTCCAAAAATCCGTGACCCTACGGATCAACTTGTCGATCACGCCGTCAAATAAATAACGAATCCAGGCATGGTACGTAGTACTTGGCAACATCCATCTCGTGACTTCCTTTTTCTCTTTCCTTTTTTCAGAGTATATCTTTCTTATTTCCCGAACTATATATAGATTGCTATCTTTTTTAACCCGTAAAAAAATACTCTCCATGTTTTCTTTTTTGAGAAAACATATAGCTCTTCATTGACCCCGTGACCTGTGCTAGGCTATCGACCAGCACATTCATATTGGCCTATTGGCTTTCTTTAGATGTTTGCAGTTGGTGTGTCCTTCAAGGAGACAACTTGGTTGGCCAATGGTGCGACAACTTTGAGATTTGTTTCTGTGTTGTTCCGCGGCATGGACCAGTTTCTCCAACTCTCTAGACCGGCGATGGTGGAATGCAAAGCCGTATTGCGTGAGGTGATGCTCCAACCGATGCTTCTTCAGCGACTTCTAGATCTCGTATCAAGGGACGATTGGTTGTTCCACTCTTTTTATAGCCTCGTATGATGAAGGCATTTGTAGGTGTCTCTTTCCTTTGCTTTTGATTCCACACAATATTCACTGTCCCACGGGCGACATGCAATCGGGAAAAGAAGAAGGCTAGTTATCTTTCCATTGAACTAGCGGTTGTTTCCCTTGATAAATGTTGGATAGAAGATCCCCTCTGGTTGTCTCTTTAAACTAAATCCTTCCAGTCGCAATAATGGATGGAATTTTTCATTCGTTCTATACTAGGAGTCATTCTAAAGTAATCGATGCTTAGTGGTTAAAGATCTCCATTGAACCAGTAGTTTGTGATCTGTACTGAATTTTGTCGTATAAAGTGCAGAGTAAGAAATAGAAAACACAGTACTAGGATCTACAAGTTTTCCCTGTGCCACTTGATTGTCGTGTTCCGTCTGTCGAGAACTCGGTGAAAGAATAGGAGGGTGAGTGCAAGTTTAAAAACGGCAATGAGAAAGAACTCATCAAACAAGCAACTTTGATGAATATGGGATAAAAAGAACTCAACAAAGGTGGCTCTTTATGGAGTTCCATAAATGCATAACTCGGCAAAGACCCGACCAACGGGTACCACCAAGTTTAGCTAATGGTTGCATGATGGCGGTATTGGCATTCCCAAGCGTCGTCTCACGGACACTCGGTAAATATGACACGTTGATGGGTCTCTACCGTCAGTTGCGACTCTGTGCACGGCCACAACCTGTCATTGCTTGAACCGGGTCCACTTCCTTATTTAGCCGATGTGATATATAGTGGAAAGAGAGAGACATGATAGTTGCATGCATAATCTGTTTCCTCAATTCCTACTTATAACCTCCATTTTTAATTTCTCTGGCATATTTTGATCAACTAATATCTTCTAACTTAAAATTTCATTTTCTAAAACTGTTATATGATGCAAATTATAGGACATGGTATTTGAAACAAAAGCAATATTGAATATATATTTTAAACTTGTTTAAATTTCATAGTTTCATAAATGGATTGGAATAAATTTCACAATTTTCACAAGTGATAACAACTATGTCAAAAAAGATCTCAATTATTTCGAAATAGTATTCATTATTTCCGAAATGGTTTTATTTTTAAAAATATAAGTGAAATATGTGATACATGAACTATTAAAAAGCACGTGGAGTTAAAAATAGGTAATGAAATAAGTGAGATATATGTTTTTAGAAACATTTCAAAATAAATAAAATCTGATGTGTGAAATATATGAAAATGTGATATTGTAGTAGTTAAGGAAATGACTGAAATGTATGTTTGAGAGTATTTCTTTTTTGAGCAGAGTGGGAAACATTTCAATCAAGTGAAATATTTCAAAACACATGGCATCTGATTCGTGAATTGTTTTTAGAGAATGAAATATAAATAGGTACTTAAGGAGTGAAACATATTAAAGTAGATGTCATCTGTCAAATATTTAATGAAAATATATATCAGCTAGAGTTTGATAAGGATTAATAAAAAATTAGTTTCCCAAAATAATAATATTAGGTACGTCTCTTATTCGATGTCTAAAGAACACAACTTTATTTATACATGAATTGAAAAATAATAATAATAATACTAGATTATGAAATATGCCCCCCTTTTATAAAATTGAGATGTAGGGCTTGACTATAAATTTTAATCCGTAAAGTTGTGCATCAAATTAAAATTCAAATAAATTGTAATCCAAGTCCTAGTTGAATATAAGTTGATGAAGAACAACAAGACAAAAAAAGAATGTTTAGTTTGTGAAGTTGGTATTATCTTTTGTGAATTGTTGAAACATTTAGTTTGTGAACTAGGTAGTTCATCAGTACTAACCTTTTGGTGAAACTTAGTATATATATTTATATTGCTGCAGATATGGAATAAGTTTGCACTGTTGTGTGTTATTTATATTAGCTAAATATATGACAGTGCCAGCATGCAACTCTGTACAACGCCATAGGTATTCAAAATACTGCTAGCGTCGGCTCCAACGCCACCACTATTTTCTAACACTGGCGCCATATTCATGGCGTCGGGTGTCCACGCCAACAAGTCAATTTTTGCCATCCATAGCTAAGCTTTTCTGCACTAGTGGTCACTTGTGGACATTTTATTACCGAGAAACCTAGATATTTGCCAATGGAGTCCCTGCAAACTGCACTGTAAGACCCTTCCACCATGTCACCGGACACGACACCGTCCACTGGAATTTTTGCTACTCCTTCGGCCGGTAGGATTTATTTCTGAAGTTGCCTCGGAGGTGTGTGAGCAGCCACATGTTGTATCATCGGTTCGCATATCTGAAGCTCTCTGATATAGCTCTCGACAAATACTCCTCCGTTCCTAAATATAAGTCTTTTTAGACATTCCAATAGGGGACTACAGACGGAGCAAAATGAGTGAATCTACGCTCTAAAATATGTCTATATACATCCGTATGTAGTCCAATAATGGAATCTCTAAAAAGACTTATATTTAGGAACGGAGGGAGTAGATTAGTGGCTATTGGCCCGTGGAATACCTGCTCGTGAAGGGCCTTTCTACGAGCATGCCAAATCGCCCATAGGGTGACAAGTATCTTGATGAAATCCTCATGCGGTAAGGCCACACTATCAGTGAGCAAATGAAGCACGTTCCTATGGTTGGGCAGGCCAGGAAAGAACAGAGGTCAATTTGTTTTTCTCATGCACAAATTTCTCTTTGCTTTCTTGTTGCAATACTGGTGGGCCATACCCAAAAATACTGGACCATCATGTGCCATTTTATTCAATGTGCTCTATCCTTCCCAAAATACAAGGCACATTTGACTTTTTTTTGCATGGTAATACGTGTCTCATTTATAGAATAAAATCAAGTTACAAGGCACGTAAACACCAACCTTACAAGACTGAATGCACTAGTAGAAAACAGGGCTTTGGTCCAGGCCTGAAATCCCATTAATCCCGGTTCACTCACGAACCGGGACCAATGGGGGCATTGGTCCCGGTTCGTGAGGCCAGGGCGCCGGCCGGGCCTCGTGGGCCATTGGTCCCGGTTCGTCTGTCCCCTTTGGTCCCGGTTCCAGACACGAACCGGGACCAATGGGCCTGGCTCCTGGCCCACAACCATTGGTCCCGGTTTGTGGCTGGAACCGGGACCAAATGGTGTCCTTTAGTCCCGGTTCCAGCCACAAACCGGGACCAATGGTCGGCCTATATATACCCCCTGCCCGCGAGCAGAGCAGTGCACACTGCTCTGTTTTTTTGGCCGGCCGTTGGGAGAGCTTTGTGGTGCTCTAGCTCACCTCCTATGCACATGAGGTGTTCGATGAAATGCCCGAGCCACACTTAAGCTTTCTCCTCTCGAAGCTCCTTGTCCAAGCTCCATTTTCCTCAAGATTTGTCTAGGTTTGGCGGTCCGTCCTGTCCCGTCCCCGTCCTCACCGTCGTCGATGGCCCGCGCCCATCTCGGCGCCGGCACCACCGTGGTTAGCCTCTTCTTCTTATCTTCTTTCTAAAAGAAAAAAGTTCTTACTTGTATGATTTAGATAGATACTTGTGTAATTTTCTTACTTTTATTATTGTTTGTTATTATATAGTGCGATGGTTTTGGTATCCGCCTCCGTCGGCCCTCGTCCTGTCTATGATTCGGATGTGGTATATATTATCTTTTATAACTATTTGTTTTATTTAGTGTTTATGACAATTATGCCGACCAACGTGACATAGATTTTTTAATCTAGGAGGTATGTGAACCGGAAATTCCAACCGACATAGAAATTCTCGTCGAGAAGTTAAATTTGGTTGAAAAAGAAAACAATTACTTGAAAGAAAAATTACAAAGAGTTGAAGAGGAGAAGATGAAGTTGGAGTTGCATGTTGCCGATGTCGTCGACGATCACAAGATCAAGATGGATGCAATGCGCTTGAAGATTAGAAAGATTAGAAAATATGCCATTCATACTGAGGCTTGTTATCATTATGCCGTTGGATCAATTGGTACCTTATAATTGCGGTTATGATCGCATTTGTTGTTGCATTTAAATTTATATAGTTTCAATGTATGTTTTAATTAGATGCTCTAGAGAGCTATATGTTGTTCAATAATGAGAACTATGTATGAACGTTATGTATTTATTTTGGTCACTACTGTACTTTGGCTTTAATGTGATGATGAATTTCTATTAATTTGGTTTTTAATACACTTTATTATATAACGCACGCAGATGAACCGGCAATGGATGTACGGTGACCGACGCACCTCCGAGTATATTAAGGGCCTGCATAATTTTCTCGAAGCGGCTGAGGCAAACAAGCAGAATGGTTTTATGCATTGTCCATGTACTGTCTGTGAGAATACGAAGGCTTTCTCCAACTCTAAAACCCTTCACTTCCACCTGCTTGAGAAGGGTTTTATGCCACAGTATAATGTTTGGACCAAGCACGGAGAAAGAGGGGTTATGATGGAAGACAACGAAGAAGAAGAGGATGATGAAAACTACCCGCCCCCTGAATACAGTGGTGCTGCAATGGGGGAAGCTGAAGATCAAGAGGAACTAGACGATGTGCCCGATGATGATCTTCGCCGGGTCATTGTTGATGCACAGAGAGAATGCGAAAGTGAAAGGGAGAAGTTGAAGTTCGATCGCATGTTAGAGGATCACAAAAAAGGGTTGTACCCAAATTACGAAGATGACAACAGAAAGCTCGGTACCACACTGGAATTGCTGCAATGGAAGGCAGAGAATGGTTTATCTGACAAGGGATTTAGTTCGCTACTGAAAATAATGAAGAAGAAGCTTCCAAAGGATAACGAATTGCCCGGCAGTACGTACGAAGCAAAGAAGGTTCTATGCCCTCTAGGATTGGAGGTGCAGAAGATACATGCATGCCCTAATGACTGCATCCTCTACCGCGGTGCGTACGAGGATTTGAACGCATGCCCGGTATGCGGTGCATTGCGGTATAAGATTAGAAGAGATGACCCTGGTGATGTTGAGGGCCAGCGCAACGGGAAGAGGGTTCCTGCCAAGGTGATGTGGTATGCTCCTATAATACCACGGTTGAAACGTCTGTTCAGAAACAAAAAGCATGCCGAGTTGATGCAATGGCACATAAAAGACCGTAAGAAAGACGGGAAGTTGAGAGCACCCGCTGACGGGTTGTAGTGGAGAAAGATCGAGAGAAAGTGGAGCGACTTTACAGGTGACCCGAGGAACGTATGGTTTGGTTTAAGTGCAGATGGCGTTAATCCTTTTGGGGATCAGAGCAGCAAGCATAGCACATGGCATGTGACTCTATGTATGTATAACCTTCCTCCTTGGTTGTGCATGAAGCGGAAGTTCATTATGATGCCAGTGCTCATCCAAGGCCCTAACAACCCGGCAATGACATTGATGTGTACCTAAGGCCATTAGTTGATGAACTTTTACAGCTATGGAATAGAAGAGGTGTACGTGTGTGGGATGAGAACGAACAGGAGGAATTTGACCTACATCCGTTGCTGTTTGTAACCATCAACGATTGGCCTGCTCTCAGTAACCTTTCAGGACAGACAAACAAGGGATATCACGCATGCACACACTGTTTAGATGACACCGACAGTATATATTTGGACAAATGCAGGAAGAATGTGTACCTGGGGCATCGTCGATTTCTTCCGACCAACCATCAATGTCGAAAGAAAGGAAAGCATTTCAAAGGTGAGGCAGATCACCGGAAGAAGCCCGCCCTCCGTACTGGTGATCACATACTTGATATGGTCAATGATTTACAAGTAATCTTTGGAAAGGATCCTGGCGGACTATCTGTTCCGACTGACGATGCGAGACGCGCACCCATGTGGAAGAAGAAATCTATATTTTGGGACCTACCCTATTGGAAAGACCTAGAGGTCCGCTCTGCAATCGACGTGATGCACGTGACGAAGAATCTTTGCGTGAACCTGCTAGGCTTCTTGGGAGTGTATGGGAAGACAAAAGATACACCGGAGGCACGGGAGGAACATCAACGTGTGCTTGAAAAAGACGGCATGCATCCAAAGCAGTATGAAGGTCCTGCCAGCTACGCTCTTACCAAAGAAGAGAAGGAAATCTTCTTTGAATGCCTGCTCAGTATGAAGGTCCCGTCTGGCTTCTCGTCGAATATAAAGGGAATAATAAATATGGCAGAGAAAAAGTTCCAGAACCTAAAGTCTCATGACTGCCACGTGATTATGACGCAACTGCTTCCGGTTGCATTGAGGGGGCTTCTACCGGAAAACGTTCGATTAGCCATTGTGAAGCTATGTGCATTCCTCAATGCAATCTCTCAGAAGGTGATCGATCCAGAAATCCTGCCAAGGTTAAGGAGTGATTTGGTGCAATGTCTTGTTAGTTTCGAGCTGGTGTTGCCACCGTCCTTCTTCAATATCATGACGCACGTCCTAGTTCATCTAGTCGACGAGATTGTCGTTCTGGGCCCTGTATTTCTACACAATATGTTCCCCTTTGAGAGGTTCATGGGAGTCTTAAAGAAATACGTTCGTAACCGCGCTAGGCCAGAAGCAAGCATCTCCATGGGCCATCAAACAGAGGATGTCATTGGGTTTTGTGTTGACTTCATTCCTGACCTTAAGAAGATTGGTCTCCCTCAATCGCGGTATGAGGGGAGACTGACTGGAAAAGGCACGCTAGGAGCGGACTCAATAATATGTAGGGACGGGCATTCTTGGTCTCAAGCACACTACATAGTTCTACAGAATTCTACCTTGGTGACCCCGTATGTCGATGAACACAAGAATATTCTGCGCTCCAAACACACGGAGCAGTGGGACGACTGGATTACATATGAACACATCAGGACTTTCGGTAGTTGGTTGCAAACACGTCTCATGGGTGACAACACTGTTTCTGATGAGCTGTACTCGTTGGCCAGGGGACCATCTTCGACTGTATTGACTTACAAAGGGTACGAGATAAATGGGAATACATTTTACACGATCGCCCAAGATCAGAAGAGCACCAACCAAAACAGAGTGTCCGCTTTGATGCAGCAACCAATAGGGGAAAGGACACATATTATGGTTACATAGTGGACATATGGGAACTTGACTATGGACATGATTTCAAGGTCCCTTTGTTTCAGTGCAAATGGGTCAATCTGTCAAGAGGCGGGGTACAGGAAGACCCACAGTACGGAATGACAACCGTAGATCTGAACAATCTTGGGTACATAGACGAACCATTCGTCCTAGCCAATGATGTGGCGCAGGTTTTCTATGTGAAGGAGATGTCTACCAAACCGAGAAAAAGAAAAGATAAGGAAGTGAATACATCATACGATGAGCCAAAGCGCCACATAGTTCTTTCAGGAAAAAGAGACATCGTGGGATTGGAGGGCAAGACAGACATGTCTGAAGATTATGAAAAGTTTCATGAAATTCCTCCCTTCAAAGTCAAGGCTGATCCAAGCACCCTGTTAAACGATGAAGATTATCCATGGTTACGGCGCAATAAGCAAAGGACACAAGCGAAGAAAAAGTGAAGACTTTCTCTCCACAACTATATCATTGCAGTTACATGTGAAGAAATGAAATGCCTTTTGTAACAGATGAGTTTTCGTCTGAAACCCTGATACTTCTAAAGAGATTTTCCGTTTTGTACACGAAGTGCATCCAGTTTTTGCCGTAACCCTCTCAACTTTTTAGCACATGCTATGTGGGTGAAATGATGGTACCATGCCAACTTTCAACCTTTTAAGAGTTCATTTGTAGTGCTTTTCAATTTCAGGGTCATTTAGCTTTAAAAAATCAGTAAATGCATGAAAAATACCAGATGAAGTTAGAAAGGGTTGAAAATTGATGATGTGGCTTTGAATGGTTCATTTTGAACACACAAAATGTCTAGAGTTCAAATAAGTTTAAAAAAATGAAATGCCTTTGTAACAGATGAGTTTTCGTCTGAAACCCTGATACTTCGAAAGAGATTGTCCGTTTTGTACATGAAGTGCATCCAGTTTTTGCCGTAACCCTCTCAACTTTTTAGCACATGCTATGTGGGTGAAATGATGATACCATGCCAACTTTCAACCTTTTCAGAGTTCATTTGTAGTGCTTTTCAATTTCAGGGTCATTTAGCTTAAAAAAATCAGTAAATGCATGAAAAATACCAGATGAAGTCAGAAAGGGTTGAAAATTGATGATGTGGCTTTGAATGGTTCATTTTGAACACACAAAAAGTCTAGAGTTCAAATAAGTTCAAAAAAATGAAATCCCTTTGTAACAGATGAGTTTTCGTCCGAAGCCCTGATACTTCGAAAGAGATTGTCCGTTTTGTACACGAAGTGCATCCAGTTTTTGCCGTAACCCTTTCAACTTTTTAGCACATGCTATGTGGGTGAAATGATGATACCATGCCAACTTTCAACCTTTTCAGAGTTCATTTGTAGTGCTTTTCAATTTCAGGGTCATTTAGCTCAAAGAATGAACTAATAGCAAAAAGAATGAACTAGAAAACTTTTATGAAACTCTAATAGCAAAAAGAATGAACTAAAAATAATCAATTAAAATATTCTGTTATGATCAACTAAAACAAAACTATAATATTCTTCAATAGCAAAAAGAATCAACTAAAACGCTTTTATACAACTCTAATAGCAAAAGGAATGAACTAAAAAGCTTTTATAAACCTCTAATATTTTTGAAACTAAAATTATATAAAATGTATGCAACCAAAATTATCAAAGTATTTTTTGTTCAAAACATTAATAGCAAAAAGAATTTTCATAAAATAAACAAAGCAAAAAACAAAACAAAAAATGCACACCTTTAGTCCCGGTTGGTGGCACCAACCGGGACCAACGCCACCCTTTCGTCGCGGTTGGTGCCACCAACTGGGACCAAAGGTCCTGTTTCCTGCCGCTTGGGCTGCTGAAAACAGACATTTGGTCCCGGTTGGTGGCACCAACCGGGATGAAAGGTAGGCATTGGTCCCGGTTGGTTCCACGAACCGGGACCAATGCCTTGTGTATATAAGTAAACATTGGAAATTTTCGACTCAGTTTCTTCGATCTCTCCTCGTTTCCTCCGACGACGCCGCCAGGCTGCCCCGACGCCGTCGCCGCGCCCCCTGCCCCGCCGTCGCCGTCGCCGCCCCCGAGCTCGCGCGCTATCCCTCCTCCCCGAGCCCTCGCCGATGCGCCCTCCTCCCCGTCTCCGCGTGCGTGCCCCCCCGAGCCCGCCATCCTCGTCGCCGGCCTCGTCGCCGGCCTCAAGCCATCGCCGCGCCCCCTGCCCTGCCGTCGCCGTCGCCGCCCCCGAGCCCGCGCGCTGTCGCTCCTCCCCGAGACCTCGCCGTCGCGCCCTCCTCCCCGTATCCGCGCGTGTGCCCCCCCGAGCCCGCCGTCCTCGTCGCCGGCCTCAAGCCATCGCCGCACCCCCTCAAGTGAGGCCCCCTTCCCATGGTCCCCTGCTCCCCGTCGCCGCGTGCCCCCGAGCACACCTTGCTCTGCCACTGCTCCATGGTCGCCGGCAGCCCCGTTGCTATGTTTTTTTATGAGATGTATATTTTCATGTGGAGATAGATGATGATCACTAGTAGAAAAAGGGCCATTTGTCCCGGTTCGTAAGGGCCTTTAGTCCCAGTTCTGGAACCGGGACTAAAGGGTCGGGACTAATACCCAAAACCTTTAGTCCCGGTTTGCTTACGAACCGGGACCAAAGGCCCTCCACGTGGTGCTGCCTGGGGCGGGGGAGGGAGGACCTTTAGTCCCGGTTGGTGTTACCAACCGGGACTAAAGGCTCCACCTTTGGTCCCGGTTGGTAACACCAACCGGGACCAAAAGGCGGCCACGCGGAAGCATCTCGCAGTCGCTGGGTTTTTTTTTTTTTTTGGAAGGGGGGTTTTGGGGTTTTGGAGGGTTAATTTAGGGGTTTCATATTGTGTTAGCGAGCTAATAGAGAGAAGTGACCTCTCTTTTTCCGTGCTTGGTCGACGCTAGCTACTACACATATAGAGAGAACTCGATGCTAGCTAGTAAGCAAATAAAGGAAACCATTAATTACACAGGATCGTCATGAACATATATAGAGAGAAGTGACATCTCTTTCTTCGTGCTTGGTCGAACAACAAGTTTTCGTATATCTATCCGACGCTGCTACATATGTACAATATATAACATCCCTTACAATAATTTCAATTTCACATGGTATTCTCCTTGTTCAGGTATGACGTGGTCAAGAAAGAATCCCGCCAATTCCTCTTGAATTGCTCGTATGCGATCATGTGGTAGGAGTTCATCCCGCATCTGCCAGATCTAATTTAAAGAAGGGGTCAATACATATATATGAATGAAACTCAACACAATTGATGGTAATATATAAAATAAAATTGTGAATATTGTTTACGTACTTCAAATTGTTTCTCAGAGGAGGCCCGTTCAGAGGTATAGTAGCGAATGAACTTGCATACGTAGTATCCACATAAATGAGTGTTGGGTGCCTGCAACAAGCACTTTACGAGAATAGAGTTCAATCAAACTGATAAGCAAGCATGATAATGGTATTGATGAAACTAGAATCAATGAGAGATGCGCGGAACTAGCTAGTACTACTTACTTTGGGGTGTGTAAATCGCAGCTCCTTCTTCAGACCCGGAACCTTAGCGGTGAACGTTTTCCAAACCCTGGCAGGCAAAGAAAATGATTACTTGATATCAGGAAATGAACGAAAGTTGCCGATATGGTCCCGGTATTGATTGAACTTACTTCTGGAGCATTGCAGTCATGTCCACATAATACTTGGGATCTTTACGGAGCGAGTCTAAGACAGTTACTAATGCCCCGTTAAGGTTAATGGATAGCAGAATATAGTGGAAGCTGCGCACGCATAACTCATCAATTACATTACTTAACCACGAGTAAGCGGAACCGAATATGCAGAAGACAGTAACACTCACTTGAAGTTGTAAGGAAAGAGTATTTCCCTTTTGTTTTGATGTTTAAGGAACGTTTGTAGTAAGTTGTTCTCGGTATCTTCAGCCGCCTTTCGTACCGACCATTCATTTACGGTATTTGGGCTAATGAACCCAACGTCGAAGATTCCTATTTTTTGGCATTCGACCATCTTCAATCTGCATAATATAGTGAGGATAATTATATATACATGCAATGAACGAGCTGAGCTAGAGACTTAATTATAGAAGTAATACTTACAGACAGTAGCAAGTCATGAGTTGTTTGTCGAGGGCCTTTTGATTGTATAATTGAAATAACTCCACAAATTCAACAGGCAGCAGGTCGACTCCAGGGAAGTCATGCTCTTTTTTAATTCCGACTAACAAACTGTCTTTCCCAGACTTCCTGCAGGTTTCCATGTACCAGTCATGCAATTTTTGCATCATCGTTGTTAGATGAGGATGATCAGGTTTGACGAGAGGCTTCCCGTGCTCGTATCTAAAGACGTCTACTACCTCAGCCGTTTCAAACTGTACATCATCGGGCAGGTAATCATCAAAAGTGGTACCGGGCAGTAGCACCGGATGATTAGCGATATCGCTAGGCACCTTGAGCGGGGGGCACGATTGCTTCTCCTGTTCGCCGAGCTGGGGAGTTGTTTTCCCACTTCTTCGTTTTTTCGCTCTTGCAGCACTGGAAGTACTTCCCGACTGCTGCGCTTTAGCATGTGTCTTAGTAATTATGCGGTCATAGTTGGAATCCGGCGGAGGCGGTGGTGGTCGCTTCAGGGCATCGATAGTGCGCTTCACTTTCACCGGATCTAGCTTCTCCTTCGGAGATGGAGTTTTCTTTGCAAAATGGTCCCTCACTTGGGCACGACATATGTCCTCGTTTTCCTGCTCGGTCCTCTCATATGGTAACTTTTCCACAGGCTTGAGAGATGGACCGTATCTGAATTGCCTCCCGCCTCTGCTTGTACTGCTAGCCGCCGGAGCGGCGGCGTCTCTCTTCCGTCGTTGCTGACGAGGCGGAGAAGGAGGCGGAGTGCTCCGACGCGCCGGAGTAGGCGAAGGAGGAGGCGGAGTGCCCTCACGCGTCGGAGGAGCCGGAGAAGGAGGCGGAGTGCCCTGATCACTCGCCGGAGGAGGAGGAGGAGGAGGAGGCGGAGTGCCCTGACTCGCCGGAGGAGGAGGAGGAGGCGGAGGCGTCCAGTTTGGAAGCTTGATGTACTCCTTCTGCCATAGACATGTACTCCTCAGAGCATGAACCAGCTGATTCTCCCCTTCACCTGTAGAGTGGTAAAGCTCGAGCTCCTCAAATCCCTCCATTAGTTCATCCACCATCACAACAGCATAGCCATGTGGAATCGGAAGGCAGAGAAAAGTTCCGTTGGGTTGAGGAGGTGCAACAGAGCCGAGAGCCGCCTTGAAAGTGAGGTTATGGCATTTCGTCATAAGCTCGCAATTTTGAGCCTCCGTGATAGTATCCACGGGGTAGATAGGCTCCGTGAAGTCAGTCTGAACGGGCTCCGTGGAAGCCACGCTGCTTCTCCGCTGAGATGGCGGGGTAGCTTCTGGGGTAGCTTCGTGCCGCTGAGATAGTTGGCCGGCAGCTCGCTGGCTCTCAGCTTCCTCTAGCTTTTGTAGTCTTGCACTCATCTTCTGCATGTCGCTCAGCTCCGCTTTCCTCTTTCTCTCCCGGCTTCTGTAACCGCCTGCGTCGGGAAACCCAAACTTCCACGGAACGGAGCCTGGTGTGCCTCGTGTTCGTCCAGGGTGCTCAGCATTCCCTAGGGCCTCAGTCAGCTCGTCCTTCTCTCTGTCGGGAATGAACGTCCCTTCCTGCGCTGCGGTGATATACTTCTGAAGCTTCGTGATGGGTATTGCAAGTTGCTCGTCCGTCCAACGGCACTTCCCTGTTTCAGGGTCCAAAGTTCCCCCAACCCCGAAGAACCATGTCCTTGAACGGTCTGGCCAGTTCAATGTCTCTGGTTCGACCCCTTTAGCAATCAGGTCATTCTCAGCTTTGTCCCACAACGGCCGGGCTTTGAGGTAGCCACCTGACCCCGTGTGATGGTGATACTACTTCTTTGCAGCGTTGTTCTTGTTTGTCTCTGACATTTTCTTACTCTTGTCTGATGTCTTGTAGGCCACAAATGCGGGCCAGTGATCTCTTATCTTCTCAAATCGGCCGATGAATTCTGGAGTCTCACCTTTGTCGACAAACTTTGATTTCAACTCCTTCTTCCACCTCCTGAATAGATCTGCCATCTTCTTAAGAGCACACGCCTTGACCAGTGGCTCTATAACAGGCTTATTCGGATCCTCCTCTGGCGGTAGGGTGAAATTTGCCTTCAGCAAGGTCCAAAGATCATCTTTCTGTCTATCGGTGACATAATCACCTTCAGGGGCGTCGTCCTTAGGCTTATTCCATTGCTTGATGCTGATCGGGATGTTGTCCCTAACAATAGCTCCGCATTGAGCAGAAAATGCGTCCTTGGTCCGCTTGGGTTCAATCGGTAGGCCATCGCCCGCGAGTGCTGTGATCGTGAACCTTTCATCCTTGCGCAACCTCTTCTTCGGGCCTCGTCTCGTTACCGAAGTTTGGCTCGATCCGGAGGGCTATAAAGAAGAAAGAAGAGTTAATATATATATGTACATACCAAAACAATTAATGCATCAATTAGCTAGTCAGCACCTCCGGAGCCATCATGATCATGTCACCGGAGCCATCATGATCATGTCCTTCCTCCTCCATTGTTCCATCGGTGTCGTTGAGAAACGACAAGACAGCATCACCTCCGGCGAGGATTATCTCCCACAACAACTGTTCTTGTTCCAAGTCTCTTTGATCCATAGTTTCTGCAAATATTACAACATGGCAATTAATATACAAACATGAATGTCCGACGTCCGGACTGCCTCTCTCATGAATGTCCGACGTCCGGACCGCCTCTCTCATGAATGTCAAACAAGGGATTCTCTTAACCTTTAAGGGATTTAACAAAATGGCGCCATTCTGAATGTGCAGAAAATGGTCCATATTTTTCCTGATCTCATCTACCCTTCTATATGTCACGTTGTCTAGTGTCAAAGGATTCAAGAAAACCAAGGTAAAATCATTAGCCGGAAGTAACAGGCGCATAATGGTACGAAGCTCTCCAAAATTGTTTTGGAACGGAGTCCCGGATAGGATAATTAATTAGCTTTTTGGTACGAAGTTCAGCAAGAGCCTTCCGAATATCGCTATTTGGAAGGCCTTTGCTGAAATTCGTACCAAAAAGCAAATTATTCTATCCGGAACTCCGTTCCAAAACAACTTTGAAGAGATTCATAGCATCATACGCATGTTACTTCCGGCTAATGATGAAGCCATGGATTTCTTCAATACTTTGACAGACAACGTGACATATAAAAGAATATATATAGATGAGATCAAAAAAAAATTGGATCAACTTGTGCACATCCATAATGGGGGCATTCTTGATAAATCTATGTTACCGGAGTTATCTATGTTACCGGAGGGGGTAGACGACAACGACGCTCACCCCTCATGTCATGTCCGACGTCCCCCCTCATGTCGAAGTTATCGGGGAGGGGGTAGACGACAACGACGCTCACCCCTCATGTCCGACGTCCGACGTCCCCCCTCATGTCATGTCGGACGTCCCCCTCATGTCGAAGTTATCGGGGAGGTGGCCTCGACAACGCTCTTTTAACTTGGTAAATTTGGGTGGCCTCGACAACTCTTCTAGGGTTTGGGGTGGCCTCAACAACGCTCTTTTAACTCATTTAACTTGGTAAATTTGGTTGGCCTCGACAACGCTTCTAGGGTTTGGGGTGGCCTCGAAAACACTTCTAGGGTTTGGGGTGGCCTCGACAACGCTTTTTCAGTCCCGGTTTGGCGAGAGGGGGTTGATCGATTGACGTCCCCCCTCATGTTGGAGAGTTACCGGAGTTTTCTATGAACAAAAAAAATACTACCTATCACATCTCAGTCCCGGTTTGGGTGGACTCGAGTGTTTGGTCGGGCGAGAGGGGGTTGATCGACGTCCCCCCTCATGTCGAAGTTACCGGAGTTTTCTTCTAGGGGTTTGGCTGACCTCGAGAGTTTGTCAGGTAGGGGAGGGGGGGGGTAGGAGATCGACAACGCTTTTTTTCTAGGGTTTGCGTGGCCTCGAGAGTTGGTCGCCCGATATGTCCGACGTCACCCCTCATGTCGATCTCCTCTCGAGAGATCGAGGGCGACGGCGACATACATACATATAGCCACATACATACATGGAAAAAAATGCTATGAACAAAAAAATGCTATGAACAAAAAATACATATAGCCACATATATGAAAAAAATACATATATGAACAAAAAAATGCTATGAACAAAAAAACATCATATATACATCTATCCATACATACATATAGCCACATACATATATACATTATATATGAACAAAAACATTCATCATATAAAAAAATCAACATATATATATATAAAAAATTGCACAGAGCAGGGGCGGCGGCGGCTCACAGCGGGGGCGGCGGCGGCTCACAGCGGGGGCGGCCGGCGAAGGTGACGGCGACGGCGGGGGCGGCGAGGGCGCCGGCGGGGGCGGGCCGGGGCAGGGGCGCGGCCAGGCACGCTCGGGGGCGGGGCAGGGGCTTGGGCTCGGGGGCGGGGCAGGGCCACGGGCTCGGGGACGATGACGGCGACGGCGACGGCGACGACGGGGCAGGGGCGTGGGCTCGGGGGCGGGGCAGGACCGCGGGCTCTGGGACGACGACGGCGACGACGGGGCAGGGGCGTGGGCTCCGGGGCGGGGCAGGGCCACGGGCTCGGGGACGACGACGGTGACGGCGACCACGGGGCAGGGGCCTGGCGATGGCGTCGGCGTGGGCGGTGGACGGCGTCGGGGCAGCCTGGCGGCGTCGAGGAGGTCGGCGTCATCGGGCGAAGTGGCGATGAAAACTGTGAAATTTCACAAGTGCTGGTTATATACACTCAGCATTGGTCCCGGTTGGTGGCACCAACCGGGACCAATGCCACCCTTTAGTCCCGGTTGGTGCCACCAACCGGGACCAAAGGTCTCTTTTCGTCAGCCCAAAGGGCGGGAAGCAGAGACCTTTGGTCCCGGTTGGTGCCACCAACCGGGACTAAAGGGTGGCATTGGTCCCGGTTGGTGCCACCAACCGGGACCAAAGGTGGGCATTGGTCCCGGTTGGTGCCACCAACCGGGACTAAAGGGTGGTGCTGCCCGGGGCCAAAAGTTTACTCCCACCTCGCTAGCTGAGAGGGCTCGAGAGTGGTTTATAAGCGCTGCTGCGCCAGCCCTCTCGAGGTCCTCTCAACAGCAGGCTTATGGGCCTAATCGCACACACCTCTGCCTGTGGACCTTGTGGGCCTTCTGCGGGCCTGAATCCTGGCCCAACTAGATGGTTGGGTTTCTATTCGTATTCAGGCCGTGGTGGCCCACTAGGCGGCATTTTTTTTAATTTTTTTCTACTTTTTTTGTTTTCTTTTTTGCTTTATTTATTTTCTTTTGTTTCTACTTACAGTTTTTCAGTGATTCTTTTTGCTTTTAGGTCACAAAAATTATAAACTTTCTGTTAGTGCCATTAGTTTCCAAATTTGAATAGTTTAAATTTGAATTCTTTTAAATTGGTGTGAATCACTAGTTTGTGAATAACTTTACTATAAAAATAGATTTTTGAGTGATTCTTTTCCTGCTATTTAATATTACTGTGTTTTATCATTATATTCAATTTGGTAATTTTTAGGTAATTTTAAATGTATGTTTTAACCAAAAACATATTTTGTTATTTTAGTTTGCTATTAAAGTTTCTAAAAAAATTCTTTATGAAAATTCTTTTTGCTATTAATGTTTTGAACAAAAAATACTTTGATAACTTTAGTTGCATAAATTTTATATAATTTTAGTTTCATAAATACTAGAGGTTTATAAAATATTTTTAGTTGATTCCTTTTGCTATTAGAGTTTTATAAAAGCTTTTTAGTTGATTCTTTTTGCTATTGAAGAATATTATAGTTTTATTTTAGTTGATCATAACAGAATTTTTTAATTAATTATTTTTTGTTCATTATTTTTGCTATTAGATTTTCATAAATGTTTTCTAGTTCATTCTTTTTGCTATTAGTTCATTCTTTGAGCTAAATGACCCTGAAATTGAAAAGCACTTCAAATGAACTCTGAAAAGGTTGAAAGTTGGCATGGTATCATCATTACACCCACATAGCATGTTCTAAAAAGTTGAGAGGGTTACGGCAAAAACTGGATTCACTTCATGTACAAAATGGACAATCTCTTTCGAAGTATCAGGGTTTCGGACGAAAACTCATCTGTTACAAAGGGATTTCATTTTTTTGAACTTATTTGAACTCCAGACTTTTTGTGTGTTCAAAATACACCATTCAAAGCCACATCATCAATTTTCAACCCTTTCTGACTTCATTTCCTATTTTTCATGCATTTACTGATTTTTTTAACCTAAATGACCCTGAAATTGAAAAGCACTACAAATGAACTCTGAACAGGTTGAAAGTTGGCATGGTATCATCATTTCACCCACATAGCATGTGCTAAAAAGTTGAGAGGGTTACGGCAAAAACTGGATGCACTTCGTGTACAAAACGGACAATCTCTTTCGAAGTATCAGGGTTTCGGACGAAAACTCATCTGTTACAAAAGGCATTTAATTTCTTCACATGTAACTGCAATGATATAGTTGTGGAGAGAAAGTCTTCACTTTTTCTTCGCTTGTGTCCTTTGCTTATTGCGCCGTAAGCATGGATAATCTTCATCGTTTAACAGGGTGCTTGGGTCAGCCTTGACTTTGAAGGGAGGAATTTCATGAAACTTTTCATAATCTTCAGACATGTCTGTCTTGCCCTCCAATCCCACGATGTCTCTTTTTCCTGAAAGAACTATGTGGCGCTTTGGCTCATCGTATGATGTATTCGCTTCCTTATCTTTTCTTTTTCTCGGTTTGGTAGACATGTCCTTCACATAGAAAACCTGCGCCACATCATTGGCTAGGACGAATGGTTCGTCTGTGTACCCAAGATTGTTGAGATCCACTGTTGTCATTCCGTACTGTGGGTCTACCTGTACCCCGCGTCCTGACAGATTGACCCATTTGCACTGAAACAAAGGGACCTTGAAATCATGTCCATAGTCAAGTTCCCATATGTCCACTATGTAACCATAATATGTGTCCTTTCCCCTCTTGGTTGCTGCATCAAAGCGGACACCGCTGTTTTGGTTGGTGCTCTTTTGATCTTGGGCGATCGTGTAAAATGTATTCCCATTTATCTCGTACCCTTTGTAAGTCAATACAGTCGAAGATGGTCCCCTGGCCAACGAGTACAGCTCATCAGAAACAGTGTTGTCACCCATGAGACGTGTTTGCAACCAACTGCCGAAAGTCCTGATGTGTTCATATGTAATCCAGTCGTCACACTGCTCCGGGTGTTTGGAGCGCAGAATATTCTTGTGTTCATCCACATACGGGGTCACCAAGGTAGAATTCTGTAGAACTGTGTAGTGTGCTTGAGACCAAGAATGCCCATCCCTACATATTACTGAGTCCGCTCCTAGCGTGCCTTTTCCAGTCAGTCTCCCCTCATACCGCGATTGAGGGAGACCAATCTTCTTAAGGTCAGGAATGAAGTCAACACAAAACCCAATGACATCCTCTGTTTGATGGCCCATGGAGATGCTTGCTTCTGGCCTAGCGCGGTTACGAACATATTTCTTTAAGACTCCCATGAACCTCTCAAAGGGGAACATATTGTGTAGAAATACAGGGCCCAGAACGACAATCTCGTCGACTAGATGAACTAGGACGTGCGTCATGATATTGAAGAAAGCTGGTGGGAACACCAGCTCAAAACTAACAAGACATTGCACCAAATCACTCCTTAACCTTGACAGGATTTCTGGATCGATCACCTTCTGAGAGATTGCATTGAGGAATGCACATAGCTTCAGAATGGCTAATCGAACGTTTTCCGGTAGAAGCCCCCTCAATGCAACCGGAAGCAGTTGCGTCATAATCACGTGGCAGTCATGAGACTTTAGGTTCTGGAACTTTTTCTCTGCCATATTTATTATTCCCTTTATATTCGACGAGAAGCCAGACGGGACCTTCATACTGAGCAGGCATTCAAAGAAGATTTCCTTCTCTTCTTTGGTAAGAGCGTAGCTGGCAGGACCTTCATACTGCTTTGGATGCATGCCGTCTTTTTCATGCACACGTTGTTGTTCCTCCCGTGCCTCCGGTGTATCTTTTGTCTTCCCATACACTCCCAAGAAGCCTAGCAGGTTCACGCAAAGATTCTTCGTCACGTGCATCATGTCGATTGCAGAGAGGGCCTCTAGGTCTTTCCAATAGGGTAGGTCCCAAAATATAGATTTCTTCTTCCACATGGGTGCGCGTCCCGCATCGTCAGTCGGAACAGATAGTCCGCCAGGACCCTTTCCAAAGATTACTTGTAAATCATTGACCATATCAAGTATGTGATCACCAGTACGGAGGGCGGGCTTCTTCCGGTGATCTGCCTCACCTTTGAAATGCTTTCCTTTCTTTCGACATTGATGGTTGGTCGGAAGAAATCGACGATGCCCCAGGTACACATTCTTCCTGCATTTGTCCAAATATATACTGTCGGTGTCATCTAAACAGTGTGTGCATGCGTGGTATCCCTTGTTTGTCTGTCCTGAAAGGTTACTGAGAGCAGGCCAATCGTTGATGGTTACAAACAGCAACGCATGTAGGTCAAATTCCTCCTGTTTGCGCTCATCCCACACACGTACACCTTCTCCATTCCACAGCTGTAAAAGTTCTTCAACTAATGGCCTTAGGTACACATCAATGTCATGGCCGGGTTGCTTAGGGCCTTGGATGAGCACTGGCATCATAATGAACTTCCGCTTCATGCACAACCAAGGAGGAAGGTTATAGATACATAGAGTCACGGGCCAGGTGCTATGATTGCTGCACTGCTCCCCAAAAGGATTAATGCCATCTGCACTTAAACCAAACCATACGTTCCTTGCGTCACCTGCAAAGTCCCCCCGCCTTCTCTCGATTTTTCTCCACTGCGACCCGTCAGCGGGTGCTCTCAACTTCCCGTCTTTCTTACGGTCTTCTTTGTGCCATCGCATCAACTTGGCATGCTCTTTGTTTCTGAACAGACGTTTCAGCCGTGGTATTATAGGAGCATACCACATCACCTTGGCAGGAACCCTCTTCCTGGGGCGCTCGCCCTCAACATCACCAGGGTCATCTCGTCTGATCTTATACCGCAATGCACCGCATACCGGGCATGCGTTCAAATCCTCGTACTCACCGCGGTAGAGGATGCAGTCATTAGGGCATGCATGTATCTTCTGCACCTCCAATCCTAGAGGGCATAGAACCTTCTTTGCTTCGTACGTACTGCCGGGCAATTCGTTATCCTTTGGAAGCTTCTTCTTCATTATTTTCAGCAGCGAACTAAATCCCTTGTCAGATACACCATTGTCTGCCTTCCATTGCAGCAATTCCAGTGTGGTACCGAGCTTTCTGTTGTCATCTTCGCAATTTGGGTACAACCCTTTTTTGTGATCCTCTAACATGCGATCGAACTTCAACTTCTCCCTTTCACTTTCGCATTCTCTCTGTGCATCAACAATGACCCGGCGAAGATCATCATCGGGCACATCGTCTGGTTCCTCTTGATCTTCAGCTTCCCCCATTGCAGCATCATCGTATTCAGGGGGCGGGTAGTTGTCATCATCCTCTTCTTCTTCGTTGTCTTCCATCATAACCCCTCTTTCTCCGTGCTTGGTCCAAACATTATAGTGTGGCATAAAACCCTTCTCAAGCAGGTGGAAGTGAAGGGTTTTAGAGTTGGAGAAAGCCTTCGTATTCTCATAGACAGTACATGGACAATGCATAAAACCATTCTGCTTGTTTGCCTCAGCCGCTTCGGGAAAATTATGCAGGCCCTTAATATACTCGGAGGTGCGTCGGTCACCGTACATCCATTGCCGGTTCATCTGCGTGCGTTATATAGTTATTATTATTGAACAACATATAGCTCTCTAGAGCATCTAATTAAAACACACAAATAAGAACTTTTTTCTTTTAGAAAGAAGATAAGAAGAAGAGGCTAACCACGGTGTTGCCGGCGCTGAGATGGGCGCGGGCGATCGACGGCGGTGAGGACGGGGACGGGACAGGACGGACCGCCAAACCTAGACAAATCTTGAGGAAAATGGAGCTTGGACAAGGAGCTTCGAGAGGAGAAAGCCTAAGTGTGGCTCGGGCATTTCATCGAACACCTCATGTGCATAGGAGGTGAGCTAGAGCACCACAAAAGCTCTCCCACGGCCGGGCAAAAAAACAGAGCAATGCATTGCTCTGCTCGCGGGCGGGGGCTATATATAGGCCAACCATTGGTCCCGGTTCCAGCCACAAACCGGGACCAATGGTTGTGGGCCAGGAGCGAGGCGCATTGGTCCCGGTTCGTGGCTGGAACCGGGACAAAAGGGATCACCTTTAGTCCCGGTTCCAGCCACAAACCGGGACCAATGGTTGTGGGCCAGGAGCGAGGCGCATTGGTCCTGGTTCATGTCTAGAACCGGGACAGAAGGGGTCAGACGAACCGGGACCAATGCCCCACGAGGCCCGGCCGGCGCCCTGGCCTCACGAACCGGGACCGATGCCCCCATGGGTCCCGGTTCGTGAGTGAACCGGGACTAATGGGCTTCTCAGGGGTGGACCGATGCCCTGTTTTGTACTAGTGGATGTTGATAGATAGATAAATGATTTTGTTGATATATATATAGTTCATTATGTTAGATAATTTGATGAAATGATGATATATATATAGATGATATGATGATATATATATGATGCTCTGTTGGAAACAATTAATTTTTCTGTTGTTGATATGATGATATATATATATATATGATATGATGATATATATATATAGATGAGATGTATGTTCATGTGGAGATGAGATAGATAGATAAATGGTCATGTGGAGATGAGATGTATGTTCATGTAGAGATGAGATAGATGTATGTCCTCGTCGCCGGCCTCGTCGGACATGACATGAGGGGTGAGCGTTGTTGTCGTCTACCCCCTCCCCGATAACTTCAACATGAGGGGGGACGTCGGACATGACATGATCGAGGGGTGAGCGTCGTTGTCGTCTACCCCCTCCCCGATAACTTCGACATGAGGGGGGACGTCGGACATGACATGAGGGGTGAGCATCGTTATCGTCTACCCCCTCCCCGATAACTTCTACATGAGGGGGGACGTCGGACATGACATGAGGGGTGAGCGTCGTTGTCGTCTACCCCCTCCCCGATAACTTCGACATGAGGGGGGACGTCGGACATGACATGAGGGGTGAGCGTCGTTGTCGTCTACCCCCTCCCCGATAACTTCGACATGAGGGGGGACGTCGGACATGACATGAGGGGTGAGCGTCGTTATCGTCTACCCCCTCCCCGAATTTTTGGTACGAATTTCAGCAAAGGCCTTCCAAATAGCGATATTCGGAAGGCTCTTGCTGAACTTCGTACCAAACAGCTAATTAATTATCCTATCCGGGACTCCGTTCCAAAACAATTTTGGAGAGCTTCGTACCATTATGCGCCTGTTCTTCCGGCTAATGATGAAGCCATGGTTTTCTTGAATCCTTTGACACTAGACAACGTGACATATAGAAGGGTAGATGAGATCAGGAAAAATATGGACCATTTTCTGCACATTCAGAATGGCGCCATTTTGTTAATTAAATCCCTTAAAGGTTAAGAGAATCCCTTGTTTGACATTCATGAGAGTGGCGGTCCGGACGTCGGACATTCATGTTTGTATATTAATTGCCATGTTGTAATATTTGCAGAAACTATGGATCCAAGAGACTTGGAACAAGAACAGTTGTTGGCGGACATAATCCACGGCGGACATGATGTCTTGTCGTTTCTCAACGACACCGATGGTCTGGAAGGAGAGGATGATGGCTCCGGTGATCGAACAATGGAGGAGGAAGGACATGATCATGATGGCTCCGGTGACCGAATGTCGGAGGAAGAAGGAGACCATGATGACGGCTCCGGTGACCGAACGGAGGAGGGAGCTGTTGCAAAGTCCGGCGAGGTATATATATTAATTAAGCCTGTGCTGACTAGCTAATTGATGCATTAATTGTTTTGGTATGTACATATATTAACTCTTCTTTCTTCTTTTATAGCCCTCCGGATCGAGCCAAACTTCGGTAACGAGACGAGGCCCGAAGAAGAGGTTGCGCAAGGATGAAAGGTTCACGATCACAGCACTCGCGGATGATGGCCATCCGATTGAACCCAAGCGGACCAAGGACGCATTTTCTGCTCAGTGCGGAGCTATTGTTAGGGACAATATCCCGATCAGCATCAAGCAATGGAATAAGCCTAAGGACGACGCCCATGAAGGTGATTATGTCACCGATAGACAGAAAGATGATCTTTGGACCGCGCTGAAGGCAAATTTCACCCTACCGCCAGAGGAGGATCCGAATAAGCCAGTTATAGAGCCACTGGTCAAGGCGTGTGCTCTTAAGAAGATGGCAGATCTATTCAGGAGGTGGAAGAATGAGTTGAAATCAAAGTTTGTCGACAAAGGGAAGACTCCCGAATTCACCGGCCGATTTGAGAAGATAAGAGATCACTGGCCCGCATTTGTGGCCTAGAAGACATCGGACAAGAGTAAGAAAATGTCAGAGACAAACAAGAACAACGTTGCAAAGAAGCAGTATCACCATCACACGGGGTCAGGTGGCTACCTCAAAGCCCGGCCGTTGTGGGACAAAGCTGAGAATGACTGGATTGCTAAAGGGGTCGTACCACAGACATTGAACTAGCCAGACCGTTCAAGGACTTGGTTCTTCGGGGTTGGGGGAACTCTGGACCCTGAAACAGGGAAGTGCCATTGGACGGACGAGCAACTTGCAATACCGTCATGAAGCTTCAGAAGTATATCACCGCAGCGCAGGAAGGGATGTTCATTCCCGACAGAGAGAAGGACCAGTTGACTGAGGCCCTAGGGAATGCTGAGCACCCTGGACGAACACGAGGCACACCAGGCTCCGTTTCGTGGAAGGTTGGGTTTCCCGACGCAGGCGGTTACAGAAGCCGGGAGAGAAAGAGGAAAGCGGAGCTGAGCAAAATTCAGAAGCTCAATGCAAGACTACAAAAGCTAGAGGAAGCTGAGAGCCAGCGAGCTGCCGGCCAACCATCTCAGCGGCACGAAGCTACCCCAGAAGCTACCCCGCCATCTCAGCGGGGAAGCAGCGTCGCTTCCACGGAGCCCGTTCAGCCTGACTTCACGTCTCCTAGCTACCCCGTGTATACTATCACGGAGGCTCAACATTGCGCGCTTATGACGAAATACCGGAACCTCACTTTCAAGGCGGCTGTCGGCTCTGTTGCACCTCCTCAACCCAACGGAACTTTTCACTGCCTTCCGATTCCACATGGCTATGCTGTTGTGATGGTGGATGAAGTAATCGAGGGATTTGAGGAGCTCGAGCTTGACCACTCTACAGGTGAAGGGGAGAATCGGCTGGTTCTTGCCCTGAGGAGTACATGTCCATGGCAGAAGGAGTACATCAAGCTTCCAAACTGGACGCCTCCGCCTCCTCCTCCTCCTCCGGCGAGTCAGGGCACTCCGCCTCCTCCTCCTCCTCCTCCTCCGGCGAGTGATCAGGGCACCCCGCCTCCTTCTCCGGCTCCTCCGACGCGTGAGGGCACTCCGCCTCCTCCTTGGCCTACTCCAGCGCGTCGGAGCAGTCCGCCTCCTCCTCCGCCTCGTCGGCAACGGCGAAAGACAGCCGCCGCCGCTCCGGCTCCTCCGGCGCGTCGGAACACTCCGCCTCCTTCTCCGCCGCGTAAGCAACGACGGAAGAGAGACGCCGCCGCTCCGGCGGCTAGCAGTACAAGCAGAGGCGGGAGGCAATTCAGATACGGTCCATCTCTCAAGCCTCAGGAAAAGTTACCATATGAGAGGACCGAGTCTGAAAACGAGGAGATATGTCATGCCCAATTGAGGGCCCATTTTGCAAAGAAAACTCCACCTCCGAAGGAGAAGCTAGATCCGGTGAAAGTGAAGCACACTATCGATGCCCTGAAGCGACCACCACCACCTCCGCCGGATTCCAACTTTGTCCGCTGTGTTAAAAAGACATATCAAGATGCGCAGCAGTAGGGAAGTACTTCCAGTGATGCCAGGTTAGCAAAACGAAGAAGTGGGAAAAAAATCCCCAGCTCGGCGAACAGGCGAACCAATCGTGCCCCCCGCTCAAGGTGTCTAGCGATATCGTCGCTAATCATCTAGGGATGGTGCCCGGTACCAATCCTGGTGATTACCTGAGCGATGATGTACAGTTTGAGCCGTTGGAGGTGGATGAATTCAGTTATCGGTACGGGCGGCCTCTCGTCAAACCTGATCATCATCCTCTAACAACGATGATGCAAAAATTGCATGAATGGTACATGAAAACCTACAGCGAGTCTGGGAAGGATACTTTGACGCTGAGAATTAAAGAGGAGCACGACATCGTTGGAATGGAGCAGTTGTCTGTTGAATTTGACGAGATATTCCAGTTATACAATCAAAAGACCCTCGACAAAACAATCTTGACTTGCTACTGTCTGTAAGTACTACTTCTGTAATTAAGTCTCTATATATATATAGCTCAGCTCTTTCATTGCATGCATATATAATTATCCTCACTATATTATGCAGATTGAAGATCGTCGAATGCAGAAAAGCACAAATCTATGACATTGGGTTCATTAACCCAAATATCATACATGAGTTTACGGTTAAAAACAATGTCACACAAACCGAGGACAACTTGCTAAAATCGTTGCTTAAAAATCAAAACAAAGAGACAATACTCTTTCCTTACAACTTCAAGTGAGTGTTACTGTCTTGTGCATATTCGGTTTCCCTTATTACTCGAGGTTATAGTAATGTAATTGATGAGTTATGCATGCGTGCGCAGGTTCCACTATATTCTGCTAGAGATTAAGCTTGAGCGGGGAGTAGTAATCGTCTTAGACTCGAAACGATAAGATCCCCAGGAATATGCGAACATGACTGAAATGCTCCAGAAGTAAGTTCAATCGATAATTATCGCATCATATCGGCAACTTTGTTCATTTCCTGATATCAAGTAGTTATTTTCTTTGTCTGGCAGGGTTTGGAAAGAGTTCACCGCAATTGTTCCGGCACTGCCGAGGGAGCTGCGATTTACACACCCGAAAGTAAGTACTACTAGCTAGTTCCACGCATCTCCCATTGATTCTAGTTTCATCAATACCATTTATCATGCTTGATTATCAGTTTGATTGAACTCTATTTCTCGTAAAGTGCTTGTGGCAGGAAACCGGGAATGATTTTTGTGGATACTACGTTTGCGAGTTCATCTACAACGCGACGACCCCTAAGCGGGGCTACTCTGAAAAACAATTTCAAGTGCGTAAGCAATAATATTCTCAATTTTATTTTATTACCATGATTTGTGTTGAGTTTCATTCATATATATGTATTGACCCCCTTCTTCAAATTAGATGTGGCAGATGTGGGATGAACTCCTACCACATGATCGCATACGAGCAATTCAAGAGGAATTGGCGGGATTCTTTCTTGACCACGTCATAAATAAAGCCAGAGAATACCATCTGGAATTTGACATTAGATGTTAGGGATTGTAAGAGATCTTATATTGTATATACGTAGCTAGTAGCATCGGATAGATGTACGAAAACTTGTTGTTCGACCAATCTCTCGGAGAAAGAGAGGTCGATCACTTCTCTCTGTATATGTTCATGACGATCTTGTGTACTTAATGGTTCCTTCATTTGCTTACTAGCTAGCGTGTCGAGTTCTCTCTATAGTAGCTACCGTCGACCAAGCACGGAGAAAGAGAGGACACTCCTCTCTATCAGCTAGCTAACACAATATGAAACCCCTAAATTAACCCTCCAAAACCCCCTAAACCCCCCTTTCAAAAAAAAACAAAAACCCCAGCTCCTGCCAGATGCTGACGCGTGGATGCGTTTTGGTCCCGGTTGGTGTTACCAACCGGGACTAAAGGTCCTCCCGCCTGGGCTCCCCGCATCAGCCACGTGGAGGGCCTTTGGTCCCGGTTCGTAAGCAAACCGGGACTAAAGGTTTTGGGCTTTAGTCCCGACCCTTTAGTCCCGGTTCCAGAACCGGGACAAATGGGCCTCTGGAACCGGGACAAATGGCCCTTTTTCTACTAGTGATGGATAGAATAATCCTATGCAAAATACCATTGCGCCTGTCCCTCTCCTTCGACACCACCAAAGCGGCCACCAAAAGGAAAGAAGCCAGATCACCTCTTCACCCAAGCTCGACGCGGCTCCATCGCTGATCTGCGGCTTTACGGACCTCCAAAGTAGTTTGCCAAAAGCAAAATTATTGTCATTGAAAGAATCAGACTGGGGCAACATGTCCCCGGACACGCCATCGAACTCCAGATCCGACACCTCTGCATGACGACAACGTCGGAGGAGGAAACCAGAACTGCCATCCCCTGACCACAAACCCAGCACAAGATGCACCATCTTGCAGCCGTCACTTGCGTAGACAACCGTCTGCGTGTACTCCTAAACGACAAAACCTCCCTGCTCCACCATGACGTCGGAGACAATGCTACAGCAACGGGGACAGAGCAGAAGGAGAGACACACCTGATGGAGTCGCCGGCACTGCCTCGCCAAAACCATCCATGAACCCTAACGCCGCCGATCTGAAGGATCGACAACACACGATGCCATCAACTCCGAGACGTCGCGATGAAGGACACCGCCGGTATGGGAGTGAAGTTGAGGCAGATTTATTCATCCGGACGCCGCTCCCACCACCCCAACGACGCACCAAACCTACAGATCCAAACCCTAACTACAGACCGGAAGAACGGGTCCCTCTCCCTCCTGTCGCCGGAGCAGCAGTCGGAGGGAGAGGGGCCAACGGCCTGGCCGGTTGAGATCCGCCGGAAGAAAAATCCCCTCCCTAGTCGCCTGGCTCCTTGGCGCCGGCTAGGATAGGAAAACGATCCGCCGTCCTTAGGCAGATTTGACTTTGCATGGTTCTTGATGCACGACCTTGACCACTAATATATACCAAAAGACATGGATTGAACATTTATTGATCGTATCATCATATGTGTCTTGCAAAATAATTTTATCTCATATGTATTTATAATAATTAGCATACAATAACTGAAAATCATAGTCAAAATTATGCGATGCAAACAAGAAAGTCAACACGGGCCTTATATTTTGCGAAGGAGGGAGTATGTAAGGTAGACACGCGCCTTGTATTGGTAAGAGTATGTCAAATACTTGTATTGGTAAGATGAAAGTAGACATATCGTGCACATATAAAAAAACACTTACTATCTATAACTAAAAGAAAAAGGTAATTTAATCCCGAACTAATCTTCAAATACTACATCCACCGCTAGCTAATCGGTGTAATCTATTATAAGAGTATAGGACTGCAAGATGACAAGATTGATGACGATCACTAGCCGTCAATAGCATAGTTCAGCTTCTCCTCATGCCAGTCCACCACCTGAACCCGCCACGCTCGTCTTCCTTTATCTCCTCCGGCGATGGCTGCAGATCCTCATCGAGGCACTCGTCCATGACGTGGACGTACTGGTGCTTGAACATGGCAGGGTTGCCGGCGAAGCACTTGCGCAGCACCGCCGTGGCCTTGACGCGACAATACATGCATAACTCAGCAAAGTCCCGACCAATGGGTACCACCAAGTTCAGCTAACGGTTGCATGATGGCGGTCCTGCCATTCCCAGGCGTCGTCTAACGGACACTCGGCAAATATGAAACGTGGATGGGTATCCACCATCAGGTGCGACTCTGTGCGCGACCACAACCTGTCATTACTTGAACCGGGTCTATTTCCTTATTTAGCGGATGTGATATATAGTGAAAAGAGAGAGAGACATGATAGTTGCATGCAAAATTTGTGTCCTGAGTCACTACTTAAAACCTCCTTTTTTATTTCTCTGGCATATTTTGATCGACTAATATCATCTAACTTCAAATTTCATCTTCTAAAAATGTTATATCATGCAAATGGCAGGACATGGTATTTGAAACGAAACCAATATTTGAATATATATTTTAAACTTCTTTAAATTTCATACTTTCATAAATGGAGAGGAATAAATTTCACAATTTTTCACAAGTGATAACAACTATGTAGAAAATGATCTCAATTATTAGAAATTATTTTCATTATTTCCGTACTGGATTTATGTTTTAAAACATAAGTGTAATGTGTAATACATGAAATATTAAAAAGCATGTGAAGTTAAAATGGGTACTGAAATAAGTGAGATATATATTTTTACAAACATTTCGAAATAAAAAAAATTGATGTGTGAAATATTTGAAAATGTGATATTGTAATAGTTACCAAAATGTATGTTTGAGAAGTATTTCTTTCTTTAGCATAGTCGGAAACATTTCAATTAAGTGAAATATTTTAAAAAAGTGTAAATGAAATAGGCACTGGAATGAGTGTTATAGCACTAGTAGAGAACAGGTTACTAGTCCCGGTTCCAGACGGCCTTTAGTCCCGGTTCTGGAACCGGGACAAAACAAACGGGACTAATACCCAAAACCTTTAGTCCCGGTTTGCTTACGAACCGGGACCAAAGGGGCTCCACGTGGCCGCTGCGGGGCGCCCAGGCAGGAGGACCTTTAGTCCCGGTTGGTAACACCAACCGGGACCAAAAGGCAGCCACGCGTCAGCAGCTCGCATGCGCTGGGGGTTTTTTTTTTTTTTTGGAAGGGGGGGTTTAGGGGTTTTGGAGGGTTAATTTAGGATTTTCATATTGTGTTAGCTAGCTAATAGAGAGAAGTGACCTCTCTTTTCGTGCTTGGTCGATGCTAGCTACTATACATATAGAGAGAACTCGACGCTAGCTAGTAAGCAAATGAAGGAAACCATTAATTACACAAGATCGTCAAGAACATATATAGAGAGAAGTGACATCTCTTTCTCCGTGCTTGGTCAAACAACAAGTTTTCGTATATCTATCCGACGCTACTACATATGTACAAAATAACATCTCTTACAATCCCTAACATCATCTACCTAAGACCATTGCAATTCCACATGGTATTCTCCGTGTTCAGGTATGACGTGGTCAAGAAAGGATCCCGCCAATTCCTCTTGAATTGCTCGTATGCAATCATGTGGTAGGAGTTCATCCCGCATCTTCCAGATCTAATTTAAAGAAGGGGGTCAATACATATATATGAATGAAACTCAACACAATTGATGGTAATATATAAAATAAAATTGTGAATATTGTTTACGTACTTCAAATTGTTTCTCAGAGAAGCCCTGCTCAGAGGTCGAGTGGCGTATGAACTCGCATACGTAGTATCCACATAAATGATTCTCGGGTGCCTGGTACAAGCACTTTACGAGAATAGAGTTCAATCAAACTGATAAGCAAGCTTGATAATGGTATTGATGAAACTAGAATCAATGAGAGATGCGCAGAACTAGCTAGTACAACTTACTTTGGGGTGTGTAAATCGCAGCTCGTTGTTTAGACCGGGAACCATTCCGATGAACTTTTTCCAAACCCTGGCAGGCAAAGAAAATGATTACTTGATATCAGGAAATGAACGAAAGTTGCCGATATGGTCCCGGTATTGATTGAACTTACTTCTGGAGCATTGCAGTCATGTCCGCATAATTCTCGGGATCTTTACGTCTCGAGTCTAAGACAGTTACTAATGCCCCGTCAAGCTTAATGGATAGCAGAATAAAGTGGAACCTGCGCACGCATAACTCATCAATTACATTACTTAACCTCGAGTAAGTGAACCCGAATATACACAAGACAGTAACACTCACTTGAAGTTGTAAGGAAAGAGTATTTCCCTTTTGTTTTGATGTCTAAGGAACGCTTCTAGCAAGTTGTCCTCAGTAACTTTGGCTCTCTTTTGTACCGACCATTCATTTACGGTATTTGGGCTAATGAACCCAATGTCATAGATTTGTTCTTTTTTGCATTCGATCATCTTCAATCTGCATAATATAGTGAGGATAATTATATATACATGCAATGAACGAGCTGAGCTAGAGACTTAATTATAGAAGTAATACTTACAGACAGTAGCAAGTCATGAGTTGTTTGTCGAGGGCCTCTTGATTGTATAACTGAAATAACTTCACAAATTCAACAGGCATCAGGTCGACTCCAATGAAGTCGTGCTCTTTTTTAATTCCGATCATCAAACTATCGGTCCCAGACTTCCTGCAGGTTTCCATGTACCACTCATGCAATTTTTGCATCATCGTTGTTAGATGAGGATGATCAGGTTTGACGAGAGGCTTCCCGTGCTCGTATCTAAAGTCCTCTGCTGCTACTACCTCAGCCGTTTCAAACTGTACATCATCACCCACGTAATCACCAAGAGTGGTACTGGGTAGTAGCACCGGATGATTAGCGATATCGCTAGACACCTTGAGCTGGGGGCACGATTGCTTGTCATGTTCGCCGAGCTGGGGAATTGTTTTCCCACTTCTTCATTTTTTGAATCTTGCAGCACTGGAAGTACTTCCCGACCGCATCGCTTCATCATGTGTCTTTGTAATTATGCGGTCATAGTTGGATAGCCGAGGCGGTGGTGGTCGCTTCAGGGCATGCAGAGTGCGCTTCGCTTTCACCGGATCTACCATTTCCTTCGGAGGTGGATGTTTCCGTGCAAAATGGGCCTTCACTTCAGATGTACTGATTTCAGCGCGTTCCTTGTCAGTCCTCTCATATGGTAACTTTGGAAGAGGCTTGAGGCTTGGACCAAATTTGAATTTCTTCCCGCCTATTGTACTGCTAGCCGTCGGAGCGGCGGCGTTGACTCTCTTCCGCCGTTGCTGACGTGCCGGAGGAGGCGGAGTGCCCTAACGCGCCGGAGGAGGAGGAGGAGGAGGCGGAGTGCCCTGACACGCCGGAGGAGGCGAAGGAGGAGGCGGAGTGCCCTGACGCGTCGGAGGAGGAGAAGGAGGAGGCGGAGTGCCCTGACGCGCCAGAGGAGGAGGAGGAGGCGAAGTGCCCTGACGCGCCGGAGGAGGCTGAGTCTGCTGAGGCGTCCAGTTTGGAAGCTTGATGTACTCCTTTCTTCATAGACAGGTACTCCTCAAAGCATTTTCCAGAAGAATAATATCCTCTTCACCTATAGGATTGTCAAGCACCATCCCCTCAAATCCATCCATTATTTCATCCACCGTCACAACAACATAGCCATGTGGAATCGGACGGCAATGGAAAGTTCCCTCAGCTCGAGGAGGTACAACAGAACCGACCGCCGCCTTGAAGGTCACGTTCTGGCATTTCGTCATTAGCTCGCAATGTTCAGCCTCCGTGATACTATCCACGGGGTAGCGAGGAGCCGTGAAATCAGGCTGAACGAGCTCCGTGGAAGCCACACTGCTTCTCCGCTGAAATTGGTGGGGTAGCTTCTGGGGCAGCGTCGAAGGAAGGATCTTCGTGCCGCTCAGATGGTTGGCCGGTAGCTCGTTGGCTCTCAAGTTCCTCTAGTTTTGCTAATCTTGCACTGAGCTTCTGCATTTCGCTTGCTTCCTTTTTCCTCTTTCTCTCTCGGCTTCTATAACCACCGCTGTCGGGAAACCCATGCACCCACAGAACGGAGCCTGATGTGCCTCGTGTTCGTCCAGGGTGTTCAGGATTCCCGACGGCCTCTGTCAGCTCGTCCTTCTCTCTGTCGGGAATGAACGTCCCTTCCTGCCCTGCCTTGATTGCTGCCTGAAGCTTCCGGAAGGGTATTGCAAGTTGCTCGTCCGTCCAAACACACTCCCCTGTTTCTGGGTCCAAAGTTCCCCCAACCCCGAAGAACAAAGTCCTTGAACGATCTGGCCAGTGCAATGTCGTTGGTTGGACATTCTTAGCAAGCAGGTCTTGCTCAACTTTATCCCACAACTGTCGGGCTTTGTAGTAGCCACCTGACCTGAGGGAATCCTGGTTTAAGGGGTCCTCGGGAGGCCGACCTATTTCTTATGGGCCAGACTGTATGGGCCGTTTGCCGAGCACTGGATTGATCGAAGACCCTGTCTCCAGGAAGGAAGCTTCGAGGATCGTGGCGTATTCTCCACGGTTGGAGTAGTGAATAGGCATGTTTATCCATTCGACGTGTAACCGACCATGTGTAAACCCTAGGTACCCTCGGCGTCTATATAAGCCGAAGGGTTTTAGGTTGTAGGCCAACAGAACTCATCTAGGGTTTTAGTCATACGATCTTGAGGTAGGTCAACTCTGTAACCCTTATACCATTAATATAATCAAGCAGGACGTAGGGTATTACCTCCATAGGAGGGCCCGAACCTGGGTAAACATCATCTCCCACTTCTCCTATTACCATCGATTCTAGTCTCACAGCTCGGGACCCCCTACCCGAGATCCGCTGGTTTTGACACCGACATTGGTGCTTTCATTGAGAGTTCCGCTGTGATCGCCAGAAGAAATCGATGGCTCGTCTAGTCATCAACGAAGAGGTCCGCAACACGGGCACTTTCGTCCCCGGACAGATCTTCGCTTTCGGCAGCATTGTGCTGCACGCCGACCCGACCGGCCATCTAGGCCGTGTCGGAAGTTTCGCCCCTCATCAAGAGGTCAGATTCGGGAACTAAGAGTTCTCCGTAGACTCTCGGGGCGATCTATCACTAACCGGGCTCGTAGTCCCGTCTGTCACGCCCGAAGACTCTGAGGCTTTAACCTCAGGTCCATCATTCGGCCCCGCCCACGGGATCTACCCCGGCGAATACCCGACTCTCAGTCCAGACATATGTTCTTGCCGAACACTCTCCCCGCGCGGACGCATCGGAGGTTTACTCCGGAAGCCCTGGGCAGGCCGACCCGATCGAGCTCTTGATACTCAATGAGGCTCTAGATCGGATCTCGTCGATGAAGATTACCGACGACCCAACCCCGATCTGTTCTCAGATCGGGCTTCAGACGGGTCAGGATGAATTTTTCGTCCCACCCACCACCCACTTGGTAGCCACTGTCGACGATTTAACCGACATGTTGGACTATGCTTCTGAGGAAGTAGAATACATGGATGATGAGGATCGCGCCCTCACCCCCGTTAAATCCGGGCGGTGGACTGCCACCTCCACATACGACGTCTACATGGTTGACACTCCGAAAAATGATGGTGACAAATCGGATGAAGCGTCGTCAAGACGCCGAAAGCCGCATAAACGGTCAAAAGGAAAAAAAGGGAAGAAAACCTATCGACGGCACTGGGGATGGAGACACCCCGGAAGACCTCGGGGATCCCGAAATCCCCGAACACCCGTTAGAGGGTCAGGAGAAGCCAGAAGACCGGCACAACCCCGACGATCTAGATGATCCCGAGGACGACGATTACCTCGGCTCTGTCGAGGGGGAGGACAATGTGGAAGCCGATGACTTCGCCATCCCCGATAATCCCGCAGATCAGGAACTATTCAGGCAACAGCTTATAGCCACAGCCCGCAGCCTGAAAGCAAAAGAACGACAGCTTAAAGCCGAACAAGATGACCTCAACGATCAATGGACGAGAGTCCTCTCGGCTGAGGAAGGATACGGTACAGGTCCATCGGACCAACCTAAGAGTTATCCACGCAGAAGGCTGCTGCCACAATTCGATGACGAGCTCACTGATATGTCGTCTCCCAAACATGCCCCATACGACAAGCCAGACCGCCCTCCTCGAGGACGAGACGGGACGGCTGACGACACCGGCTATAGGCCGACGATACCTCGTAGACGATGAAAAGAGCCACTAGAGCCCGATGACAGTTTCGACCTGCGACACGACCTGGACTACAGAGCAGGTCATACGCGATCCATCTATGGATCCAGAGGATACTCACCCGATAGACGGGAAGGGTACCGGCCTTGGTTCGGCCGCAACAATGAAGGTCAGGAACGAAACCGAGCTAGGACAGACGCCGATCACCGGCGCGACATAGCTCGGGTCAGAGGCACTGCCCACCCACTGTGCTTCACCGACGAGGTGATGCGGCATCAGTTCCCGGAAGGGTTTAAACCCGTAAACATAGAACAATACGATGGGACAACTGACCCAACCGTATGGATCGAGGATTTCCTCCTCCACATCCACATGGCGCGAGGAGATGACCTCCACGCCATCAAATACCTACCCCTGAAGCTTAAGGGGCCAGCTCGACACTGGTTAAATAGCCTCCCCGAAAACTCCATTGGTGTAGGACCGAAAGTATGTCTAGAGGGGGGTGATTAGACTACTTGACCAAATAAAAGTTTTGCCTATACCAAATTTTAGAGTTGGCAGTTTTTAGCATTTCATGGCAAGTCAAGTACACCCTACACATACAAGTCTAAGAGTATAGCAGCGGAAAGTAACAACAAGCATAAGTAGAAAGGATAGGGTAGGAAGATCAAACGCAATTGTAGACAAGATGATTTTTCCCGTGGTTCCGATAGGTGGTGCTATCGTACGTCCACGTTTATGGAGTCTTCAACCCACGGAGGGTAACGGTCGCGAGAGTCCACGGAGGGCTCCACCCATAAGGGTTCACGAAGTAGCAACCTTGACTATTCCATAACGGCTTCCGTCCACGAAGGACTAGCCTCACTATGGGTAGATCTTCACGAAGTAGGCGATCTCCTTGCCCTTACAAACTTTTTGGTTCAACTCCACAACACGAAGTAGGAGGCTCCCAAGCGACACCTAACCAATCTAGGAGGCACCACCCTCCAAAAGGTAATAGGCTCGGTAATGACAATGAACACCTTGCTCTTATGCTTCAAGATGATAGACTCCTCAACACACAATCACTCTCTCACAGATTTGGCTTGGTGGAAGAGATGGGATTGGTGGAAAGCAACTTGGGGAGGCTAGAAATCAAGATCCATATGGTTGGAGTGGCAGATCTTGACCTCAACACAAGGGTAGGTGGCTCTCTCTCAGAAAACTGGATGGGGCAAGTATGGAATAGTTCTGAGTGCTTCTCTTTCGAGTAGGTGGTGGTGAAGGGGTATATATAGGCATCCCCAAAAATCTAACCGTTATACACAAAATGACCAACTCGGTGACACCGATGTGTTAATCTCGGTGGTACCGAAGTGACCAAAAGGTGGCAACTTTTGAATCTCGGTGAGACCGATATAGGAAACTCGGTTGCACCGATAAGGTGACCAACGGTCAGATTGACATTCTCGGTGACGCCGATCCAACAATCTCGGTGGTACCGATATAGTGAATTTGCGTAACAGAAACTTGGCAACCTAAACTCGGTGGCACCGGAATGGAATCGGTTGCACCGAAGTGGCTAGGGTTTGGCTGAGTCTGTCTGAGTTTGGGAATCGGTGGCACCGAGTGGAAAGTGTTGGTTGCACCAATTTTGAATATTTGGCTATGGACAGACTTTGTGGAAGAGCTTGGGGGTGTTTTTGGTGACTATCACTTGTGCACGTATGAGCATTTTGTTCACCAATCAAAACCTTACCCCCTTTTCATAGTATTGGCTTTCCTATGGACTCAAAGTGATTTCTCACAAATGTAAAAAGTAGAGTCCTCTTGCTTGAAGCTTTGCCAATCCATTTCCTTGCATCTTGGGGTATTTCCAGAATCTTAATAATCCTTTTGCCATCCCTATCATTGAACTTTTCCTGAAATATACTTAGTGGAAACATTAGTTCAATGACTTATATGTTGTTATTAATTACCAAAACCACCAAGGGAGCAAATGTGCTTTCAATCTCCCCCTTTTTGGTAATTGATGACAACATATAGATCAAAGCTTCGACAAAGATATAATCAATGAATATAATCGTCGCTTTGAGAAGTATGTGATAAGCAAGAGCTCCCCCTAAATTTGTGCATTATTTTAAATTTGCGTTTGAATGCAAATGCACAATCGATTAGGTACATGGGGCACTTCTTCCATGTCACATACATCTTGGTGGTGTGCGAGAATAATTAGAGTGAACATCATAGCACAACACAACCAAACAAAGATAATGATCATCTCATAAGCATTAAGATGATAGGAAATAGTAGCACAACACACATAAAGTGTATGATCAAAACACAAAGCGTAGCCAAAAGTAAATGAACCATGTGTGTTTTTGAAAAAGCAATAAAAACCAAACGCTCTCTCACTCGAAGCCTAAAGATCTATATACACTTCTCCCCCTTTGGCAACAAGTTACCAAAAAGTTCAAAGGCATATGTCTAAGCGTTCTTTGGCTGATCTCCTCCGGTTGTTGATGAAGGAGTTGAGAGAACAGCGTCGGCGAAGATCTCTGCAGATGTCGTGGATGGAGTTGGTGTGGAAACTGGAGGAACTGAAGCTGATGGAGCAGGAGCGGAGGTGACAGTGGCTGGAGCTGATGAAGAGGGCCTCAAGTCTGGAGCTGGCACAGTGGCTGATCTGGCCTGAGTAGTAAACTGTGTGCCTCGCCTGAGAGGTGATCCATCCTCATTATCATCATCAGAAGAAGAAGAATGAGGAAGAGGCACTGAGTCAACTTCCTTCTTGAGCTCATTGACTGTCTTAGTCAGCCCATCCACCTTATCATTAAGGGTCTTGATCCTATTCTCAAAGATCCTGACAAGACTGTTCCGGTTCTTCAAGATGTCCTTAATGTCCTTCTGCATGCCCTGAACTGATGAGATCAAAAGATCCATTTGCTCGTTCCTGGATCTAGGGACTTGAGCACTAGTGGCTCTGGCTGCCTCTGCCTCTGCCTGAGCTGCAGCTGAAGTGGGATGATCTGGGTTCATCTCCACGACGTTGTCCTCGAGATCTGGCTGTAGGGGCAAGTGGGGTCTGTCAAGAGCAAATATGTGCTTCTCCACCTTAGAGTTGATGAGCATCTGGATATAGGGCGCATAGCAGGAAGAGCGCTTCTGATCAGCAGCAACCCTCTTAACTGTCTCAACAATTAAGTCCATGACTCTAATCCTGGTGTGTCTGTCAAGATGAATCAGCATGTTGATGGAGTAGCCTCGGATCATCTTGTCATCTCCTGACTTGGGCATCAAGGTATGCCTCAGAATAGTGTTCATGGTGTGGAGGCCAGCCTGAAGAAAGTAGATGGATCCTAGCTTGTGAGACTTCACATGAGCAGCAGGGATCACATTGTACATGTTGGCCATAGAATTGTGGCTCTCCTTGGACTCTGAGTAGACATCCAAATCACCATCCTGTGCCTCAGGGACTCCTAAGATTTCAGCCTATTCCTCAACAGTGGACTCATATCTTGCACCTTTAGTCATCCATACAATTCTACCATCTCCATAGAAATGTGCAGTGCAGTAGAATTGCATGATCATCTCATCATTCCAAACAGTGAACTCTCTGCCAACAAACACATCCAAACCAATGCAGTGGAAATTGTCTTGGACACTTGGAAAATGGTCTTCATTCTCCTTGATGAATTTCCAGTCCACATATCTCATATCACTCACAGCTGGACTCTTGTCAAAAAGCACAGTCTCATAGAAATCATGTTGCTCTTTGGTGTAGAATTTGTAGTCCACAGCTGTCTTCCTCCTTTGGGCATATGGATCAGCAGCTCTCGAAGCCCTAAACCAGAATCCTTCCTCTTCTTCATATCCTCAGCAAGTGGGTAGCTGGCATTATGTACAGGAAGGTGTGGTCTAAGCTTCATCAGGGCAGACATAGCATCTTCATCCTCAACTCTGGAGGTGTTTCCCTTGTTCTTTTCAGAAGCTGGAATTTGCCTTGAGAACCTCTTAGGCTTTTCAGCAGCAACCTTCTTGGTGGTAGACTTGGAAGTGCCACTCTTTGGCATAGCATCAGACATAAGTTTCTTTTGCTTCTTCTTGGGAGGGGCCTTGACAACTTGCTCTTCCTCCTCCTCAGCAGCAGCACCAGCAGCTTCCTCAGGGTCCTGAAACATGGAGGTCTGCCTACCAGTGACATAGACAATCCTTTTCCTAGCTCTCTTCTTCTCCCCTGCCTTCTTAGGCATAGACTTCTTTGGGGGAGACTCAAGGTGAAGAGCCATTTTTGCCCTAGCACCCTTAGGTGCTCTCATAGCTTCTGAGCTAGCATACTCCTTCCTGACAGCTCTCCTTGAAGAGCTGGCTTCATTTGCAGCTTTCTTGGCAGCCTTCTCTAGCTTCTTAGCAAGAACCTCCTCTGGCACAAAGTCTGAATCCTCGTCATCAGAATTCAGCTTCTTCCTAGTCCTTATTGCAGCCTTGGGCAACCCATGGGAACTGGGAGTGCCTGGATCTGAAGATGAACTAGACTCAGGACTAGTGCCTGAACTCATCACAATGTTCTCCTCTTGGAAATTGTTCTCACTGTCCTCAGCACTTGACATACTGACCCTGTGAATAGAGTATAGAGGAGCAGAAGAAGATGAGTCATCACAAAATTATCAGCTGGTTTTTTTTTGAAAGTTTGAACAAAAGATTCTCAAGGTTTATATTCTGTCACATGAAAATCGGTACAACCGAAGCAAACTCTTCGGTGCTACCGAGACTGACTTTCTTCTTAATAGAAACTTGGCACTCTTTTCGGTAAGACCGAAAAGAAGTACTCGGTTTCACCGAGAAAGTTCTCAGCAGCACAGACAGGCAAATCGGTGATACCGATTTGTTTGCTTCGGTTCCACCGAGTTCCATCGGGCGGACGGCAAACCCTAGAGAATCGATCGTTCTCTAACTACAGGACATTTTAGGGGATTGAGAGGATTGCAAATGGTGGCTTATAGATAATATTGAATCCAATGCGCGAGAATCAGACGGGGAGCGCAAGGAAACATGAATCCGTACCCTAACTCGGTGACGGACTCGCTACGGCAGCGACGCCGGCGAAGATGCCCGTCGACGGCGAGGATTCCCAGCGGCGGAGGCGCTCGGGGAGGCAAGGCGACGACCAGGGGGTCCTTCTGCGGGAGTTTAGGGTTTGGGGCGCGACGATTGAAGATTGAAATTTCGAATCGTCGGGACCACAGGCTATATACCCTTCACTGTCGGTGACACCGATTCTAAATTTTCGGTGTCACCGAGTTTCTCAACTGTCAGCTGACAGGGAAACTCGGTGTAACCAAGAATATGGAATCGGTAGTACCGAGATAGACAACCAGATCAACCCTAGGCATTCGGTGAGACCGAGAATTGTGGGTTGGTTCCACCGAGATGCACTTGGGAGGTTTTAATGGTCAGTCCTTGTCGATGCGGAACTCCGAGTGCTCCACACACAGAGGGATCGAAAAGTACTTGTTCAAATTTGGGATGCAGCATGAATGGAATTTGAGGTGAGAAAGCATAGATAGCTAAAGAGTGGTCCTAGGCATTCTTGTCCATCCAATTGGCAAAAGATAAATCAAAAACCAAATAGCAACAATTGGATGTCCTTGAATGAGAAAATAAATGCAGACCAACATGCTCACACAATAAGATGTCAAAAGAAATCATGACAAACATGCACATACACACTAGCATCTAACAAGCACTTGGGCGATGACGAAGTCATCTATATATGAGTATATTGACTTAGGAGCCAAGTAAGAATACTTGATCATAGGTCATACTCATCGTTTAAGCACAAGTGGGGTTACCACTTTTATATAAAGCATTTAATGTTGTCACATACTAAGAGATGCTTTGACTCAAGTCTTAGAGTAAAGCTCCCCCTTGATGTGACATCCCCCATAAGAGGGAGAAACTAACCTTGGGTTTTGTCGATGAACACTTCATGTTGGTGAGGTAGTGGTGGATGCTCAAGGTTGATGAAGATCACCAAGAATTGGGAGCATCCTTGTTGTTTCCTTACTCTTCTCACCTACATGGGTTAGTCCCAACATACAAGAGACAAATACAAGGATATATATGGACATGGAGTGCAAAGCATGTGTTATGATGTCCATCGATTTGTTGATTACCTTGTCCCTTGCTTACCTTTGAGGGAATGTGTGACTCCTTGAACTATTGCATAGAGTTGATGTTGATTGCAAATAGTTCTTGCCAATAATGAATGTGAGTGAATTTCATTGGCGGAGTCACCCCTCAAGAACTCTCTAGTTCTTCTTCTTGGGGACCCACATCAAGTTGATGGGGATCCTTGGTGTTGTAGTAGCCTTTGTAGAAGTTGAGCTTGACGTAGGCTTGGGAACCCACTCCACCATAGCTAGGGATTCATCTTCATATGAGTCAATGTCCTCTTGAAGCTTGTTCTTGCCCTTGAGCTTGTGGTCTTGTGGTGGAAGGTCATCTTGAGTGCTTGTTCTCTTGGGAAGAGTATTTTCATACTTCTCCTTTTGAGGAACAAACTTTGGCTCGGGGTATTGACCTTCTTCCCATTCAACTCCATTTGCGTTGAAGTAGCCAACACCACGGTTCTTTCGGTATCCTCCGTGCTTGCGTACAATTTCCTCAAATTGCTTACACCCGGCAAGACTCTTGTAGATACCTTTCTCTATAATTCCTTTCAATAAAACATTTTCTTGCTCAAGTGTAACTTGGCTAAGAGAATCATCATTAGTGGAATCAATAGAACTATTAGGAGCAACATCATTAGGTTTAGCATTTTTATTGTTGCTACTAGATGAAGAATCTTTCTTGCCTTTGTTACTAGATTGCTTAGTTTTAACTTGAGGCACGAATGTTGATAAGAGCAGTCGTTTGGCTAGATAAGATGAAGTCTTCTTTCGGAGATCGTCATTGATAGCTTTAAGAAACTCATGCTCTTGCTCCAAATTGATCTTCTCGAAGCATAGCTTCTCATGAGTTCTCACAAGCTCTCTATGATCTTCAAGAGTCGATTCATGAGCTAACTTAAGAGTGTTTAGTTCTTTAGTTAGTTCTTCTATTTTCATCTTATCATCATCAATTGACTTATCTTGACTATCATGAGAATTATCAAGTTCATTTTGACTAATATCACTAGTTTTATCAAATAGCAAGTCATCATCACAAAGCAAGTCATCTTCATCACTATTGAAATCAAGATACTCGCGGTGTGATACCTTGGGGCCTTTAGCCATGAAACAACTTCCACTCCCTTCGTTTGGTGAATCAAATAAATCATGGGAGTTGGTAGTCACTAGAGCAATCTCGGCAACACCATCATCTTGACTATAGTCGGAGTCGGAGTGATAGCTTCTCTCGGAGTTGTTGTCGGAGTCGGAGCCGGAAACCCATTCACCAACATGAGCTTGATGTTTTCTTCTTGTGTAGCTCTTGGTGTACTTGTCCTTCTTCTCTGAATCTCAACTTCTCCTTGAGGGTCTTCGTTCATAACGATCGTCTCTAGTCCTTCTCTCTCTTTGAGGTGATTCATTCCTTGAGCTTCGTCTTCGAGGTGACTCTTCTCTTCGTTTGTAGGGAGCCATGCACTCATTGGAATAGTGTCCGGGCTTCCCACAATTGTAGCAATTGCGGTCACGACTTGACGAACGCTTCTCATCATATCTTGAGTTGCAGCTTCTTTCTTTGCCTCTATTCTTGCAGAACTTGTTGAATTTCTTGAACATGAGGCTTATCTCTTCATTGGTGACAAGGTTGTCGCTTGAAGTTGCGGGAGCATCACTTGTGGCTTTGTAAGCACCTCTAGACTTGTGGTGAAGCTCTTCTTTGTCTTTGAGTGTCATCTCATGAGCAACAATCCTTCCAATGACTTCCGTTGGCTTGAGATCTTTGTAGTTGGGCATCATTTGGATCAATGTGCACACGGTGTCATATCTCTCATCCAAAGCTCTAAGTATCTTCTTGATGATGAATTTGTCGGTCATCTCTTCGCTTCCTAAGCCGGCAATCTCATTGGTGATGAGAGCTAGCCTAGAGTACATCTCTGCGACTCCTTCACCATCCTTCATCTTGAACTTGTCAAGCTGACTTTGAAGAACATCTAACTTGGATTCTCTCACGGACTCGGTTCCTTCGTGCATATCAACCAAAGTATCCCAAATCTCTTTTACATTCTCAAGACGGCTGATTTTGTTGAATTCTTCGGGGCATAGGCAGTTGAAGAGAATGTCACATGCTTGAGCATTGTATTGTAACATCTTCAATTCTTCCGCGGTCGCTTCACGATGCGGTTCCTTTCCATCACCAAAGAATTCACCTTGCAAGCCAACACGAACAACAGCCCAAACGGCGGGGTTATGACCAAGAATATGCATTTTCATTTTGTGCCTCCAACTAGCAAAATTAGTGCCATCAAAGTACTGACCTCTACGGTGCTAATTACCCTCACTAGACGCCATACTCTCCTAGGTTGTGAGACCAATGCAATGGAGACCAATGCTCTGATACCACTTGTAGGACAGAAAGTATGTCTAGAGGGGGGTGATTAGACTACTTGACCAAATAAAAGTTTTGCCTATACCAAATTTTAGAGTTGGCAGTTTTTAGCATTTCATGACAAGTCAAGTACACCCTACACATGCAAGTCTAAGAGTATAGCAGTGGAAAGTAACAACAAGCATGAGTAGAAAGGATAGGGTAGGAAGATCAAACGCAATTGTAGACACGATGATTATTCCCGTGGTTCCGATAGGTGGTGCTATCGTACGTTCACGTTTATGGAGTCTTCAACCCACGGAGGGTAACAGTCGCGAGAGTCCACGGAGGGCTCCACCCATAAGGGTCCACGAAGTAGCAACCTTGACTATTCCATAACGGCTTCCATCCACGAAGGACTAGCGTCACTATGGGTAGATCTTCACGAAGTAGGCGATCTCCTTGCCCTTACAAACTTATTGGTTCAACTCCACAACACGAAGTAGGAGGCTCCCAAGCGACAACTAACCAATCTAGGAGGCACCACCCTCCAAAAGGTAATAGGCTCGGTAATGACGATGAACTCCTTGCTCTTGTGCTTCAAGATGATAGACTCCTCAACACACAATCACTCTCTCACAGATTTGGCTTGGTGGAAGAGATGGGATTGGTGGAAAGCAACTTGGGGAGGCTAGAAATCAAGATCCATATGGTTGGAGTGGAAGATCTTGACCTCAACACAAGGGTAGGTGGCTCTCTCTCAGAAAACTTAATGGGGCAAGTATGGAATAGTTCTGAGTGCTTCTCTTTCGAGTAGGTGGTGGTGAAGGGGTATATATAGGCATCCCCAAAAATCCAACCGTTACACACACAATGACCAACTCGGTGACACCGATGTGTTAATTTCGGTGGTACCGAAGTGACAAAAAGGTGGCAACTTTTGAATCTCGGTGAGACCGATATAGGAAACTCGGTTGCACCGATAAGGTGACCAACGGTCAGATTGACATTCTCGGTGACGCCGATCCAACAATCTCGGTGGTACTGATATTGTGAATTTGCGTAACAGAAAGTTGGCAACCTAAACTAGGTGGCACCGGAATGGAATCGGTTGCACTGAAGTGGCTAGGGTTTGGCTGAGTCTGTCTGAGTTTGGGAATCGGTGGCACCGAGTGGAAAGTGTTGGTTGCACCGATTTTGAATATTTGGCTATGGACAGACTTTGTGGAAGAGCTTGTGGGTGTTTTTGGTGACTATCACTTGTGCACGTATGAGCATTTTGTTCACCAATCAAAACCTTACCCCCTTTTAATAGTATTGGCTTTCCTATGGACTCAAAGTGGTTTCTCACAAATGTAAAAAGTAGAGTCCTCTGGCTTGAAGCTTTGCCAATCCATTTCCTTGCATCTTGGGGTATTTCTACAATCTTCATAATCCTTTTGCCATCCCTATCATTGAACTTTTCCTGAAATATACTTAGTGGAAACATTAGTTCAATGACTTATATGTTATTATTAATTACCAAAACCACCAAGGGAGCAAATGTGCTTTCAATTGGGTGCTGGGAGGATCTAGAAGATGCATTCCGATCTAACTTCTAGGGCACTTACGTTCGGCCACCGGAGTCCTCCGACCTAAGCAACGTCGTCCAGAAACCAGGAGAATCCGCGCGACTATTCTGGAATCGGTTCTTGACCAAGAAAAACCAGATCGTCGACTGCCCGGACGCCGAAGCAATAGCCTCTTTCAGGCATAATATTCGGGATGAATGGCTGGCTCGTCAGCTCGGCCAGGATAAACCAAGGACAATGTCCGCCCTTACATCACTCATGACTCGCTTTTGCACGGGCGAGGATAACTGGCTAGCAAGACGTAGCCACAACCCCGAAGACCCCGGAACCTCCGAAGTTCGGAATGGAAACGGGAAACCAAAGCGCAACAAGAATAGGCGCCGGCACAACAATAGTGATGCCGGTGACACGGCCGTTAATGCCGGCTTCCGCAACTCGCGGCCTGGGCAGCGGAAGAAGCCTCCTAATGGCAATCGCGACGGACCCACCCCGCTGGACAAGATCATGGAGAGGCCTTGCCAGATCCATGGCACTCAAGAGAAGCCCGCCAACCACACCAACCGTAACTGTTGGGTATTCAAGCAGGCCGGCAAGCTCGCATCCGAGGACCAAGGCAAGAGCCCATGCAGCGAGGACGAGGATGAGCCCCGCGGTCCGATCGGTGGCGGAGAAAAGAAATTACCTCCAGAGGTGAAAACAGTAAACATGATATACGCCACTCATATACCCAAAAAGGAGAGGTAGCGCGCCCTTCGAGAGGTCTACGCCGTAGAGCCTGTAGCCCCGAAGTATAACCGATGGTCGGCATACCCGATCACCTTCGATCGGCGTGACCACCCGACCAGTATCCGTCATGGGGATTCGGCCGCCCTCGTCCTAGACCCCATCATAGACGGGTATCACCTCACAAAAGTCTTAATGGACGGAGGAAGTAGCCTCAATCTGATTTACTCAGACACGGTGAAAAAGATGGGCATAGATCCGTCAAGGATCAAACCCAGCAACACCACCTTTAAAGGGGTGATCCCAGGCGTCGAAGCCCGGTGCACGGGCTCTGTAAGCCTGGAAGTAGTCTTCGGCTCGCCCGACAACTTTCGAAGTGAGGACTTGATCTTCGACATAGTACCTTTCCGCAACGGCTATCACGCCCTGCTCGGCCGTACAGCGTTCGCTCGCTTTAATGCCGTCCCACAATACGCATACCTCAAGCTCAAAATGCCCGGCCCCAAGGGGGTCATCACTGTTAACGGCAACACGGAGCACTCCCTCCGAACTGAGGAACATTCGTTGGCCCTGGCGGCTGAATTCCATTACACTGATGATCGGTAAGTGCTGGCATCTGCCGTAAAGGCACCCAAGGCTGGGAAGCAAGCTCGGTCTCAACCCGAAGTACCAGAACCTTCTTCTCAAATAGGGACTCGCCCCCCATCGCACGGCCCTAGAACCGGCAAAGTACGTGCCGAGGAGGCACAACTTCGTGCTCAAAATTCCATGGGCAGCGGTGGGGAAAAAATTATCAAAGGGTAAGTGTTCGGCTGGACCGAACTATCACCACCAACATGTCTTCGGACACACTACAGGTACCATAAAGTACCTGCTAAGGCGTCAAGCTAATCACTACTTCGGCGACTTCTCAAGATTTTTTCTCCAATGTCCGTTCGCCGAACAACAAAGCACATAGAGGTATACAACTCCTTGGGAGACGCAGCAGCGGACAAGCGACAGGGCACATCAAGGACGTCAGGTCACCCATCGACGACCCTTGGTACAACCCCTCCTATAAGGTTTATATTTCATTTTTAATACCTGTAAACAGTTGTATCAGCAATTTCAATAATAGGAGTTGTTGAGTAAAATACAGATGTATCATGCATGATCGTTTCGCTGTTTTTGGCGCACTCTCTATTTTCCCTCTGCTCTTGCGAACCTGTTTGGTATACTATACGATGCAACCGGCTAATAGACCGGGGGCTCGAACTAAAGAAAATCGCCTTAAGCACAACTGATTCTTGCGTTCGGCGTCTTGGAATTCCGCTTTATATGCATTGGTTCCGAACTATGTCTTGGGTCAATAGTTGGGTTGCCCGGCTCCTGTGCTTGCCCCTTTATGTTCCGCTCGTTCGGCTAAAAGAGCAAAGGGAGAACCGCTGCGATTGTGCTTTCGGCTAGCCTGGTCAAGCACCTCAGCGGAGAAAGCCGAAAACTGACTGTCATGGTATGCGAGAACTGGTCTGCGAATCCGAGCTTAACTAAATCTCGTCAGAGGTTATTCCGTGTCATACGATGGGTTTGGTATTAGTACAAACCATGAGATATAGGCTTTGGCCACGGTTCATCCGAACATCACAACCCCTGGGGGCTAGTCATCAGCCCCCCGCACTCCTTTCTCGCGCCCCTACGGCTAAGTGAAAGCAATAAAGCACTATGGTTCGATTGCCTTGTCCGCCCCACACTACCGCCTTCGGGTACCGATAGCTCGGCTAAGGGTCACAGTGCGTTGGCAGAGACACCCCGCGTAGTATCTACATGGGGGCTGAAGCCGACGACTCGCAACTTTTAGTTTCAACGGCCACACAGGAGTTATAAAGGATGCAAAACACGAAACACATGATAAACCATGCATCTTAAATATAAACGCGTTAAAAAGTCTTCGGACATATTACAACGCTTTACTCATAAATGTTCTCTCTCGAACACTGCGACTCTATCGCCCGAGCACCCTCCATTACTCCGGAGAAGTATAGCTCGGGGCACCTATGCTCTTTTCCAGGAGGCGGAGGGGCAGTGGCTATCTTCATCGGATCCAGCCCCGGCCAGTGCACCTTGGCCTTCTGCACCAGGCCGAAGTAGCTGCCCGGCAGTGGCTCGTTGGGCCATAGCCGGATGCATAGATCCTTCATGGCCGGCTCTGCCATCCGGTGTAGCTCCATCAGCTGCTCAACAAGGAGAGGAGAGCGCTCGGGGGCTTCAAACTGCGCCCAAAATAGACGAGCTTCATCTCCTTCTCCCCGCAAAGCATAGAACTGGTTCGCGTCCGCTGTGCTCTTCTGGAGGTCCGAGCAGGCGCCTGAGGAACGCCATACTTGGGTAAGCAACTCGAACTTGCTATCCCCGAAGACACACTTCAATAAATACGGCTTACCATCCATGATAGCCTTGGCCTGGCAGACTTGCTCTTCAAAAGACCGCCTATCCACCCGCTCCTTTTGGAGATTGGTTTTCAGGGTGGATAGTTCGGCAGCGTGCTCCTTGCCTTTCCGCTCAAGGTCCTCGCACTTTTGGCCGGCGTCCTTGAGCTCTTGTTGGATTTCCTCCACCCGAGCCTCATGCTTGTCGCTGGTAGCTCCTAAGGCGGATAGCGCGGTAGCCGCTTCTTTGGCCGCCGCCCTCTCAACCACAGCCTCCTGCTTCGCCTTCTCAAGATCGGCCTTGAGATTCTCAAATTCCTTCGCCGAGGCTGCGTAAGCATTAAACATATCAAAAATACCGCGTTGACAGTACGGTAATGAAAACTTGGATACTCTAATCCGACTTACCTTGTGCCTCGTCGAATCTCTTGTTCAGAGCATCAAGCTCGTCTTCGGAGCTCTTGAGCTTCCGAATTAGCTCGTCCAGCTCGGCAGCATTAATAGCTGCCGCCGATGACGAAGCTTGTAAAAAACAAATCCCTATCAAGTGACATGGGTTCGAAAACTTCCGAACTGTCATAAATATGATCCTATGTCCGGTCCTCTTAAGGGCTGTTAGAACGTTCCGAACAAAAATGTCCTATACATAGTTCGGATAATGATCTATGATTGACCCCTAGGTAAGTTTTTCCAAACTCACCTAGGGCTCGGGGAATGCCACACTTGGGTAAGCAATTTGAACTTGCTATCCCCGAAGACACACTGCAATAAATATGGCTTACCATCCATGATAGCCTTTGCCTGGCTGACTTGCTCTTCAAAAGACCGCCTATCCACCCGCTCCTTTTGGAGATTGGTTTTCAGGGTGGATAGTTTGGCGGCCTGTTCCTTGCCTTTCCGCTCAAGGTCCTCGCACTTTTGGCCAGCGTCCTTGAGCTCCTGTTGGATTTCCTCCACCCGAGCCTCATGCTTGTCGCTGGTAGCTCTCAAGGCGGATAGAGCGGTAGCCGCTTCTTTGGCCGCCGCCCTCTCAACAACAGCCTCCTGCTTCGCCTTCTCAAGCTCGGCCTTGAGCTTCTCAATTTCCTTCGCCGAGGCTGCGTAAGCATTAAACATATCAACAATACTGCTTTGACAGTACGGTAATGGAGAATTTGGATACTCCAATCCGGCTTACCTTGCGCCTCGTCGAATCTATTGTGCAGAGCGTCAAGCTCGTCTCCGGAGCTCTTGAGCTTCCGATTTAGTTCATCTAGTTCGGCGGCATTAGCAGCCGCCGCTGTCGACGAAGCCTATAAAAAACAAAACCATATCAAGTTATACGGGCTCAAAGCCTCCGAACTGTCAACAATATGATCCTGTCACCGGTCGTTTAAGGACTGTTAGAACATTCCGAACACATATTGTCTTGTACATAGTTCGGACTATGATCTATCGTTGACCACCAGGTGAGTTTTTCCAAACTCACCTGGGGCTCGGGGGCTGCCATGTATATAATCATAACTCAAAGAAAATAGTATTTCACAGACAGAGCATTACATGGCTTACCTGAAAGCCCGTCAGGAGACCGTTGAAGGCCTCCTTCAGTCCGCTGTCCACGGACTGAATGCTCTGCAATACCGCACCCATAAGGGTGCGGTGCTCCCCGGAGATGGAGGCGCTTGACAGAGCCTCCCCCATAGCCGGCCACCCATTGGTCGGTGGCGCCGGTGCGGATCGGTTGACCCGATCTCCAACCGGGGATTGAACTAATGCCTCCGGAGGCATGGTGCATTCCGGAGACAGCCTTGGAGGTGACTGGACATCTCCTCGTCCGGCCTCCTCACTGTCCGGGAGGGGCTCATCCCCCCGGTCTTCGGCGGCCGAGGCGTTAGCCTCGACCATGACGTCGTCGCCCCCACCTCTGGTGTCCGACTCCAAAGGAGCCTGCTGGGATGACACCTCCGCGGCATCCTTCGTGGCGCCCCGAGGAGAGGGGCGCGACGAGGTCCCGCTCTCCGCTAGCTCGGCGGGCGGGGTCTCCCCGTCCGAAACTTGATTGGTGGGGAGAACAAGCGGTGGGCTGCAAGTCAATAGGCGCTCACATGTTAATAACACTCAAAACTTAGCACTAATAGCTTGGGAGGTCTTCGGATCTGTACCTTCGAGCTGGGGGCTTGACCCTGAGGCTCCTTCGTGGAACCCTCTCGAAGTCCTCGGACTCAGTATCCTAGTCCGAACTGTCGTCGGACAGAACTACCTGTGTCCGACGCGCTTTCTTCTGGGCGGGAGGAAGTACATCCTCTGGGGCGTCCGATGATGCCGCCCTCTTTCCTGCGAGGGGGGAATCGCCTCCCCCCTCACCCTCGTGCTCCTCCTCTTGATTCGAGGAGGCATGGGTTTCTTCGGACACAGCCTCCGGCTGGTCCCTAATGCGCAGGCCTGCTCGGCCTGGTTTCTTCTTCTCTTTCTTCTCTGGCGCCTTGTAAGGCGCCACGACGAGCATCTCCGACAGCAGCTGGGACCTAGGGTCTTCGGGCTGTGGAGCCAGGCACTTGATGCCTGTGGCCTTGCTCAACCATTCCTGCGGAAGTAATTGGAAAGTACTTAGATTTTCTTCAGGAAAACGGAGCTGATCTAATGAAACTATGTCATACCTCGAAAGGGGGTTTATCGGCGCGCAGACCCTGGTCCTCCTTCTTGGCCGGCCAGTTCTCCTGCGCCTTGAACAGCGCCTTCCATAGCTTCTCCCGTGTGGTGCGGAAGAGTTGACGAATCGTAGGCTCATCGTCAGTCCGATAAGTCCACATAGGAGAGCCCCGGCGCTGGCAGGGGAGGATGCGCCGCCGAACCATAACCTGGACCACGTTGGTCAGCTCGATTCTGTCCTTGATCATGGAGGCGATGCCCCTCTGCAGGTCATCCACCTCTGTGTCCGACCCCCAGTCGAGGCCCTTTCGGACCCATGAGGTCAATCTGGTCGGCGGGCCGGATCTGAATTCGGCAGGAACAGTTCCGCCTTCCTCCCTTGGCTCGGTGATATAAAACCACTCTTTTTGCCAAGTCTTGATGGTGTCGATGAAGGTGCCGGATGGCCATACTGCGCATGGAAGCTTGCCGATGACTGCCCCGCCGCAGTCTGCGTGTGCGCCTGCGACACACTTCGGCTTGATGTTGAATATCTTGAGCCATAGTCTGAAGTGTGGTTCGACCCGCAAGAAGGCCTCGCAGACGATGATAAAGGCCGATATATGCATGAAAGAGTTCGGCAGGAGGTCGTGGAAGTCGAGCCCGTAGAAGAACATGAGGCCCCTCACGAAAGGGTGGAGCAGGAAGCTCAGTCCTCGTATGAAGTGAGGAATGAAAACCACCCTCTCGCCTGGTTGGGGGTGGGGATCATCTGGCCCTCCTCTGGGGCGCGGTGGAAGATGTTGGCGGGGAGGTAGCCGGCGTCCTTGAGGTCCCGGATGTCCTGGTCTGTGACCGTGGAAGCCTCCCACTTGTCGTTGGCACCTGAGCCGGCCATGGCTGAGCTCGGAGGAGGAAGGGTGGAAATCCTAGATCTGGGCTCTGGGGGCTCAGTAGATTGGGGAAGCAGGGGAGCGAATGGGAAGTGCGGATAAGCCTTGGGGTTTTCTTCCCCTTTTATTGGGCTTGTCGCCGGTTAGCCTCCCTTCACTGCGCCGTGAATCCCTCCGCTTCCCAAGACGTGCGTCCCGTTATACGCGCATGATTAAAATATATCTCATGTGAAACGGAGCATAATCTGTGCATTGATGGATCGTGCTGATGAAAACGGCCTCGAACCACGAATCGAGTCTTTACGATTGGTTTAGTGGTCGTGGTCGGCCGTGACCTTTCATTTGAAAGGTTGTCAGAGAGCATTATTGACTCCTTGACGTTTGGCCTTCAGGGCCGAGTTATTCATGATGTTCGGACGATCTATGATCGGAAAAACTACACGTCGTCGGAGGCCGAACTAAGCTCGGCCGATCACTATTTGGAGAAAGGAACTCGCCTCGCAAGCCGAAGATTCTGATCATATGAAGCAGCTGGAATTTGGACCCTTGGCATTGGAGGCTAGTTCAGGGGCTACTGAGGGAGTCCTGGTTTAAGGGGTCCTCGGGAGGCCGACCTATTTCTTATGGGCCGGACTGTATGGGCCGTTTGCCGAGCACTGGATTGATCGAAGACCTTGTCTCCAGGAAGGAAGCTTCGAGGATCGTGGCGTATTCTCCACGTTTGGAGTAGTCAATAGGCATGTTTATCCCTTTGACGTGTAACCGACCATGTGTAAACCCTAGGTACCCTCGGCGTCTATATAAGCCGAAGGGTTTTAGGTTGTAGGCCAACATAACTCATCTAGGGTTTTAGTCATATGATCTCGAGGTAGATCAACTCTGTAACCCTTATACCATTAATATAATCAAGCAGGACGTAGGGTATTACCTCCATAGGAGGGCCCGAACCTGGGTAAACATCGTCTCCCACTTCTCCTGTTACCATCGATTCTAGTCTCACAGCTCGGGACCCCCTACCCGAGATCCACCGGCTTTGTAGTAGCCACCTGACCCCGTGTGATGGTGATACTTCTTCTTTGCAGCATTTTTCTTGTTTGTCAGTGACCATTTCTTACCCTTCTCCGATTTCTTGTAGGCCACAAATTCGGGCCATTGATCTCTTATCTTCTCATATCGACCGATGAATTTCGGAGTCTCCTCTTTCTCGACAAACTTTGTGTTCAATTCTTTCTTCCAGTTCCTGAATTGTTCTACCATCTTCTTAAGATCAAACGCCTTGACCTTTCGCTCTATAACTGGGTTATTCGGATCCTCCTCTGGCGGTAGGCTGACATTTCTCATCAGCTAGTTCCAAATATAATCTTTCAGTCTATCGTGGACATAAGGAACTTCAGGGTCCTTCTTCTTATTCCATTCTTGGATGCTGTCCCTAACAATAACTCCGCACTGATGTATAAATTTGTCCTTGGTCCGCTTGGGAGAAATCGGTTGGCCTTCTGGAGAGACTTCTTCGATCGTGAATCTTTCATCCGGGTCCAACCTTTTCTTCAGGCCTCGTCTCCTTACCGAAGTTTGGCTCGATTCGGATGGCCAATTAAAAGAAGAAAGAAGCGTTAATATATCTACATACAAAACAATTAATGCATCTAGTCAGCAGAGGATTAATTAATATATATATATATACCTCGCCGGACTTTGAAGCAGTTAAGGCTCCCTTCTCCATTCGATCACCGGAGCCGTCATGATCTCCTTCCTCCTCCATTCGATCACCGGAGACGTCATGATCTCCTTCCTCCGCACCGGAGCCGTCATCCTCTCTTTCCTCACCATCGGTCTCATTGAGAAATGACGAGGTGATATCACCTCCGGCTAGGATTATATCCCCCAACAACTCTTCTTTTTCTAAGTCTCTGTCCATAGTTTCTGCAAATATTACAACATGTCAATATACAACCATGAGAGATGGATTAGTGGCAAACATAGACTTAATCACAACAAGGAATCATATGCATATGAGCAATGGATTAGTGGGAAACATCATGCAAAGTTAACAAGTTTTATAACAGTCAGTTTCAGACGATCGTCAAGGACTCCTCCCCCTCATGTCTCATGAGTCATCCTATCATTCGAGAGAGGATACTTTGTGGACCGCCTCTCTCATGGTCGTCAAGGATACTTGCGGACCCCCCCCCCTCATGTCGAAGTTATCGGGGATATGTTGAATTCCCGAGAGAGTTAGGGGTGTTCTAAGGCGGCACTACATGATATAGGTGAAGGGGGATAACATCTGGGAATGTTTTCCTGAAGTCTGTATTTTCGGACAGATGAAACGGAGGGGGACGGTTCCAGGTTCGCTATGCTAGCTGCTTGTGACAGACGAACGCTGGGCATATTCGGATTCGTCATATTTTTCTGATCGATTTTCATATATAAATTATTTTCATCATATCAACATTTTCTATATATATACATCCATCCATCCATTCTAGTCTCACAGCTCGGGACCCCCTACCCGAGATCCACCGGCTTTGTAGTAGCCACCTGACCCCGTGTGATGGTAATACTTGTTCTTTGCAGCATTTTTCTTGTTTGTCAGTGACCATTTCTTACCTTTCTCCGATTTCTTGTAGGCCACAAATTCGGGCCATTGATCTCTTATCTTCTCATATCGACCGATGAATTTCGGAGTCTCCTCTTTCTCGACAAACTTTGTGTTCAACTCTTTCTTCCAGTTCCTGAATAGTTCTGCCATCTTCTTAAGAGCAAACGCCTTGACCTTTCGCTCTATAACTGGGTTATTCGGATCCTCCTCTCGCGGTAGGCTGAAATTTGTCATCAGCTCGGTCCAAAGATCATCTTTCAGTCTATCATGGACATAAGAAACTTCAGGGTCATTGTTATTCTTATTCCATTGATGGGTGTTGATCGAGACATAGACCTTAACAACAACTCCACACTGATGTACAAATGCGTCCTTGGTCCGCTTGGGAGCAATCGGTTGGCCATCTTTCGCGACTTCTGTGATCGTGAACCTTTCATCCGAGCACAACCTTTTCTTCGGGCCTCGTCTCCTTACCTCGTCGGACTTTGCAACAGTTGAGGCTCCCTCCTCCGTTCGGTCACCCGAGCCGTGATCATGATCTCCTTCCTCCGCCATTCGGTCACCGGAGCCGTCATGATCTCCTTCCTCCTCCATTGTTGGATCACCGGACCCGTCATCCTCTCCTTCCTGACCATCGGTGTCGTTGAGATACGACAAGGGATCACCTCTGGCGAGGATTATATCCCCCAACAACTGTTCTTTTTCTAAGTCTCTGTGATCCATAGTTTCTGCAAATATTACAACATGGCAATATACAAACATGAGATATGCAAATCAATATAAGGCAATGCAACAATACGATCATATAATATCACTAATACATCATCGAATAGTATCGCTAATACATCATCGAATATTATCATTAATACATCTCGAATATTATTATATAATATCACTAATACAGATATAGTTGACGTCTCGCGGCGCAGGCGGTGGACACCCAAAGAGAATGAACTATGACAGGATCATAGCTCGGGTGAGATCCCTGAAGAACTTGCCAGATATTCGAGAACCTGGCGTCCAACGCAGCCATGTAGCATCGGACGTGCTCGTCCTCCTCGCTGACACAGCGACGTACCAACTCCGCGGGGGCCGGCTCCCTCTACACCGACAGTGGTCCACGCGACCTCCACCGAAGAACCTCCGGGTCGACAACGGGGCCCTGATTCCTCACCAAGCTGGGCGCCCCGGAAGGCAGCACCTCCCACTGCCAGCCCGGCGGAGCCCAGTCCCGGACATGGCGCCTCTCAAGCAGGTGGTTGCCACCGAGTCGACGACGAGGATGCTGGCCGGGCATCGTCGACTCAACGGCTACGCTATGCAACTAAACATTTAAACATCTTATTACATCATATCGCATCACCGACGATCATCGGGGACTCCTCGATATCGTCGGGGGGTACTCTCCCTCACCGATGATCGTCGGGGACTCCTCAATATCGCGTCACCGACGACCGACGATAAAACAACTAAACATCTAAACAATAAAAACAACTAAAAACAACTAAACAATAAAAACAACTAAAACAACTAAATTAACTACATTAACTAAATTAACTAAACAACTAAATCAACTAAATCAACTAAAACAACTAAAATTAACTAAATTAACTAAACAACTAAATTAACTAAACAACTAAATTAACTAAATCAAGTAAAATCCTCGGGCACGGGCGGCGCTGCGGGCTCGCCGGAGACGCGCGCGGGGCCAGGGCGGTGCTGCGGTGGGCGGAGGCCGGGCCGCTGGCGGTGCTGCGCGCGGCGGGCGGGGTCGAGCGGCGGAGGCGCTTGCGCGGGGCCGACAGGGATAGAGAGGAGGGGGAGCCTTACCGGCGAGGAGCGGCGACGGCGACAGAGCGACGGAGGAGACCGACGAGGAGCGGCGACGGCGTCGGGTCGGGGCGGCGGCAGCGCAGGGCAGGGGTAGCGGCGGCGGCGGCGCAGGGCAGGGGCGGCGTCGAAGTCGTCGGGGCAGGGGCGGCGTCGAGGGCGTCGGCGAGGGCGTCGACGGCGAGGTGGAGCAGCCTAACGGCGTCGACGGGGCAGAGGGCGGCGAGGGCAGCCTGGCGGCGTCGATGTGCTCCGCGTCGTCGGGGGCAACTGCAGATGAAATCTGAAAAATTCCTAAGTCCCTGCTTATATACCCAACCTTTTAGTCCCGGTTGGTGGCTCCAACCGGGACGAAAGGCCCCCTTTCGTCCCGTTTGGTGCCACCAACCGAGACTAAAGGTCAATTTCAGCAGCCCAAAGGGCGGGAAGTAGAGACCTTTGGTCCCGGTTGGTGGCACCAACCGGGACTAAAGGGTGGCATTGGTCCCGGTTGGTGGCTCGAGCCGGGACGAAAGAGTGGCATTGTTCCCGGTTTGAGCCACCAACCGGGACCAAAGGCCTGTGCCTGGCACAGCCGCGGTGCGGTTGGATGTTTAGTCCCACCTCGCCAAGCGAAGGGCGCCCGGACCTGTTTATAAGCCCCACCGCGGCTGCAACGTTGAGCTCCTCTCTAAAGCAGTCCTTTGGGCCTAACCGACCTCCTTCTGCTCTGTGGGGCCTACTAAAAATAGATGCGAATTTATAGATAAAATTCAACCTAAATTCAAAGTGCTAGTTAGAAGAAACTAGCACTTTGAATTTAGGTTGAATTTTCTCTAGAAATTCGCATCTATTTTCACTTTTGCTATTTTTTATGTAATTTTTTTGCATATTAAAAGTTCTTAAAAAAATACTTTATGAATATTCTTTTTGCTACTTTATGAATATTCTTTTTGCTATTAAAGTTCTTAACAAAAAATACTTTATGAATATTCTTTTTGCATAAATTTTATATAATATTAAGTTAAATAACTTTAATCGGACGAAAACACGTCTATTACAAAGGGATTTCAATTTTTTAAACATATTTTAACTCAAGACTTTTTCTGCATTCAATATGCACCATTCAAAGCTACATCATCACTTTTCAACCCTTTTCTGACTTCATTTGTATTTTTCATGCATTTCATGATTTATTTTGAGCTAAAATGACCCTGAATTGAAAAGCACTGCAAATGAACTCTGAAATGGTTGCAAGTTGGCATGGTATTATCATTTCACCCACATAGAATGTGCTAAAAAGTTGAGAGGGTTACGGCAAAAACTGGATGCACTTCGTGTACGAACTGGACAATCTCTTTCGAAGTGTTAGGGTTTTGGACGAAAACTCATCTGTTACAAAAGGATTTCAATTTTTTAAACATATTTGAACTCAACACTTTTTCTGCATTCAATATGCACCATTCAAAGCCACATCATCACTTTTCAACCCTTTTCTGACTTCATTTGCTATTTTTCATGCATTTCATGATTTATTTTGAGCTAAAATGACCCTGAATTGAAAAGCACTGCAAATGAACTCTGAAATGGTTGCAAGTTGGCATGGTATCATCATTTCACCCACATAGCATGTGCTAAAAAGTTGAGAGGGTTACGGCAAAAACTGGATGCACTTCGTGTACGAACTGGACAATCTCTTTTGAAGTGTCAGGGTTTTGGACGAAAACTCATCTGTTACAAAATGATTTTGATTTTTAAACATATTTGAACTCAAGACTTTTTCTGCATTCAATATGCACCATTCAAAGCCACATCATCACTTTTCAAACCTTTTCTGACTTCATTTGCTATTTTTCATGCATTTCATGATTTATTTTGAGCTAAAATGACCCTGAATTGAAAAGCACTGCAAATGAACTCTGAAATGGTTGAAAGTTGGCATGGTATCATCATTTCACCCACATAGCATGTGCTAAAAAGTTGAGAGGGTTACGGCAAAAACTGGATGCACTTCGTGTACAAACTGGACAATCTCTTTCGAAGTGTCAGGGTTTTGGACAAAAACTCATCTGTTACAAAAGGATTTCGATTTTTAAACATATTTGAACTCAAGACTTTTTCTGCATTCAATATGCACCATTCAAAGACACATCATCACCTTTCAAACCTTTTCTGACTTCATTTGCTATTTTTCATGCATTTCATGATTTATTTTGAGCTAAGATGACCCTGAATTGAAAAGCACTGCAAATGAACTCTGAAATGCTTGAAAGTTGGCATGGTATCATCATTTCACCCACATAGCATGTGCTAAAAAGTTGAGAGGGTTACGGCAAAAACTGGATGCACTTCGTGTACAAAATGAACAATCTCTTTCGAAGTATCAGGGTTTCAGACGAAAACCCATCTGTTACAAAAGGCATTTCAGTTCTTGACATGTAACTGCAGTGATATTCTAGATGCAAAGCCATCATCAGAATAGTTGTGGAGAGAAAGTCTTCAGTTTTTCTTCGCGTGTGTCCCTTGCTTATTGCGCCGTAACCATGGATAATCTTCATCGTTTAACAGGTTGCTTGGGTCAGCCTTTACTTTGAAGGGAGGAATTTCATGAAACTTTTCATAATCTTCAGACATGTCTGTCTTGCCCTCCACTCCCACGATGTCTCTTTTCCCTGAAAGAACTATGTGGCGCTTTGGCTCATCGTATGATGTATTCGCTTCCTTATCTTTTCTTTTTCTCGGTTTGGTAGACATGTCCTTCACATAGAAAACCTGCGCCACATCATTGGCTAGGACGAATGGTTCGTCTGTGTACCCAAGATTGTTCAGATCCACTGTTGTCATTCCGTACTGCGGGTCTACGTGTACCCTGCCTCCTGACAGATTGACCCATTTGCACCGAAACAAAGGGACCTTAAAATCATGTCCATAGTCAAGTTCCCATATGTCCACTATGTAACCATAATATGTGTCATTTCCCCTATTGGTTGCTGCATCAAAGCGGACACCAATGTTTTGGTTGGTGCTCTTTTGATCTTGGGCGATCGTGTAAAATGTATTCCCATTTATCTCGTACCCTTTGTGTTCACATGTAATCCAGTCGTCACACTGCTCCGGGTGTTTGGAGCGCAGAATATTCTTGTGTTCATTGACATACTGGGTCACCAAGGTAGAATTCTGTAGAACTGTGTAGTGTGCTTGAGACCAAGAATGCCCGTCCCTACATATTATTGAATTCGCTCCTAGCGTGCCTTTTCCAGTCAGTCACCCCTCATACCGCGATTGAGGGAGACCAATCGGCTTAAGGTCAGGAATAAAGTCAACACAAAACCCAATGCTTTCCTCTGTTTGATGGCCCATGGAGATGCTTCCTTCTGGCCTAGCACGGTTACGAACATATTTCTTTAAGACTCCCATGAACCTCTCAAAGGGGGACATGTTGTGTAGAAATATAGGGCCCAGAATGGCAATCTCATCGACTAGATGAACTAGGACGTGCGTCATGATATTGAAGAAGGATGGTGGGAACACCAGCTCGAAACTGACAAGACATTGCACCAAATCACTCTTTAACCTTGGTAGGATTTCTGGATCGATTACCTTCTGAGAGATTGCATTGAGCAATGCACATAGCTTCACAATGGCTAATCGAACGTTTTTCGGTAGAAGCCCCCTCAATGCAACCGGAAGCAGTTGCGTCATAATCACGTGGCAGTCATGAGACTTTAGGTTCTGGAACTTTTTCTCTGCCATATTTATTATTCCCTTTATATTCGACGAGAAGCCAGACGGGACCTTCATACTGAGCAGGCATTCAAAGAAGATTTCCTTCTCTTCTTTGGTAAGAGCGTAGCTGGCAGGACCTTCATACTGCTTTGGATCCATGGCGTCTTTTTCGTGCACACGTTGCTGGTCCTCCCGTGCCTCCGGTGTATCTTTTTTCTTCCCATACACTCCCAAGAAGCCTAGCAGGTTCACACAAAGATTCTTCGTCACGTGCATCACGTCGATTGCAGAGCGGACCTCTTGGTCTTTCCAATAGGGTAGGTCCCAAAATATAGATTTCTTCTTCCACATGGGTGCGCGTCCCTCAGCGTCATTCGGAACAAATAGTCCGCCAGGACCCTTTCCAAAGATTACTTGTAAATCATTGACCATATCAAGTATGTGATCACCAGTACGGAGGGCGGGCTTCTTCCGGTGATTTGCCTCACCTTTGAAATGCTTTCCTTTCTTTCGACATTGATGGTTGGTCGGAAGAAATCGACGATGCCCCAGGTACACATTCTTCCTGCATTTGTCCAAATATATACTTTCGGTGTCATCTAAACAGTGCGTGCATGCGTGGTATCCCTTGTTTGTCTGTCCTGAAAGGCTACTGAGAGCAGGCCAATCATTGATGGTTACAAACAGCAACGCTCGTAGGTCAAATTCCTCTTGTGCATGCTCATCCCACACACGTACACCTTTTCCATTCCACAGTTGTAAAAGTTCATCAAATAATGGCCTTAGGTACACATCAATGTCATTGCCGAGTTGCTTAGGGCCTTGGATGACACTGGCATCATAATGAACTTCCGCTTCATGCACAACCAAGGAGGAAGGTTATACATACATAGAGTCACAGGCCATGTGCTATGCTTGCTGCTCTGCTCCCCAAAAGGATTGACGCCATCTGCACTTAAACCAAACCATACGTTCCTTGGGTCACCTGTAAAGTCCCCCCACTTTCTCTCGATCTTTCTCCACTGCGACCCATCACCGGGTGCTCTCAACTTCCCGTCTTTCTTACGGTCTTCCTTGTGCCATCGCATCAACTTGGCATGCTCTTTGTTTCTGAACAAACGTTTCAACCGTGGTATTATAGGAGCATACCACATCACCTTGGCAGGAACCCTCTTCCCGGTGCGCTGGCCCTCAACATCACCAGGGTCATCTCGTCTGATCTTATACCGCAATGCACAGCATACCGGGCATGCGTTCAAATCCTCGTACGCACCGCGGTAGAGGATGCAGTCATTAGGGCATGCATGTATCTTCTGCACCTCCAATCCTAGAGGGCAGACAACGTTCTTTGCTTCGTATGTACTGTCGGGCAATTCGTTGTCCATTGGAAGCTTATTCTTCATTATTTTCAGCACCTTTTCAAATGCCTTGTCAGATACACCATTGTTTGCCTTCCATTGCAGCAATTCCAGTGTGGTACCGAGATTTTTGTTGTCATCTTCGCAATTTGGGTACAACCCTTTTTTGTGATCCTCTAACATGCGATCGAACTTCAACTTCTCCCTTTCACTTTGGCATTGTCTCTTTGCATCAACAATGACCCGGCGAAGATCATCATCGGGCACATCGTCTGGTTCCTCTTGATCTTCAACTTCCCCCATTGCAGCATCACCGTATTCAGGGGGCGGATAGTTTTCATCATCGTCTTCTTCTTCGTTGTCTTCCATCATAACCCCTCTTTCTCCGTGCTTGGTCCAAACATTATAGTGTGGCATGAAACCCTTCTCAAGCAGATGGACGTGAAGGGTTTTCGAGTTAGAGTAATCCTTCGTATTCCCACAGATAGTACATGGACAATACATAAAACCATTCTGCTTGGTTGCCTCAGCCACTTCGAGAAAATTATGCAGGCCCTTAATGTACTCGGAGTTGCGTCGGTCACCGTACATCCATTGGCGGTTCATCTGCGTGCATTATATAATTAAGTGTATCAAAAACCATTACAGAACATCATGAATAGAGAAGTGACCAAATTAATAGAAGTTCATCATCACATTAAAACCAAAGTACAGTAGTGACCAAAATAAATACATAAAGTTCATACATAGTTCTCATTGAACAACATATAGCTCTCTAGAGCATCTAATTAAAACATACATTGAAACTATGTAAAACATTTAAATGCAACAACAAATGCGATCATAACCGCAACTAAGGTACCAATTGATCCAACGGCATAATGATACCGAGCCTAAGTATGAATGGCATATTTTCTAATCTTTCTAATCTTCAAGCGCATTGGATCCATCTTGATCTTGTGATCTTCGACGACATCGGCAACATGCAACTCCAATTCCATCTTCTCCTCCTCAATTCTTTTCAATTTTTTCTTCAAGTAATTGTTTTATTTTTCTACTAAATTTAACCTCTCGACAAGAGGGTCGGTTCGAATTTCTGGTTCACATACCTCCCAGATAAAAACATCTATGTCACGTTGGTCGGCATAATTGTCATAAACACTAAATGAAACAAATAGTTATAAAAGATAATATACCACATCCGAATCATAGACAGGACGAGGGCCGACGGGGGCGGATACCAAAACCATGGCACTATATAATAACAAACAATAATAAAAGTAAGAAAATTGTACAAGTATCTATCTAAATCATACAAGTAAGAATTTTTTTCTTTTAGAAAGAAGATAAGAACAAGAGGCTCACCACGGTGGTGCCGGCGACGAGATCGGCGCGGGCGATCGACGGCGGTGAGGACGGGGACGGGACAGGACGGACCGCCAAACCTAGACAAATCTTGAGGAAAATGGAGCTTGGAGGTCGAGCTTGGAGAGGAGAAAGCTTAAGTGTGGCTCGGGCATTTCACCGAACACCTCATGTGCATAGGAGGTGAGAGCTAGAGCAACACACACCTGCACACGCCGGCCGGCCAAAAAACAGAGTGAGCGGGCAGGGGCGGGGGTATATATAGGCTTATCTTTAGTCCCGGTTGGTGGCCAGAACCGGGACAGAAGACCGACCTTTGGTCCCGGTTCCAGCCACCAACCGGGACTAAAGGTGCTGGGCCAGGAGCGAGGCCCATTGGTCCCGGTTCGTGTCTGGAACCGGGACCAAAAGTGTCATACGAACCGGGACAAATGGCCCCCGAGGCCCGGCCGGCGCCCTGGCCTCACGAACCGGGACTGGTGCACCCTTTGGTCCCGGTTCGTAAGTGAACCGGGATTAATGCCCTTATCCTGGCCTCAACCAAAGCCCTGTTTTCTACTAGTGTAGATGTTTCAAAACACATTGCATATGATTCGTGATTTCTTTTTTGGAGAATGAAATATAAATAGGTATTTAAGGAGTGAAATGTATTAAAATAGATGTCATCTCTCAAATTTTTAATGAAAATATATATCAGCTAGAGTTTGGTAAGGATTAATCAAAAATTTGAGTTCCCCAAAAATAATAAAATTACGTACGTCTCTTATTCGATTTCTAAAGAATACAACTTTTTTATATTTGAATTGAAGTAAAAAACAAGATTATGAAATATAAATAAAGTTGTGCATCGAATTAAAATTCGAATAATATTAGGTACGTCCCTTTTATAAAATTGAGATGCAGGGCTTGACTATATAATTTAATCCGTAAAGTTGTGCATCAAATTAAAATTCGAATAAACTGTAATCCCAGTCTCAGTAGAATATAAATTGATGAAGAACAACAAGACAAAAAAGAATCGATGACAAGATTAAGCAAGAAAATTCATTACACCTTTTGATGACTATACAAAAATAATTACTGGCCCTGAAGAGCGCCGACAGCTTTGACGTTAGATTCCTTCTGTTTTTTTTCTACCCCATTTCTTTTTAAAAGCCAACAGTTGGGTAAAAAGTATTTATAATAACAAATTTACGAAATTCTTATAAAATTTCAAAATAATCTATGATTAAAAGAATCTACATCTTTTAAAAGAAGCTCTAAAAACTTCAAAATATCTTATTAAAAAACACCTTACAAAAATTGCCAAAAAATTTGAAAATTTTCATGAATACAAAAGCTGTTCTCAAATTGTTAAAAATAACCAAAAACTATTTAAAATAGACTTTATTTCTCAAATTGTAAAATGTTGTAGGACCGCAATTTTTTCTTAATTTCAAAATTAATCTTGTATTACTATAATTGTTCTGCAAAACATAGAAAATCCTTCTGAATAAAAAAATTACATAGTTTGAAAATGCAAGCATTTTTTCAAAGCTCTGAATCTGTTGTGAAAACAAGAACAATTTTAGGTAAAAACATTTTATTCAACATTGCAAATATTTTCACAACTAGAGCAATTTATGGACTTATTGAAAACAAATATTTTGAAAATGTTTCAAATATTTTCATAACTAGAGCAGTTTCCTCCCAAATTGGGAAAACATTTTTAAACGGTTTTTCTAAATACTATTTATTTTTTAATATCAAACTTGTTTTAAACGTAAAACATATACAATTTTTCAAATTTCTAAATATTTTTAGAAAATGTGAACATTCCTCGAAAATTCTGTTTTGCTGAAAACACGAGTATATTTTTAAATGTTGATGTTTTTTAGAAAATGTTAACATTTTTTAGTTTCCTATAAATATTTAAGAATAAGATGAGAAAAATGAAATAAAAAACTGGAGCTACCCTGTTAAGAAAATATAAGAAAAAATATGAAATAAAAAATATTAGAAATAATATGAATAGGCAAAAATAACAACCATTGAAAAACCAGAAAAACAAAATAAATCAGTCGAAAATTCTAGTCCATCCGATCCAAATTAATTGACGCGGACTTAATACAACTTTGTATTTCTTCTGAAAAGAGTACAACTTTGTACTAACTTGGATTGGAGGGAGTGGAAAATATCTAAAGCTACCTACAACTGAAGACGGAACTTTCTAACCCAGCCACTGTTTAAATTACCACTAGTGGTGCCGGCCCAGTTGTCTCGTCGTTTCTAGAGTTGCTGGTGAACAATATTTATCATTTAATAAAAGTATATAAAAATGAGTATTAAAAGGAAAGGAAACACAATGACTAAGAAAATAAAGCATTATATCCAATATAATAGTATAGGTTCCCTTACTTATACTATAGGTCATGCAGGCACGTATGTAAGCAAGAATATTCCAACATTATCATGCATGCTACAATCCAGTTGTTCTTTTTTTGTTTACTACACACGGTCCACTTTATTGACCATTAAACAAGTTCATAGAGATACAATGTAGATCTGGAGCATTAAGGAGCCACAAATGGCATCGTAAAAAAGGCCTAGAGTATGTTTAGCAAGTCTATGTGCCTCAATATTGGTTTCTCTTCCTTCGAAAATGAAGGAACATCGAGAAAACTATCATGCATGGTTGATCTCCATTGTTTTTAATATCTGTAAGGTTGATCTCCTTGATAATACTTGAGGGTAGCCCAGCCATATTTCTGTGAATGTCATTGATTACACCTTGACAGTCCGAAGCTATATGCACGTATGTAAGTGATAAATCAAGAGTAAGTGAGAGCGCTTCGCGACAGGACAACACTTCCGGAGATGCTGGGCTGGTCACTCCTGGACATTTTATTGCCGAGGAGCCTAGATATTTGCCAGTGGAGATAGCTCTTGACAAATAGATTAGTGGCTATTGGCCCGCAGAATATCTGCTCGTGAAGGGCCTTTCTACGAGCATGCCAAATGGCCCATAGGGTGACAAGTATCTTGATGAAATCCTCATGCGGTAAGGCCACTATCAGTAAGAAAGTGAAGCGCGTTCCTATGGTTGGGCAGGCCAGGAAAGAACAGGTATTGATAGTATCATCGTAATTGTCTTGTAAAATAATTTTATCTCATATGTATTTATAATAATTAGTATGCAATAACTGAAAATCATAGTCAAAGTTATACGATACAAACAAAAAAGTCAACACACGCCTTATATTTTGCGAAGGAGGGAGTATGTAAATTCGACACGCGCCTTGTATTGGTAATAGTATGTCAAATACTTGTATTGGTAAGATGAGAGTAGACATATAATGCACATTTAAAAAAAACTCTAAACTATCTAGAACTAAAAGAAAAAGGAAATTCAATCGGGAACTAATCTTCCAATATACTACATCCGCCGCTATCTAATCGGTGTAATCTATTATACGATTATAGCACTGCAAGACGACAAGAATAATGACGATCACTAGCCATGCACAGCATAGCTCAGCTTCTCCTCATGCCAGTCCACCACCTGAACCCGCCATGCTTGTCTTTCTTTATCTCCTCCGGCGATGGCTTCAGATCCTCATCAAGGCACTCGTCCATGACGTGGAGGTACTGGTGCTTGAACATGTCGGGGTTGCCGGCGAAGCACTTGCGCAGCGCCGCCGTGGCCTCGACGCAGGCCTTGGCGTCGACGACGTGCTCGGCGCCGTGGCCCCGCTGCACGATCGACGTCGGGGGACTCGGGTGGCACTCGCCCATCGCCTTGGCGAAGTCGTCGAAGCACCCGCCGTTGGTAACGTGATGCACGATGGCCTTCTCGTCGGTGACGGCTGCGGTGCTCAGCACGAGCGGAGCCATACGATACGCTGTTTCTTGGGCTGTTTTATCGAACAATGATTCGAGTAATGTCTTCCACATCCCATGGCGTTAGCAACGAAATCGATCGGTCGCTATGTCGCTTTATAAATAAAAATAAATAGCTACCGAGGATCGGCCTAGGTTTGTTGATATTCCAAATCTGTCACCGTACGTACCAGCTTCGGTCACGCTCGGTATCAATCCGCACCGTCAAATAACGAGTCCATGCATGGCACGTTACGTACGTAGTACTCCTACGTTGCAACCTGCATAGATCCCGTGAATTCCTTCTTTTTTCTCCCTACCTCATCAATCCCGTGACTTGTACTAGGCTATATTTACCGGCAGATTAAAAATAAAATTATAGGCCTGAAGATGGGCTGGCTAACTATGCATTCACCAGATTTAACAAGAACTAATTCAATCGACCTAGTATTTGTCCCAACGGTTTTGTTATATCTCGGTCGACTAGATTAGCCATCCGGCCGATTGATTGACCTATATGTCTTATCGCTAATTTGTTTGCTGTGTCTTTTTTTCTTTGAAGTCGGGACAACTCACTTTATTTTTCATTTCACTTAAAATGAAAATTTTCATTTCACTTAAAAGGAAAAGTTATTAATACCGCGAATATACCAATTACACGCGGACTCTGCACCAATATGATGTCTCAAAGACATCTCGGGTAAACACAACCTGAAAATAAAACAAAAAAGAAAGGAAACAAATAATGGTTTCAGCACAGTGATCAACTCCTCTCAGCAGCCGCACACAAGACACCACTAAACACAACACCTAGAAAACATAAAAGGTCTCCAAAAACCGATGCCTTCAAGACTGAAACAGTGCACAAGCGCCATTGTCCGATCCAAGGTTTTAGGTTTTTCACCATAGAGAAAGTTTGAGTTCAAAAAACAATATCTTGAGCATGGAAATTGTCAGGAAAAATCAATGAAGGTCAGACCTTGGATTGTAACCCTAAAAGTCACGACTCAACACCCGAGAAGCACCTCCAAAAATGAAATCCTCCGGTGCTACCATCCCCACCTGTCACTGTTGATTCTGAGAGTTATCAAACACCTAGCTGACTCCATCGCCTTCAAGGCCCCCTCCGCCTTACTGATCCTTCTTTCTCACCCACCATGACTTTCTCAACCACTGTTACGCCATGAAAATCGAGATCAAAGTGTTGCAGCTGAGGCCCCAAAACGAAGCTAGCAGCCTTTTGCAATACTATGAAACATGCCCGTGCATTGCAATGAGAGAAACATATATCACCCATACCTAGTCCATTAAGTATTGCTCAACATCTCTTCAGGTCCTCTATTTCCACATGGTGGCGCACATGTGTCAAAATTTACCCTCCTTCCCTCCCTTGCCGGCATTGTATGATATAACTATGCACTATCTATTTTTTGCAGCATGTCCAACATCTCCTTCGCAAGAGACTCCTCCATGTACACCTAAATCTATGTTGCACTGTTGCCTGATGTGCGAAGGTTCTTTCATCCCGGCAGCGGCTGACTGGACCCCAACATGACAGCTGCCCCTCCGGTGCATCTCCTAGTTGTGCGGATGGCCTAGATGTTGTGGGGATGGCGACGCTACCCAACGGAAGGTACACTACAAATCATGTATATAACCGCGGTGACATCGACAATTGTTGCTGTCAATAGGGATGAATCAGGGGCGGATCAGGTAGGGTATAGGGTGGGGCTGGGTCTATCCTAAGATCCTGGTCCAGCCCATATACCTGCTAAACAAATGAAAAAAAAGGCCCAGCCCAACTCGTCTTAGACACACCCTAATATTTTTGGGTGGATCCGCCATGAATATTTCCGAAATTGCAATCCTATTAGGTTTGGGTGAAAAGGGGCGTCCAACTCTAACATACAACTGAGGACATCCAACTGCATCCGTTGAAGCAGACCCAGTCACACATAGTACATCACTCCGATGTCAAATATTTTTCGTTGAGGACAAGAATATGCACGCTGGCTCAGGTACCATGGCTTAGCAATTCCTTTTCGGTGAGAAGTGCGAGTACGGAGGCCACGGTTGATCGATTATGCTTGCATAGAGACACGTATAAGGCTAGGGCACACCTGGAAAAAAAAGTACTCCCTCCCTTCCGGTTTATAGGGCTCAATTGAAAAATCTCCCCAACCAAGGTCGATGGTGAGTGGGGGAACATTTTTGGTAGTTTGCAAAAATACTCAATTAATGCGCTCGTTTTCCTCAAAAAATTATGTTTACCAATGATTTAATTGCAATGCATCCATGTGTAGCCAATAAATAACCAAGATCTTTTACATGCATTGGCTAGTTTTCTCTTAAGCTTTGCATGTGGCAATTTAATGCACCTCAAAATCTGAACATGTGATGAGAAGCAATAGAAATGAGACTTGTAAAATGGAAAAACGTAAATTTTGAGTTAAGCCCGATAAACTGGAAAGGAGGTAGTATCAAACTAGACTATCTCCTGCTTGATTTGTCCTCCGCCCAAAACCTATACTCAAAGCTATTTTTATCGCCGGCTATGGATACACGCGAGATGCTAGTGATAGCAACATGTATAAGGTGCGGGTCTTTCACCTTATACGTGCCGGTGCAGTGACGGGGAGAACCACAGGGCGGTGGTGCTGCGGCTCGACAGGGCAACGCAATGGCAGCCCGTTGCTTGATCGATGGAGGGTGCATTGTACTCGGGGACAGGGTGGCAACGTCTGGCGCAGAGCGACGGGCGGGCAGACACGTGGTTGATGCCAGTAACCGGCCGCCGGATCAGAAAAGAGGCCGGGTGGTCACGCCGATGTTGGAGTAGAGGTGCGTGGGGTCGATGACGGCTGCGGGCGACGCAAACCAATCTTAACTCCGAAAACCAAAAAGAAATGCCGATCAATGCGACCGGCGAGAGAGAAGAAAACCTGGATCAAAGGATGAGGAAAAGACTCCATCGAGCAGCCGATCAGCACGAGCGGCGGGAGGAACTCTAGGTACACGCGGTGCGGTGGGGAAGCGGCGGCGGCTAGGGTTTGGATCGGGGTTAGACCGATACAACATGTCTAGACTGCTGACGTTGTGCAGCACCGTCGTATGACACACATCGAGATCGACATTCGTTTTGTGCGCAACGAAGTCTCACTGGGCGAGGTTCGAGTTTTGCATGTTCCCACGTCTACGCAATATGCAGATATTTTTAGGAAGGGGTTGACATTGTAGTTTCACAAAAAAAATGTAGGCGGGCAATTTTTTTTAATTTTCTTTTAGGGGATGTAGGCGGGCTGTTAGACCCTCCAGTTACCTCCCGAGCTATTCTCCTGGAGGTGCTCCTAGTCGAGATTTATCCATGCATGCATGGGCCATGCATCACCGCCGGTAGTCTGTCCGTCTGTCTGTGTGCGTGTACTTCCCCCCTCTCTCTCAGATATAGTCTTGTACTTAATCACCCCATTCTGGAGGAATACAACATGATGCATCGCTACTATATCTCTCTATCCCTCTCTTATGAATTGATCACCTAGCTTACTGCCATGTTGTCGTAGCTACAGAAAAAGCTCCAATTTTGTATTATATTGTTGGTACCATCTCTATACCTCTATTGAGTTTAAAAATCTCCACAATACTACAATTTTGACGTTGTGGTTTACGTGGGATGTTGGGAAAGAGTAAGTTAGATGGCCGAGGTTCTCATGGATTTCCCCCAATCAACAATGAATTGACCGATGAACGTGAAGAGTGGAACCAGTCCAAGTATGTGGCGAGGTCACCATGGTCTCCTTACTCTAGATTGAGTCGTCGTGCTGGCCAAGCGCGGAATCATATGTGGATTACGGATGAGGCTCCTCTGACGTACTGCAGGGTGCAGTTGGGCCACTGACGTGTGGGCCCGGCAGCAGGTTGGCCCACCTGTCAGTGATCCAACTGCACCCTGCAGTACGTCAGGGGAGCTGAGTCCGTGGATTACACATCAAGGTGTCTGCCAAATCATGTGGTGCTGGCCAGAATCACGCCTCGCTCAACCTGTTGGCACTCATCACCCACGCACGTGAAAGACTTGCAATCCGGAGTTTTGTCTCATCGTAACACACGGGTATGTGTGCTAGTTTTTTGTAAAGTATAAATGTAATCTTGTGGGTAAACGATGAAAGAATCCGATCAGATCAGGGTCAGCTTAATTAGCTATGCATCGAAGGAGCTGAGACAGTGTAACACAATCTCGTCCACATCAACAGCACTAACTTATTATGAACTTGATCTATATTCGAATGCGTAGAATCAGGATCTGTTTCACTTTAGCTTACGATATGAATACGTCCGGACGTCCGGACGCTGGACGCTGGACTTGTCCTCTATGGCTGGGGCTACTCTATCACCGGTTCTTGATTTGTTGATCACAACCACCGGCGACAATTATTGCAAGTAGAAACTCAACAACAAATTAAAGAAACCCAACAACGAAATAACGAAAAGAGATCTAAATAGCGAAACAAATTTCCTAGGTCTGCCCGCCATTAATAATCAATCTAATGTCTAGAGTTGAAGCATCCATGCATACAGAGTAGGATTACACGTATTAAACAAGCACAGCTGGCTTGTCCTCAATCCTCACGCCTTCTGCTCCGGCGAGGGCTTCTTGAAGCCCTCTTCGAGGCTGAGGTTCTTGCGGGCGATGTGCTCCATGCGCACCACGAACTGGTGGTCGAACCACTCGCGGTTGCAGCCTGCGACGCACTTGCGCAGCGCCGCCTCCGCCCTCGCGCACGCCTCTTTGTCCACGACGCGCTCGGTGGTGCCGTCGTCGTCCCGGCGCCCCTCGATCTCCCTGGGGTAGCACTCGCTCATCGTCGCAATGAACTGGTCTCCGCAGCCGCCTTTCTTGGCATGGTCTATGACCTCAAGGACTTCGCCGATGAACTTTAGGGAGGAGCCGACGGTCCCCATGTCCGCGGCCGGCCGGCAGTCTGCTAGGGTTAGCGGACGTGCGTACGTAGCTCGCGGTCGATCGAAAGTTGTGCTGAAGACGTGCCGCCGTCGAGACGTTTATCTCTACGTGTGTATGTCCGAGAGACTTTCCGACCAAGGAATGGTCGGGATTGATTAATTCTTTTTTTTGAACTTCTCATATTGCGGACCTCTGCCCTCCCCCGCGTCGCCTCCCCGAGCGAGGCGACCGGGGGCTCCCCATCCCTCCTCCTCCCAAATCCCCCCTCCTCCTAATCCCCTCCCGCCGCCGCCGGCGTTGGCCACCGGGCCTTGCTCGCGTGGTGCCGGTGGCGGCGGCCCCGTTTTTTTTCCCGCACGGCGCTGCAGCTCGGTTGGTGGTGGCTGGCGGCGGTGCACCCAAGCCGGCGACGGATCCGGCGGCGTCGTGGGCGACGCAACTCTGGGTCGCGAGGTGGCAGTGGCGCGGCTGCTTGGCTGCGGGGCGGCGCGATGGTTGGCGGCGGCGCCCTCAGGCCCAAATCTGGGCCCTTTTGGGCCTCATCTGGGTCTGGGCGGGCTTGGCGTGGGCTTTCCAGCGTCGTCTCCGACGGACCGAGGTGTGGCTCTTGCTAGGGGTGGCGGAGATGGCGGCACGCGTACTGCAGCGCGGCACCGGGAGCTTCACGAGCCCGTTTCGGGCTCGGCCGGGCAGGGGTGCCTGGTGTCGGTGTCAAAACCGACGTATCTCGTAGTAGGGGTCCTAAGCTAGGCGTCTTGAAGCGATGGTAACATGGACACAGGATTTTACGCAGGTTCGGGCTCTCTTGAAGAGATAATACCCTACGTCCTGCTTTTGATTGTATTAATATGGGGGATAGTACAGAATACATGTATCTACCACGAGATTGTAGTAATGAATATGAGATGTAATGTAATGATCTATTGACTAGCCTGGCCTCGGTTTATATATGCACCGTAGGCCTAGGGTTTTGAGGAGTCCTTGTCTTGTGCGCCAAGTCTTGTGGAATCCTCCTTGTATTCGGCATGGGCTGCCCGAAGTGGCCCATTAGTGAATCATCACGGGGGTCCTTGGCCCGACCCACTGGTCGGGAAACGACGTGATGAGTGCCCCCTAGTCCAGGACACCGTCAGTAGCCCCCTGAATCGGTCTTCAAGTTGGGGACGCTCCTCGGTTCTTCCGAACAGTTCTTTGTCTTCGGTCGTCGGCCTTGGAAACTGGTTCAACAAATCTTCCCATCTTCGATCTTGAGGATCGCCGAGCTGAAGCCAAAGAGTTCACACGTCGGGTATCCGAGGGGCCCCTTTAAGTTTTCGGCATTTATCAATGCCTTGTTATTTTTACGACACAGCTCGGGTTCGAAGTGTTTCCCGTGCGGCAGTGTCCTCTCGCGTCCGAGCTCCGACGCCGGACTGCATCCGAGGTATCTTTTGCAGCCGAGCACCAACGGCAGACTACTTCCGAGATCCAACGCCGGACTGTATCGGAAGAGTCTTTTTACAGCCGAGCTCCAACGCCGGACTGCATCCGAGCTCTTGCGCCGGACTGTATCCGAGCGCCGGACTACATCCGAGGTGTCATAGATTACCTCGGTCTTGAAAAAGTTGAAGGGGTTCAACCGAGCTTAATGTCGGAAATGCCCTCTGTGGAGCCAGCCACTTGCATCCGAGCTTTATGCCGGACTCCTTCCGAGGTGGTGCACCACCTCGGCCATCGGCTGATTTTTTTAAATTTAATTCCGATTTGTGCAATGTATTCTTTGCTGAGATATATAGCCAGTAGCCCTCAAGGTGTGTGTCCGTTGAATGTCCGGCATGCACCTGAAGGAAAACATAAAACCGCTGATCCCAGTAGCTCCTGAGACTCAGGTCGATTCACAAAATCGGCCTGAGGATCAACTCCTAGCTGTGTAGCATACTTAGGGATAGAAACGTGGTGTAATATATTAGAGGAAATAGTGATCGGCAAGCGGGCCCTTGAGAGAGGGTCTTGAGAAGTTGCCGTAATATATTAGCTTGATGCCGGATAGGTCCATATGGTACCTATTGTTGTCCGAAGACGTGTCTGCCCATAGCTCGGTCAAGCCGAACACTGAGTATTTTGAATTTTCTGCATTTAATAGGCAATGCAGTAGCCCCCGAGCCACTGGTCGGCTGGCAACACCAGATCAGGGGATCGATGTGCCCCTTTAATATTTGTAAATGATAAGCGCGAAGCGCAGTAGCCCCTGAGCCTTAATGTGGGCACGCGTGGCCGAATTATGGATCGATATCCGTTTGACAGAAAATTTTGTTGTGTTTAACACAAACTTCTCAGAAAGAGAATAAAGATCTCTTAAAGGAGCTAGAGCTAACGAAAGCTGAGCTCGCCAAGGTCGGCCTCAAGAGGCTTAATAGATAGGAAATCAATGCCAATAGGGAATTATGAGAGCGTTATGTCAGCTGCTCGGTTATCTCAACAATATTGTGCCCTTGACGCTTTAAAAGATGGGCTGCAGTAAATTGACTTATACTCGCAATTTATGTGTAATGATTCTATGTATCCAAGTACTTTACATCATTAATGCTCGGATCCGCATTGTACAAAACTTTGTTGACCGACCATCGGCTTCAACCTCCTCGGCCAGTAGCCGGGCAGTGTTTGTCCCACTTTATAAAGCCTTTATAAGGGCAAAGATTTACGACAAACAAGGCAATCCGGCCATGCGGTTTTATAAACAAAGGTACGCGGAAGGATATGTTATATTACTATTTAACGTAAGAAACATCTTCCAAAGAAAATAGTCCCGGTATCGGTTCCTTTCTTTGGGTTGTCATGCTGACTATGATCATGAAACCTCAACTCCGATCAATGTGGGAGGAAAATATTGAGGATTTAGTTCGGTGAAAGTTTCCGAACTCTGTGGTCCTTAGTGAACCTAAATTTTCACTTCCGTCGTTGCCGACCAATTGTATTCTTAAGATGGCTAGCTTTTGGCTTCACCCAGTCTGAGGTACTAACCCGGATTACCCAGAAGTAACAATCACAGAGGTGCTCCCTTTACCCCCTAGCCGAACAATCGGGAACGTAGGGGGTAAGTGTTGGGGAACGTTGCATGGGAAACAAAAAATTTCCTACGCACACACAAGATCTATCCATGGTGATGAGCATCTACGAGAGGGAGAGTGAATCTACATACCCTTGTAGATCGCTAAGCGGAAGCGTTTAATAAACGCGGTTGATGTAGTCGAACGTCTCCGCGATCCAAATCGCAAGTCGTCCCTCGATCCGATCACGAACTAGCGCCGAACGGACGGCACCTCCGCGTTCAACACACGTACGGCTTGATGACGCCTTCACCTCCTCGATCCAGCGAGCGATGGTGAAGTAGTGGTTGAGTTCCAGCAGCACGACGGCGTGGTGATGGTGGTGAGGAACAATCTCTGCAGGGCTTCGCCAAGCGCTACGGAGATTATGACGGAGGAACTAGAGGGTTAGGGTTGCCGCACACGGCTTGGGGAAATCTTGATGTATCCCGTGTGCTAGCCCTGCCCCTCTATTTATATGTTGAGCCTTGGGGTCTAAACTTGGAGTAAAAGCCTCCTCCAAGTCGGTTTTGCCCGCACAAGGTCGGTTTGGCCCGCAGGGAAAGAGTCCAACTCGGATCCCTGCAGTACCGCGCACAAGCGGTAGTACCGCTTCACACAAGCGGTAGTACCGCTTGGGCGGTAGTACCGCTTCACACAAGCGGTAGTACCGCTTGGGCGGTAGTACCGCTTCACAAAACGGTAGTACCGCTTACGCGGTAGCAAAACTACTTTTTGCACTTTTCAATCCTTTGGCCCATATAAAGTGTTGCTGCACCCGAACACTTCGGTAAACATCCGAAACTTCTTCCGGCGAATTCCGGAACCCTTCCGGAGATCAAAACACTATTATCACATATATCAATCTTTACCTCCGGACTATTCCGGAGATCCTCGTCATGTCCGGGATCTCATCCGGGACTCCGAACAACCTTCGGTCACCAACAAAATAACTCAACTATACTAATCGTCACCAAACGTTAAGTGTGTAGACCCTGCGGGTTCGAGAACTATGTAGACATGACCGAGACACCTCTACGGCCAATAACCAATAGCGGGACCTGGATGCCCATATTGGCTCCTACATATTCTACGAAGATCTTTTATCGGTCGAACCTCTATGTCAAGGATTCAGTTAATCCCGTATGCTGTTCCCTTTGTTCTTCGGTATGTTACTTGCCCGAGATTCGATCGTCGGTATCTCTATACCTAGTTCAATCTCGTTACCGGCAAGTCTCTTTACTCGTTCCGTAATACAAGATCTCGTGGCTAACACTTTAGTCACATTGCTTGCAAGGCTCATTGTGATGTTGTATTACCGAGTGGGCCCTGAGATACCTCTCCGTCATACGGAGTAACAAATCCCAGTCTTGATCCATGCCAACCCAACAGACACCCTCGGAGATACCTGTAGAGCACCTTTATAGTCACCCAGTTACGTTGCGACGTTTGATACACACAAGGTACTCCTCCGATGTCAGGGAGTTGCATGATCTCATGGTCATAGGAACAGATACTTGACATGCAGAAAACAATAGCAATAAACTGACACGATCATATGCTACGTTCGTAGTTTGGGTCTTGTCCATCACATCATTCTCCTAATGATGTGATCCCGTTATCAAATGACATCTCATGTCAATGGCTAGGAAACCTTAACCATCTTTGATCAACGAGCTAGTCAACTAGAGGCTTACTAGGGACACAGTGTTTGTCTATGTACCCACACATGTATTTGAGTTTCCAATCAATACAATTATAGCATGGATAATAAACGATTATCATGAACAAGGAAATATAATAATAACCAATTTATTATTGCCTCTAGGGCATATTTCCAACAGTCTCCCACTTGCACTAGAGTCAATAATCTAGTTCACATCACTATGTGATTTACATTGTAATGAATCGAACACCCATGCAGTTCTGGTGTTGTTCATGTTTAGCCCTTGGAAGAGGTTTAGTCATCGGATCTGCAACATTTAGATCCGTGTGTACTTTGCAAATATTTATGTCGTCCTCCTTGATGTAATCGCGGATGGAATTGAAACGTCGCTTTATGTGTCTAGTCCTCTTGTGAAATCTTGGTTCCTTGGCTAGAGCAATGGCACCAGTATTATCACAAAACAGAGTCATTGGGTTAAGCGCACTAGGCACTACTCCAAGATCTGTCATGAACTCCTTCATCCAGACACCTTCCTTCGCCGCCTCCGAGGCAGCGATGTACTCCGCTTCGCATGTAGAATCTGCTACCACGCTTTGCTTGGAACTGCACCAGCTAACCGCACCCCCATTAAGAATAAATACGTATCCGGTTTGCGACTTAGAGTCATCCGGATCAGTGTCAAAGCTTGCATCGACGTAACCCTTTACGACGAGCTCTTGATCACCTCCATAAACGAGAAACATGTCCTTAGTCCTTTTCAGGTACTTCAGGATATTCTTGACCGCCGTCCAGTGTTCCATTCCTGGATCACTTTGAAACCTTCCGACCATACTTATGGCAAGGCTGACATCGGGTCTTGTGCACAGCATTGCATACATGATAGAGCCTATGGCTGAAGCATAGGGGATGACACTCATCTTTTTTCTATCTTCTGCAGTCACTGGGCATTGAGTCTTACTCAACTTCACACCTTGCAATACAGGCAAGAACCCCTTCTTGGACTGATCCATTTTGAACTTCTTCAAAACTTTGTCAAGGTATGTGCTTTGTGAAAGTCCTATTAAGCGTCTCGATCTATCTCTATAGATCTTGATGCCTAATATGAAAGCAGCTTCTCCTAGGTCCTTCATTGAAAAACTCTTGTTCAAATATTCCTTCACGCCTTCCAACATTTCTATATTGTTTCCAATCAGCAATATGTCATCCACATATAATATTAGAAACGCTATAGAGCTCCCACTCACTTTCTTGTAAATACAAGCTTCTCCGTAAACCTGTATAAACTCGAACGCTTTGATCACCTCATCAAAACGAAGATTCCAACTCCGAGATGCTTGCACCAGTCCATAAATGGATCGCTGGAGTTTGCAAACTTTGTCAGCATTCTCTGGATCGACAAAACCTTCTGGTTGCATCATATACAACTCTTCCTTAAGGTAACCGTTAAGGAACGCTGTTTTGACATCCATCTGCCAAATTTCATAATCGAAAAAGGCAGCTATTGCTAACATGATTCTGACGGACTTAAGCATCGCTACGGGTGAGAAGGTCTCATCGTAGTCAACTCCTTGAACTTGTGAAAAACCCTTTGCCACAAGTCGAGCTTTATAGACGGTGACATTACCGTCCGCGTCCGTCTTCCTCTTAAAGATCCATTTGTTCTGAATGGCCTTACGCCCTTCAGGTAATACTTCCAAAGTCCATACTTTGTTTTCATACATGGATCCCATCTCGGATTTCATGGCCTCTAACCACTTCTCGGAATCCGGGCCCATCATCGCTTCTCCATAGCTCGTAGGTTCATCGTTGTCTAACAACATGACCTCTAAGACAGGGTTGCCGTACCACTCGGGAGCAGTACGTGTCCTTGTCGACCTACGAGGTTCGATAGCAACTTGATCCAAAGCTTCATGATCATCATCATTAACTTCCTCTTCAGCTAATGTAGGCTCCACAGAAACAACTTTCTGCGCTGCGCTACTCTCAGGTTGAAGTAAAGGTTCAACAACCTCATCAAGTTCTATCTTCCTCCCACTCAATTCTTTCGAGAGAAACTCTTTCTCAAAAAATGTTCCGTTTTTAGCGACAAACACTTTGCCTTCGGATCTGAGGTAGAAGGTATACCCAACTGTCTCTTTTGGGTATCCTATGAAGACGCATTTCTCCGCTTTGGGTTCCAGCTTTTCAGGCTGAAGCTTTTTGACATAAGCATCACATCCCCAAACTTTAAGAAACGACAGTTTTGGCTTCTTGCCAAACCAAAGTTCATATGGCGTCGTCTCAACGGATTTCGATGGTGCCCTATTTAAAGTGAATGCAGCTGTCTCTAATGCATAACCCCAAAACGATAGTGGCAAATCGGCAAGAGACATCATAGATCGCACCATATCCAATAAGGTTCGATTACGACGTTCGGACACACCATTACGCTGTGGTGTTCCAGGCGGTGTCAGTTGTGAAACAATTCCACACTGTCTTAAGTGACTGCCAAACTCATAACTCAGATATTCTCCTCCTCGATCAGATCGTAGGAATTTAATCTTCTTGTTACGATGATTCTCAACTTCACTCTGAAATTGTTTGAACTTTTCAAATGTTTCAGACTTGTGTTTCATTAAGTAAATATACCCATATCTACTTAAGTCATCAGTGAAGGTGAGAAAATAACGATAACCACCGCGCGCCTCAATACTCATCGGACCACACACATCAGTATGTATGATTTCCAACAAGTCACTTGCCCGTTCCATTGTTCCAGAGAACGGCGTTTTAGTCATCTTGCCCATGAGGCATGGCTCACATGTGTCAAGTGATTCAAACTCAAGTGACTCCAAAAGTCCATCAGCATGGAGCTTCCTCATGCGTTTTACGCCAATATGACCTAAACGGTAGTGCCACAAGAAAGTGGTATTATCATTATCAATTCTACATCTTTTGGCATCAATGTTATGAACATGTGTATCATTACTATCGAGATTCAATAAGAATAAACCCCTCACATTGGGTGCATGACCATAAAAGATATTACTCATATAAATAGAACAACCATTATTCTCTGATTTAAATGAGTAACCGTCTCGCAATAAACAAGATCCAGATATAATGTTCATGCTTAACGCAGGCACCAAATAACACTTATTTAGGTTCATCACTAATCCCGACGGTAATCGAAGAGCGAGCGTGCCGACGGCGATAACATCAACCTTGGAACCATTTCCCACGCGCATCGTCACTTCGTCCTTTGCCAGCCTCCGTCTATTCCGCAGTTCCTGTTTTGAGTTGCAAATATGAGCAACCGCACCGGTATCAAATACCCAGGCACTACAACGAGAGTTGGTAAGGTACACATCAATAACATGTATATCATATATACCTTGTTTGTTGTTGGCCGCCTTCTTGTCAGCCAAATACTTGGGGCAGTTCCGCTTCCAGTGTCCAGTTCCCTTGCAATGAAAACACACAGTTTCTGGTTTGGGTCCAGCCTTGGGTTTCTTCACGAGAGGAGCAACTGCTTTGCCACTCTTCTTAGAGTTACCCTTCTTACCCTTGCCATTTTTCTTGAAACTAGTGGTTTTATTGACCATCAACACTTGATGCTCCTTCTGAATTTCAGACTCAGCGACTTTCAGCATCGCAAACAGCTCGGCGACTGACTTGTTCATCCCGTGCATGTTATAGTTCAACACGAAGCTCTTGTAGCTAGGTGGCAATGATTGAAGAACTCTGTCAGTGATAGCCTCTGGCGGAAGGGGCATCCCTAACTCAGCCAGACGGGTGGAGTACCCAGACATTCTGAGTATGTGATCACTGATAGACCCGTTCTCCTCCATCTTGCAAGCATAGAAATTATCGGAGATCTCATATCTCTCGATCCGGGCATTCTTCTGAAAAATAAACTTCAACTCCTGGAACATCTCATATGCTCCATGACGTTCAAAACGTCTTTGAAGTCCCGGTTCTAAGCCATACAACATTGCACATTGAACTATTGAGTAATCATCAGAACGAGCCTGCCAGGCGTTCACAACGTCTAGAGACTCAACTGGAGCGGGTGGATCACCAAGCGGTGCATCAAGGACATAAGCCTTCTGGGAAGCCGTAAGGATAATCCTTAGATTACGGGCCCAGTCCACAAAGTTACTTCCATCATCTTTCAACTTAGCTTTCTCTAGGAACGCATTAAAATTCAGGGGTGCTACTGCGCGAGCCATGATCTACAACATAAATATAGCAAAGACAACTTAGACTATTGTTCAGGATAATGAGTTTTAGTTAATTTACTTAAAAACTCCCACTCAAATTGACATCCCTTCGTTCATTCGAGTGTAACATGATCCAAATCCACCAACTCAAGTCCGATCATCACGTGAGTCGAGGTGGTTTCAATGGTGAACATCTTCATGTTGATCATATCTACTATATGACTCATGTTCGACCTTTCGGTCTCTTGTGTTCCGAGGCCATGTCTGTACATGCTAGGCTCGTCAAGTTTAACCCGAGTGTTCCGCACGTGCAACATGGCTTACACCCGTTGTATGCGAACGTAGAGTCTATCACACCCGATCATCACGGCGTGTCTCGAAACGACGAACTTTCGCAACGGTGCACACTTGGGGAGAACACAATTTATCTTGAAATTTAAGTGAGGGATCACCTTATAATGCTACCGTCGTCCTAAGCAAAATAAGATGCATAAAAGGATTAACATCACATGCAAATCATAAGTGACATGATATGGCCATGAACTTGTGCTTTTGATCTCCATCTCCAAAGCACCGGCATGATCTCCATCGTCACCGGCATGACACCATGATCTCCATCATCTTGATCTCCATCAACGTGTCGCCATAAGGTTGTCGCGCCGACTGTTGCTTCCACGACTATTGCTAACGTTTAGCGATAAAGTAAAGCATTACATAGCGCTTAATGATTGACACGCAGGTCATACAATAATTAAAGACAACTCTATGGCTCCTGCCAGTTGCCGTACTCATCGACATGCAAGTCGTGATATTCTATACAACACATGATCATCTCATACATCACATATATCTCATCATGTAATTGGCCATATCACATCACAACATACCCTGCAAAAACAAGTTAGACGTCCTCTAATTGTTGTTGCAAATTTTACGTGGCTGCTACGGGTTTGCAAGAACCGTTCTTACCTACGCAAAACCACAATGTGGTGTAGTGATTGCTTTTTGATCTTCTAAAAGAACCCTCTTCATTGAAATCGATTCAACTAAAGTGAGAGAGACAGACACCCGCTAGCCATCTTTATGCAACAAAATTACATGTCAGTTGAAGGAACCTGTCTCGCGTAAGTGTACGCGTAATGTCGGTCCGGGCCGCTTCATCTCACAATACTGCCGAATCAAGTATCAACTAGTAACGGCAAGCAATATGTATACACCCACGCCCACAACTCGTTTGTGTTCTACTCGAGATCTCATCTACGCATAGACCTAGCTCAGATGCCACTGTTGGGGAACGTTGCATGGGAAACAAAAATTTTCCTACGCACACACAAGATCTATCCATGGTGATGAGCATCTACGAGAGGGAGAGTGAATCTACATACCCTTGTAGATCGCTAAGCGGAAGCGTTTAATAAACGCGGTTGATGTAGTCGAACGTCTCCGCGATCCAAATCGCAAGTCGTCCCTCGATCCGATCACGAACTAGCGCCGAACGGACGGCACCTCCGCGTTCAACACACATACGGCTTGATGACGCCTTCACCTCCTCGATCCAGCGAGCGATGGTGAAGTAGTGGTTGAGTTCCAGCAGCACGACGGCGTGGTGATGGTGGTGAGGAACAATCTCTGCAGGGCTTCGCCAAGCGCTACGAAGATTATGACGGAGGAACTAGAGGGTTAGGGTTGCCGCACACGGCTTGGGGAAATCTTGATGTATCCCGTGTGCTAGCCCTGCCCCTCTATTTATATGTTGAGCCTTGGGGTCTAAACTTGGAGTAAAAGCCTCCTCCAAGTCGGTTTTGCCCGCACAAGGTCGGTTTGGCCCGCAGGGAAAGAGTCCAACTCGGATCCCTGCAGTACCGCGCACAAGCGGTAGTACCGCTTCACACAAGCGGTAGTACCGCTTCACACAAGCGGTAGTACCGCTTGGGCGGTAGTACCTCTTCACACAAGCGGTAGTACCGCTTGGGCGGTAGTACCGCTTCACAAAACGGTAGTACCGCTTACGCGGCAGCAAAACTACTTTTTGCACTTTCCAATCCTTTGGCCCATATAAAGTGTTGCTGCACCCGAACACTTCGGTAAACATCCGAAACTTCTTCCGGCGAATTCCGGAACCCTTCCGGAGATCAAAACACTATTATCACATATATCAATCTTTACCTCCGGACTATTCCGGAGATCCTCGTCATGTCCGGGATCTCATCCGGGACTCCGAACAACCTTCGGTCACCAACAAAATAACTCAACTATACTAATCGTCACCAAACGTTAAGTGTGTAGACCCTGCGGGTTCGAGAACTATGTAGACATGACCGAGACACCTCTACGGCCAATAACCAATAGCGGGACCTGGATGCCCATATTGGCTCCTACATATTCTACGAAGATCTTTTATCGGTCGAACCTCTATGTCAAGGATTCAGTTAATCCCGTATGCTGTTCCCTTTGTTCTTCGGTATGTTACTTGCCCAAGATTCGATCGTCGGTATCTCTATACCTAGTTCAATCTCGTTACCGGCAAGTCTCTTTACTCGTTCCGTAATACAAGATCTCGTGGCTAACACTTTAGTCACATTGCTTGCAAGGCTCATTGTGATGTTGTATTACCGAGTGGGCCCTGAGATACCTCTCCGTCATACGGAGTAACAAATCCCAGTCTTGATCCATGCCAACCCAACAGACACCCTCGGAGATACCTGTAGAGCACCTTTATAGTCACCCAGTTACGTTGCGACGTTTGATACACACAAGGTACTCCTCCGATGTCAGGGAGTTGCATGATCTTATGGTCATAGGTGTTGGAAATATGCCCTAAAGGCAATAATAAATTGGTTATTATTATATTTCCTTGTTCATGATAATCGTTTATTATCCATGCTATAATTGTATTGATTGGAAACTCAAATACATGTGTGGGTACATAGACAACACTGTGTCCCTAGTAAGCCTCTAGTTGACTAGCTCGTTGATCAAAGATGGTTAAGGTTTCCTAGCCATTGACATGAGATGTCATTTGATAACGGGATCACATCATTAGGAGAATGATGTGATGGACAAGACCCAAACTGTAAACGTAGCATTTGATCGTGTCAGTTTATTGCTATTGTTTTCTGCATGTCAAGTATCTGTTCCTATGACCATGAGATCATGCAACTCACTGACACCGGAGGAATACCTTGTGTGTATCAAACGTCGCAACGTAACTGGGTGACTATAAAGGTGCTCTACAGGTATCTCCGATGGTGTCTGTTGGGTTGGCATGGATCAAGACTGGGATTTGTTACTCCGTGTGACGGAGAGGTATCTCAGGGCCCACTCGGTAATACAACATCACATTGAGCCTTGCAAGCAAAGTGACTAAAGAGTTAGCCACAGGATCTTGTATTACGGAACGAGTAAAGAGACTTGCCGGTAACGAGATTGAACTAGGTATAGTGATACCGACGATCGAATCTCGGGCAAGTAACATACCGAAGAACAAAGGGAACAGCATACGGGATTAACTGAATCCTTGACATAGAGGTTCGACCGATAAAGATCTTCGTAGAATATGTAGGAGCCAATATGGGCATCCAGGTCCCGCTATTGGTTATTGGCCGTAGAGGTGTCTCGGTCATGTCTACATAGTTCTCGAACCCGCAGGGTCTACACACTTAACGTTTGGTGACGATTGGTATAATTGAGTTATTATGTTGGTGACCGAAAGTTGTTCGGAGTCTCGGATAAGATCCCGGACATGACGAGGATCTCCGGAAGAGTCCGGAGGTAAAGATTGATATATGTGATAATAGTGTTTTGATCTCCGAAAGAGTTCCGGAGTTCACCGGAAGGGGTTCCGGATGTTTACCGAAGTGTTCGGGTGCAGCAACACTTTATATGGGACAAAGGGATAAAGCCCACGAGGTATTGGAAAGTGCAAAAAGTAGTTTTGCTGCCGCGTAAGCGGTACTACCGCTTGTGTGAAGCGGTACTACCGCCCGAGCGGTACTACCGCTTGTGTGAAGCGGTACTACCGCCCAAGCGGTACTACCGCTTGTGAGCGGTACTACCGCTTGTGCGCGGCTGTGCACGGTTCGGCAGGGATCCGAGTTGGACTATTTTCCTGCGGGCCAAACCGACCTTGTGCGGGCAAAACCGACCTGGAGGAGGCTTTTACTCCAAGTTTAGACCCCAAGGCTCAACATATAAATAGAGGGGCAGGGCTAGCACACGAGATACATCAAGATTTCCCCAAGCCGTGTGCGGCAACCCTAACCCTCTAGTTCCTCCGTCATAATCTCCGTAGAGCTTGGCGAAGCCCTGCAGAGATTGTTCCTCACCACCATCACCACGCCGTCGTGCTGCTGGAACTCAACCACTACTTCACCATCGCTCGCTGGATCGAGGAGGTGAAGGCGTCATCAAGCCGTACGTGTGTTGAACGCGGAGGTGCCGTCCGTTCGGCGCTAGTTCGTGATCGGATCGAGGGACGACTTGCGATTTGGATCGCGGAGACGTTCGACTACATCAACCGCGTTTATTAAACGCTTCCGCTTAGCGATCTACAAGGGTATGTAGATTCACTCTCCCTCTCGTAGATGCTCATCACCATGGATAGATCTTGTGTGTGCGTAGGAAAATTTTTGTTTCCCATGCAACGTTCCCCAACAGTGGCATCATGAGCTAGGTCTATGCGTAGATGAGATCTCGAGTAGAACACAAACGAGTTGTGGGCGTGGGTGTATACATATTGCTTGCCGTTACTAGTTGATACTTGATTCGGCAGTATTGTGAGATGAAGCGGCCCGGACCGACATTACGCGTACACTTACGCGAGACAGGTTCCTTCAACTGACATGTAATTTTGTTGCATAAAGATGGCTAGCGGGTGTCTGTCTCTCTCACTTTAGTTGAATCGATTTCAATGAAGAGGGTTCTTTTAGAAGATCAAAAAGCAATCACTACACCACGTTGTGGTTTTGCGTAGGTAAGCACGGTTCTTGCAAACCCGTAGCAGCCACGTAAAATTTGCAACAACAATTAGAGGACGTCTAACTTGTTTTTGCAGGGTATGTTGTGATGTGATATGGCCAATTACATGATGAGATATATGTGATGTATGAGATGATCATGTGTTGTATAGAATATCATGACTTGCATGTCGATGAGTACGGCAACTGGCAGGAGCCATAGAGTTGTCTTTAATTATTGTATGACCTGCGTGTCAATCATTAAGCGCTATGTAATGCTTTACTTTATTGCTAAACGTTAGCAATAGTCGTGGAAGCAACAGTCGGCGCGACAACCTTATGGCGACACGTTGATGGAGATCAAGATGATGGAGATCATGGTGTCATGCCGGTGACGATGGAGATCATGCCGGTGCTTTGGAGATGGAGATCAAAAGCACAAGTTCATGGCCATATCATGTCACTTATGATTTGCATGTGATGTTAATCCTTTTACGCATCTTATTTTGCTTAGGACGACGGTAGCATTATAAGATGATCCCTCACTTAAATTTCAAGATAAATTGTGTTCTCCCCGAGTGTGCACCGTTGCGAAAGTTCGTCGTTTCGAGACACGCCGTGATGATCGGGTGTGATAGACTCCACGTTCACATACAACGGGTGCAAGCCATGTTGCACACGCGGAACACTCGGGTTAAACTTGACGAGCCTAGCATGTACATACATGGCCTCGGAACACAAGAGACCGAAAGGTCGAACATGAGTCATATAGTAGATATGATCAACATGAAGATGTTCACCATTGAAACCACCTCAACTCACGTGATGATCGAACTTGAGTTGGTGGATTTGGATCATGTTACACTCGAATGACCGGAGGGATGTCAATTTGAGTGGGAGTTTTTTAAGTAATCTGATTAACTAAACTCATTATCTAGAACAATAGTCTAAGTTGTCTTTGCTATATTTATGTTGTAGATCATGGCTCGCGCAGTAGCACCCCTGAATTTTAATGCGTTCCTAGAGAAAGCTAAGTTGAAAGATGATGGAAGTAACTTTGTGGACTGGGCCCGTAATCTAAGGATTATCCTTACGGCTTCCCAGAAGGCTTATGTCCTTGATGCACCGCTTGGTGATCCACCCGCTCCAGTTGAGTCTCTAGACGTTGTGAACGCCTGGCAGGCTCGTTCTGATGATTACTCAATAGTTCAATGTGCAATGTTGTATGGCTTAGAACCGGGACTTCAAAGACGTTTTGAACGTCATGGAGCATATGAGATGTTCCAGGAGTTGAAGTTTATCTTTCAGAAGAATGCCCGGATCGAGAGATATGAGATCTCCGATAAGTTCTATGCTTGCAAGATGGAGGAGAACGGGTCTATCAGTGATCACGTGCTTAGAATGTCTGGGTACTCCACCCGTCTGGCTGAATTGGGGATGCCCCTTCCGCCAGAGGCTATCACTGACAGAGTTCTTCAATCATTGCCACCTAGCTACAAGAGCTTCGTGTTGAACTATAACATGCACGGGATGAACAAGTCAGTCGCCGAGCTGTTTGCGATGCTGAAAGTCGCTGAGTCTGAAATTCAGAAGGAGCATCAAGTGTTGATGGTCAATAAAACCACTAGTTTCAAGAAAAATGGCAAGGGTAAGAAGGGTAACTCTAAGAAGATTGGCAAAGCAGTTGCTCCTCTCGTAAAGAAACCCAAGGCTGGACCCAAACCAGAAACTGAGTGTTTTCATTGCAAGGGTACTGGACACTGGAAGCGGAACTGCCCCAAGTATTTGGCTGACAAGAAGGCGGCCAACAACAAACAAGGTATATACGATATACATGTTATTGATGTGTACCTTACCAACTCTCGTTGTAGTGCCTGGGTATTTGATACCGGTGCGGTTGCTCATATTTGCAACTCAAAACAGGAACTGCGGAATAGACGGAGGCTGGCAAAGGACGAAGTGACGATGCGCGTGGGAAATGGTTCCAAGGTTGATGTGATCGCCGTCGGCACGCTCGCTCTTCGATTACCGTCGGGATTAGTGATGAACCTAAATAAGTGTTATTTGGTGCCTGCGTTAAGCATGAACATTATATTTGGATCTTGTTTATTGCGAGACGGTTACTCATTTAAATCAGAGAATAATGGTTGTTCTATTTATATGAGTAATATCTTTTATGGTCATGCACCCAATGTGAGGGGTTTATTCTTATTGAATCTCGATAGTAATGATACACATGTTCATAACATTGATGCCAAAAGATGTAGAATTGATAATGATAATACCACTTTCTTGTGGCACTGCCGTTTAGGTCATATTGGCGTAAAACGCATGAGGAAGCTCCATGCTGATGGACTTTTGGAGTCACTTGATTTTGAATCACTTGACACATGTGAGCCATGCCTCATGGGCAAGATGACTAAAATGCCGTTCTCTGGAACAATGGAACGGGCAAGTGACTTATTGGAAATCATACATACTGATGTGTGTGGTCCGATGAGTATTGAGGCGCGCGGTGGTTATCGTTACTTTCTCACCTTCACTGATGACTTAAGTAGATATGGGTATATTTACTTAATGAAACACAAGTCTGAAACATTTGAAAAGTTCAAACAATTTCAGAGTGAAGTTGAGAATCATCGTAACAAGAAGATTAAATTCCTACGATCTGATCGAGGAGGAGAATATCTGAGTTATGAGTTTGGCAGTCACTTAAGACAGTGTGGAATTGTTTCACAATTGACACCGCCTGGAACACCACAGCGTAATGGTGTGTCCGAACGTCGTAATCGAACCTTATTGGATATGGTGCGATCTATGATGTCTCTTGCCGATTTGCCACTATCGTTTTGGGGTTATGCATTAGAGACAGCTGCATTCACTTTAAATAGGGCACCATCGAAATCCGTTGAGACGACGCCATATGAACTTTGGTTTGGCAAGAAGCCAAAACTGTCGTTTCTTAAAGTTTGGGGATGTGATGCTTATGTCAAAAAGCTTCAGCCTGAAAAGCTGGAACCCAAAGCGGAGAAATGCGTCTTCATAGGATACCCAAAAGAGACAGTTGGGTATACCTTCTACCTCAGATCCGAAGGCAAAGTGTTTGTCGCTAAAAACGGAACATTTCTTGAGAAAGAGTTTCTCTCGAAAGAATTGAGTGGGAGGAAGATAGAACTTGATGAGGTTGTTGAACCTTTACTTCAACCTGAGAGTAGCGCAGCGCAGAAAGTTGTTTTTGTGGAGCCTGCATTAGCTGAAGAGGAAGTTAATGATGATGATCATGAAGCTTTGGATCAAGTTACTATCGAACCTCGTAGGTCGACAAGGACGCGTACTGCTCCTGAGTGGTACGGCAACCCTGTCTTAGAGGTCATGTTGTTAGACAACGATGAACCTACGAGCTATGGAGAAGCGATGATGGGCCCGGATTCCGAGAAGTGGTTAGAGGCCATGAAATCCGAGATGGGATCCATGTATGAAAACAAAGTATGGACTTTGGAAGTATTACCTGAAGGGCGTAAGGCCATTCAGAACAAATGGATCTTTAAGAGGAAGACGGACGCGGACGGTAATGTCACCGTCTATAAAGCTCGACTTGTGGCAAAGGGTTTTTCACAAGTTCAAGGAGTTGACTACGATGAGACCTTCTCACCCGTAGCGATGCTTAAGTCCGTCAGAATCATGTTAGCAATAGCTTCCTTTTTCGATTATGAAATTTGGCAGATGGATGTCAAAACAGCGTTCCTTAACGGTTACCTTGAGGAAGAGTTGTATATGATGCAACCAGAAGGTTTTGTCGATCCAGAGAATGCTGACAAAGTTTGCAAACTCCAGCGATCCATTTATGGACTGGTGCAAGCATCTCGGAGTTGGAATCTTCGTTTTGATGAGGTGATCAAAGCGTTCGAGTTTATACAAGTTTACGGAGAAGCTTGTATTTACAAGAAAGTGAGTGGGAGCTCTATAGCGTTTCTAATATTATATGTGGATGACATATTACTGATTGGAAACAATATAGAAATGCTGGAAAGCGTAAAGGAATATTTGAACAAGAGTTTTTCAATGAAGGACCTAGGAGAAGCTGCTTTCATATTAGGCATCAAGATCTATAGAGATAGATCGAGACGCTTAATAGGACTTTCACATAGCACATACCTTGACAAAGTTTTGCAGAAGTTCAAAATGGATCAGTCCAAGAAGGGGTTCTTGCCTGTATTGCAAGGTGTGAAGTTGAGTAAGACTCAATGCCCAGTGACTGCAGAAGATAGAGAAAAGATGAGTGTCATCCCCTATGCTTCGGCCATAGGCTCTATCATGTATGCAATGCTGTGCACAAGACCCGATGTCAACCTTGCCATAAGTATGGTCGGAAGGTTTCAAGGTGATCCAGGAATGGAACACTGGACGGCGGTCAAGAATATCCTGAAGTACCTGAAAAGGACTAAGGACATGTTTCTCGTTTATGGAGGTGATCAAGAGCTCGTCGTAAAGGGTTACGTCGATGCAAGCTTTGACACTGATCCGGATGACTCTAAGTCGCAAACCGGATACGTATTTATTCTTAATGGGGGTGCGGTTAGCTGGTGCAGTTCCAAGCAAAGCGTGGTAGCTGATTCTACATGCGAAGCGGAGTACATCGCTGCCTCGGAGGCAGCGAAGGAAGGTGTCTGGATGAAGGAGTTCATGACAGATCTTGGAGTAGTGCCTAGTGCACTTAACCCAATGACTCTGTTTTGTGATAATACTAGTGCCATTGCTCTAGCCAAGGAACCAAGATTTCACAAGAGGACCAGACACATAAAGCGACGTTTCAATTCCATCCGCGATTACATCAAGGAGGACGACATAAATATTTGCAAAGTACACACGGATCTGAATGTTGCAGATCCGATGACTAAACCTCTTCCAAGGGCTAAACACGAACAACACCAGAACTGCATGGGTGTTCGATTCATTACAATGTAAATCACATAGTGATGTGAACTAGATTATTGACTCTAGTGCAAGTGGGAGACTGTTGGAAATATGCCCTAGAGGCAATAATAAATTGGTTATTATTATATTTCCTTGTTCATGATAATCGTTTATTATCCATGCTATAATTGTATTGATTGGAAACTCAAATACATGTGTGGGTACATAGACAACACTGTGTCCCTAGTAAGCCTCTAGTTGACTAGCTCGTTGATCAAAGATGGTTAAGGTTTCCTAGCCATTGACATGAGATGTCATTTGATAACGGGATCACATCATTAGGAGAATGATGTGATGGACAAGACCCAAACTGTAAACGTAGCATTTGATCGTGTCAGTTTATTGCTATTGTTTTCTGCATGTCAAGTATCTGTTCCTATGACCATGAGATCATGCAACTCACTGACACCGGAGGAATACCTTGTGTGTATCAAACGTCGCAACGTAACTGGGTGACTATAAAGGTGCTCTACAGGTATCTCCGATGGTGTCTGTTGGGTTGGCATGGATCAAGACTGGGATTTGTTACTCCGTGTGACGGAGAGGTATCTCAGGGCCCACTCGGTAATACAACATCACATTGAGCCTTGCAAGCAAAGTGACTAAAGAGTTAGCCACAGGATCTTGTATTACGGAACGAGTAAAGAGACTTGCCGGTAACGAGATTGAACTAGGTATAGTGATACCGACGATCGAATCTCGGGCAAGTAACATACCGAAGAACAAAGGGAACAACATACGGGATTAACTGAATCCTTGACATAGAGGTTCGACCGATAAAGATCTTCGTAGAATATGTAGGAGCCAATATGGGCATCCAGGTCCCGCTATTGGTTATTGGCCGTAGAGGTGTCTCGGTCATGTTTACATAGTTCTCGAACCCACAGGGTCTACACACTTAACGTTTGGTGACGATTGGTATAATTGAGTTATTATGTTGGTGACCGAAAGTTGTTCGGAGTCTCGGATAAGATCCCGGACATGACGAGGATCTCCGGAAGAGTCCGGAGGTAAAGATTGATATATGTGATAATAGTGTTTTGATCTCCGAAAGAGTTCCGGAGTTCACCGGAAGGGGTTCCGGATGTTTACCGAAGTGTTCGGGTGCAGCAACACTTTATATGGGACAAAGGGATAAAGCCCACGAGGTATTGGAAAGTGCAAAAAGTAGTTTTGCTGCCGCGTAAGCGGTACTACCGCTTGTGTGAAGCGGTACTACCGCCCGAGCGGTACTACCGCTTGTGTGAAGCGGTACTACCGCTTGTGAGCGGTACTACCGCTTGTGCGCGGCTGTGCACGGTTCGGCAGGGATCCGAGTTGGACTCTTTTCCTGCGGGCCAAACCGACCTTGTGCGGGCAAAACCGACCTGGAGGAGGCTTTTACTCCAAGTTTAGACCCCAAGGCTCAACATATAAATAGAGGGGCAGGGCTAGCACACGAGATACATCAAGATTTCCCCAAGCCGTGTGCGGCAACCCTAACCCTCTAGTTCCTCCGTCATAATCTCCGTAGCGCTTGGCGAAGCCCTGCAGAGATTGTTCCTCACCACCATCACCACGCCGTCGTGCTGCTGGAACTCAACCACTACTTCACCATCGCTCGCTGGATCGAGGAGGTGAAGGCGTCATCAAGCCGTACGTGTGTTGAACGCGGAGGTGCCGTCCGTTCGGCGCTAGTTCGTGATCGGATCGAGGGACGACTTGCGATTTGGATCGCGGAGACGTTCGACTACATCAACCGCGTTTATTAAACGCTTCCGCTTAGCGATCTACAAGGGTATGTAGATTCACTCTCCCTCTCGTAGATGCTCATCACCATGGATAGATCTTGTGTGTGCGTAGGAAAATTTTTGTTTCCCATGGAACGTTCCCCAACAATAGGAACAGATACTTGACATGCAGAAAACAATAGCAATAAACTGACACGATCATATGCTACGTTCGTAGTTTGGGTCTTGTCCATCACATCATTCTCCTAATGATGTGATCCCGTTATCAAATGACATCTCATGTCAATGGCTAGGAAACCTTAACCATCTTTGATCAACGAGCTAGTCAACTAGAGGCTTACTAGGGACACAGTGTTTGTCTATGTACCCACACATGTATTTGAGTTTCCAATCAATACAATTATAGCATGGATAATAAACGATTATCATGAACAAGGAAATATAATAATAACCAATTTATTATTGCCTCTAGGGCATATTTCCAACAGTAAGCACAGGAGCCAGGCAACCCAGCTTGGCCAAAATCTTAAGTCAAATTGATGCATATTTATGGCTTTATTACGATAATTATGGAAGGCAAATTCTCCATTGAGACTGTTTATAACCTGAAAGTGGCCTATCGACGGCTTCCACCCCTTTGTAGATGCTACACAGGGTGTTTCCGTACTAACAATACAACCCTTAGCTGACATCTCGGTGCCCGGAGGCGGTTGCGTTAGCGGAAATGAGGCAATCAGGTATGCAGGCTTTATAACTTTCACTTAGTCATAGGAGTTTAAAGTTCGGGGCCAGTTACTAGCCCCCGGTTAGTGTTCGGTGTCAGCCGAGGTCAAACAAATAACACTTCGGCCAATCTTATGAAAGGCCCATCGTTTAACACGGGGTGACCTCTATCGATCTGTAGTTTGACACAGTCATCGGATCGCTGACCAGTTTACGCTCATTGTGACAGTCAGTTTTCGGCTTTCTCCACTGAGGCGCTTAACCATTCGAGCTGGAAGCAAAATCGCAGTGGTTCTCCCTTTGCACACCTAGCCGAACAAAGCGGAACATAGGAGGCAAGCACAGGAGCCGGGCAACCCAACTATTGACCGAAGACACAATTCGAAACTAGTGCATATAAAGCAATATCCGAGAACGTTTTGCCGAGGACTCGTTGGAGTGCCTTGGCTTTTGGTGGGTTCGGCTCTAGTCGCATCCCCCCGTTGATACTGCCGATGCTTTAAAAGTGTACTGCGAGAGTTATGCTCGGAAAAAACAAAAAATTATGCAAAAGACTTTATGTTTAGATAAAAGAAAATTGTGCCAATCCAAAATTGGTCTAAAATCTAATTTGTGCTTCAGTCGTGTTTTAACCTGATACATCCGATCTCCGGACTCCAAGCGAGTAAACCTTTGGCTTCAACCTCCATATCCCGACGGTGGAGTGTTTCTCTGAGGACTGTTTAGCGAACTAAACTCGAGCGGCTTTAGAAAGAAACCAGGCTATCCGGCTATTGACCACACGCTAGTGTCGGAAAAAGGAGTAGTAGAAAAAGACTTTGCAACGACTAAGAAGAAAACACAGTTATTATAAAACGGCTCATACAAATTTAAGAGACCTCAAGTGACTTGGGTAAAAGAATTTTATGTATAATGATTGTATGTACCAAAGTACTTATATCATATATGTGTTCGCCCGAACTTTAAACGTGTCTTAACCGACCATCGGCTTCTCCCTCTTCGGCCAAGGGCCGAAAAGTGTTATCTACTACGCCATCCGAGGATATCGAAGGTGTTTCGAATAACCAGGCAATCAGGCCATTAGGCTATAATAGACAAAGCGCGCCCAGGGAACTTATGCTATATTACTATTTAACGTAAGAAGCATCTTCAAAGAAAATAGTTCCGCCAACGGTTCCTTTCTTTGGGTTCTCATGATTACCATGAGGGGTGTGCAATAGATTTATGTATGCTTGTCTTCCGTCGTGGCCGACCATAGTTGAAATCAGTAAGAGCGCTAGCTTTCGGCTTCACCCGTCTGAGGTGCGAGTTCGGATGACACGATCGTAACAATCGCAGAGGTGCTTCCTTTACTCCCTAGCCGAACAATCGGGAACGTAGGGGTAAGCACAGGAGCAAGGCAACCCAGCTTTGCGGAACACTTAAGTCAACATGATGCATATATTGGCGTAAACACGAACAAGGAAGGGTGCGATACATTAATAATCATATGCAAGAGGAATGGCTTCATAAAGGAAGCCCCCAAGTAAACGGGGTATTTGAATTTGTTTGTAACAAACAATGTTTTGACAAAGAAAGTTTTTCGCAAACAACTTTTTGTCAAAAAAGTATAATGCTTGGTCGAACCGAACAAAAAGAAAAATTCTAAAGAGAGCTGAGCACGAAAACGACTTAGCTGGTTAATGTGCTCGGTGCAGTCCGGGGTTGTGGCGGGACAAAGACGTAGTCCTCGGCCTGGCCGAGGTCCCAGCCCCCAAGCCCGAGGTAACCGAGCGAAGAGCTCGGGTCGAGAAGTGGCAACGCAGCACGGTTGCTATGGTGGGGCAAAGCCCCCGGTCCATCCGAGGAGACAGAGTAGTTCGGCAGCGTGACGACGAAGCCCCCAGTTATCATGGGAAAAGGAAGTGTTGTTAACAAAAAAACTTTTTTATTTAACACAAATATAATACTCGGTAGAACCGAACAAAAATTTAGAAATTTGAGCATTAAAGCGACTTAGCTGGTTAATGTGCTCGGTGTTGACGACGCGGGCCGAGCTTATAGCGGGTCAAGGTCCCAGCCCCCAAGCCGGTGCCGAGGTGCCCGAGCAAAGAGCTCGGCTTGATGAAGTGGTGACACAATTCGGTCGACGGAGGTGACCGTGTTACACAGTCGAAGCCGATCACCTGTGTACACAATATAGTGCAAACCAAGAGTAATAACAAATAAAGGTAATAATATATTTAAAAAAAAAATCTTCTACTTAGTTAATTTAAGTGAAGCAAATAAGTGGCGACGCCAAGGTGCCGAGCACCAACGGCAGACTACTTCCGAGATCCAACGCCGGACTGTATCGGAAGAGTCTTTTTACAGCCGAGCTCCAACGCCGGACTGCATCCGAGCTCTTGCGCCGGACTGTATCCGAGCAAAGGAATATGGCCTGGGCTCCAAGGTGCCTGAACGAAGGGTTCGGTTTGACGAAGTGGCGACGCTGCACGGTCGATGTGGCGAGATGAAGTCCTCGGTCCAGTTAACATGGAGAAGCTGTGATCCGCGGACGCCGGAGTCTCATGCAGGTCGGCTGGTGACGCCGAAGTCTCATGCCAGCCGAGGTGTTATAGCAGGTCGGCTGGTGACGCCGAAGTCCCCGGAGCAGGTTGATGAGGGGATGCCAAAGCCCCGGTCCAGCCGAGGTGACGGAGCAGGTCGGCTGGTGACGCCGAAGTCTCAGGCCAACTGATGTGTCGAAGCTGGTCGGCAGGTGACGCCGAATTCTCATGCCAGCCGAGGTGTCGAAGCTGGTCGGCTGGTGACACTGAACTCTCCGGAGCGGGTTGATGAGGAGATAACGAAGCCCCCAGTCTAGCCGAGGTGACGGAGCAGATCGGTAAGGTGACGCTAGAGCCCCATGCCAGCTGACGTGTCCAAGCAGGTCGGCGTGGTGGACGTCAGCTTGAAAAAGTAACGGCGCGGCGATGCCGACGCAGGTCGGAATTTGTGACGAGGTCAATGCTGGCTTGATAAAGCAACGGAGCGCCCGACCCGTACAACCCGCGGATGACGAGGTTCGCTTGATGATTATTCGGCCCTCGTGATGCCGAACTCTTGGTCGGATGACCGAGATGATGAGAAAATTTCCGTCAAAAAGGACGTTCGACAACCCGTTCATGAAAAAGATGAACTCGGGTCGGATTCGTTTTCGCGCAGAAAATAGATCCAAAATTCATTGTACTAATCGGAAGTTTCCCAGAGTTTGGACGGTCGGATCGAGCTGAAATTGTGAGGGGTGATCGGTATATGAATTCCGCAACCGATGAACGGTGGGATTTTCCAACGGATATACGAGCTAGATACTGGACACCTCGTCCTAAACTCATCCAGATTCCCGTCCAGATTCGATAGGGCTCCGGTATATTGGAGATCGCCGGAGATTCCTCCATCGGAACGCGACGAAATTTTGCAGGGTTGTTGTAGACTCAATTCCGCACAATTCCACTGAAGCAATCGTCAAAGGGACACTCGAGGAGGCGGGGACGACGAACACGAATTCGCTGTCCAGAAAAACTGCATGAACGTGCGAGGGAAATGTTGACGTTGAGCCCCCGAGCACCATGGAGGATTCTTTCATGATCTTGGTTGAGATTGGAGTTGATGTTGATGAAGACAACCGTCCGATCTAGATGATCCAACGTGGCGTGCAGTCCTCAGCCTAGCCGAGGTGACCAGTCAAGCCGGCGACGAAGATGCCGACGTTGACGATGTAGCTCAGTTCCGACGCGTAGATCGCCATGGAGCCGATCTGAATTCCCATCACACCGCGGCGACTACCCAGTAGGCTCTCAATGAAAGCACCAATGTCGGTGTCAAAACCAGCGTATCTCGTAGTAGGGGTCCTAAGCTAGGCGTCTTGGAGCGATGGTAACATGGACACAGGATTTTACCCAGGTTCGGGCTCTCTTGAAGAGATAATACCCTACGTCCTGCTTTTGATTGTATTAATATGGGGGATAGTACAGAGTACATGTATCTACCACGAGATTGTAGTAATGAATATGAGATGTCATGTAATGATCTATTGACTAGCCTGGCCTCGGTTTATATATGCACCGTAGGCCTAGGGTTTAGAGGATTCCTTGTCTTGTGCGTCAAGTCTTGTGGAATCCTCCTTGTATTCGGCATGGGCTGCCCGAAGTGGCCCATTAGGGAATCATCACGGGGGTCCTCGGCCCGACCCACTGGTCAGGAGACGACGTGGTGAGTACCCCCTAGTCCAGGACACCGTCACCTGGTTTGCTCTTGAGTTGCGCCCGGTCGGTTACTGCCGAGGGTGGTGGAGGTTGTCCCCTCCCGCGTGGCTGCTGACCCTACCGCTCCCCGTTCCCGGCTGCTCCCTCTTGATCCCGCCGGTCTCGCTTCTCTTACCACGGTGAGACGGCGATGGTGACTGCACGACTGTGGTGGCACATATTGGTGGACGGCAAGTATGATGGAGCGCGAAGGATCGACCGGGGTCGTGGTTGGTTGTTGGTTGGGAGAAATCCTTGTCGGCTTGTCTGGCTCCGACGCGGTGACGCTCGTGGGCGCCGCCATGCCTTCCTGACACTACTAGGGAAAAGCCTAGCAGTAGCGCGGGTATTATGCATAGCAGTAGCGCGGGCACCCGCGCTACTGATACGGCGCTACAGCTAACCTGTAGCAGTAGCGCGTGTTGGCCCGCGCTGCTGCTATACATGCGTAGCAGTAGCGAGCTCCAAATAAGAGCGCTACTGCTAATATCTGTAGCCCCTTGTATTAGGCCACGCTACTGGTAATGGCACGCTGCTGCTAACTTTACTCCCCGCGCTACTGCTAACTTTATTAGTTTCTGATTTTTTTTCTGCATATTTGTTTTGTATTTGAACAGGCTTTATACAAGAATCTTTAGCACATACAAATGTCATCATCATACACATACAAATGGCTGCGAGACCACTAATCATAGCATATACATACAATTAGTCTCATCAAATCATGTCATCATCATAATCATCATCCAACACAAAGTGGTCTCTCGTCATCATCTCGAAAATAGCGATACAAGTCTCGAATACTTGCAACTACATCGTCATCCATCTAAACAATGGTATACGCGAGAAGAGCTATCACTATGAGTGAGAGCGAAACTATGTAGTACATGAGGCGGCGGTTATGAGTCCTCTCTCGCGCTAGCGTGAGCCTCCTCACGTGACTAGCTTCTGCTTCTTGTCTGCTTTTGAAGCCTTTATGGCTGGCGCCCGAGACCCCCTCCACTTGCGCCTCACACTCGGACCACTTGTCGTATACTCCTGGAACCTTTCCTTTGTACACGACATAGCACCGGTACTTCGCCATCAAGAATCTAGGTACCTGTTAGAGATGCATCTTCATCAAGAGAATGTACAATCATATGCAAAAAAATATACTTGGTTCCCATAGCACTTGCGAGGTTCTTCCTGCTCTAATGGCTCAAACTTGCCAGGGGCCATCTTTGTGATCACCAGTCGTCCGATGCCGAGTTTGTTAGGTTTTCGTACCCTCTGCTTCTTCTTTTCGGTAGCGGCATCGGCGCCGGTACCTTCCCCGCCGGTATCTTCCCCGCCGGTACCTTCCCTGCCGGTCTCGGCGCCGTCGGTGTCGATGTCGGCGTCAGTACCATCATCGAGGCCGACCTGCAAACCTTGACTGTGCTTAGCAGACAAAAAGTCCAGGTACTGTTGTTCACCCTCATAATCCATCTTGTTTGCATCTTGGTCAGAAGGCCCGGTTTCTTCGTTGTTCGACATGTTTCCTACGATTAAGTCTCCTCGTTTAATTCTAAAACTATAAAAAAATGAGAAATGACATAAAAAAAAGATCTATGTTTGCCGGAATGCCGTTTCGCAGCAAATCCCGGCACTCGATATGCCTACTTTCTAGCACAAGTCATTCCAAAATTCATGGAAAATTTCGGCATGACCTTTGCTAAAAAGTGGACATATCGAGCGCCTGAAATTCACCGGAACGGAAATGAATCAAAATTCTGGCGAAACATAGGCCACTCGGATCATTTACCCTGCACATAATCATCATTTTCCAAATATGACATGCCCAAAACATCACATGTCCAAATATGACATGTCCAAATTCCAAATATGACATGTCCAAATCACATGTCCACATATCACATGTCCACTTCAAATTCTGGTTTTTTAAATAGCAACAATTGCTTAAACTAAAAAATGCAAGAAACCTATATAATCAATTCTGTTTTTTCTTTTAACTACACCTAAAACACCTAACCCTAAATTTCTGTCCTAATTTGACGAAGAACCTAATTAACCTACTGCCCTAACTAACTAGGGTTCATACTAACTAGGGTTCATAATATAGCCAAATTAACCTACTAGCAGAGAGAGGAGGAGCGGTGGGGGGCTTACAGAGGGTGCAGGGGCAAGGAGGCAGGCCCGACGACTGCCGAGGTTGGGAGGGGAGGAAGCAGAGGAGGGAGGCGTGGCGCGCCGGGGCCGGGGTCAGCGGCGTGGACGAGGTCGCCGGGGTCAGGGGGTCGGGGGCGAGCGCCGGGGTTGGGGGGTCGGGGGCGAGCGCAGGACTCCGGCGAGCTCGAGGGCGAGGGCAGGGCTCCGGCGCTTGAGGCAGGGGCGTGGGCGAGGTTGCCGGGGTCGGGGGGTCGGGGGCGAGCGCCGGGGTCGGGGACGAGGGCAGGACTCCGGCGAGGTCAAGGGCGAGTGAGGGCTCCGACGCTTGAGGCAGGGGCGCGGCGAGGGCACGGGCTCCGGCGGCGACGAGGGGGGAGAAGAGAAAGTGGGGATTTGGGGGAAGCAGAGGCGGGAAGCCCGCTGGGGGGTTAAGTCAACATAGCTGTAGCGCGTTTCCGCAAAACGCGCTATAGCTAAGTTATCTATAGCGCGTTTCTCCAAGAGGCGCTACTGCTATCACAGGTAGCTATAGCGCATTTCTCCAAACGCCGCTACTGCTATTTTGACTAGCTATAGCTGTTTTTCGTAAAAGCGCTACTGCTATAACCAGTACCTATAGCAGTTTTCCTATTTGTTTCTTCTATTGTCTTTTCCTTTATTTTCTCTTCCTTTTCTTTTCTTCTTTTTCTTTTCTTTTCTTTTCCCTTTTTCCGAGAGCAGGAAGTATGTATACAAAATAGGAACATATATATTACATCATTTGACCCATGCATAACGGTTAGTGTGTACACAAAATAGGAACATATATATTACATCATTTGACCGATAACGGTTCCTCAGTGTCGACGTTTTCGTTTTTGAGTGAGCTTCTTTCCCTTCTTGTTCGTTGAAGAATAATTGAGCCCCTCATTGTGACTTTTCCTTTTCCATGGAGTACGATCTTTCTTAGGTAATGTAGTATTGATTCTTCTTTTGACGTATACTTCATCGTCATCGTCATCTTCCCTCATTGGGTTGCCGTACTAGTCGTAGTCTTCCTCGTTGGCGACTCCATCCATTCCAATGATGTTCCTTTTGCCTCTCCTCACGACAACACGGCTGGGATTGCACGGGTCGGTTATGAAGAAGCATTGTGTCACGTGCTTAGCGTGTACCCATGGCTCGTTTTTTGCGATAGCGTTCACGGTACCGCTCTTGGCGTCGGGTATAGTCATGGTAGTGAAATACCGGTTTTCTCTTTCGACATTCTTAGCCCATCTGACACGGAACATCGTCATTTTGTGCAGTCCAGAGTAGTCAAGCTCCCAGATCTCCTCGACCCTTCCGTCAAATCTCTCAGTTGCGCCGTTGTCGCTGTCGGTCATGCATTCCATCGTCACCCCTGAGTTCTGATCATCACTGTCCATATCTTTGGCCTCCGTGTAGAACGTGTATCCGTTGATATCGTATGCCTGATAGGTGACGAGGTTGGGCGAGGGGCCATGTGCTAAGGCGTATATGAGCAATCCGTCCTTAGAGCCCTCTTCCGGGGGATTAGCAATAATATGCTCTTTGAACCAATGCAGGAAAGTGGAGTTGTGCTCTCTAGTAACTTCGGCGTCCGTCCTGCATACCCCCCGGTCACGATACTTCTTTGCGATAGTTTCTTTGTGCAGTGTCGCGAAAGGATCTACCTGGTGTAGGTGTTGTTGCACTACCAAGTTTGCTCTGTCAAAGTCGTTGCGTCGATCTGAGTAGGCCACATGCAGTTCCCTGCGACCGTTGGAGTGACCTTCTCCTTCGAGCCTCCCATCGTGCTTGTTAACGGGCAAACCAACACCAGGCGGCCGGTCTGCGCCATATAGAAAATTCTCGCAGAAAGAGATGCACTCTTGTGTCAGATAGCCCTGGACGATGCTTCCATCCGGACGGGACATGTTACGAACGAATCCTTTGATGATCCCATTCATCCTCTCAAACGGCATTATGTTGTGCAGGAATGACGGCCCCAGGTCTATTATGTCGTCCACAATATGGACACACAGATGCACCATGACGTCAAAGAACGCGGGCGGGAAATACATCTCAAGCTCATTTAGTATGACAACGATCTCTTCCTGTAGCCTTCGGAGCTGCTTCACATTGATCGACGTCGAAAAAGTTGAAGAGACCAATAAGCGTGTCACGGACGTGCTTGTCCATTATCCCTCTAAGGGCAATAGGTAGTATCTGCGTCATCATCACATGACAGTCATGTGACTTCATCCCGCTGAACCTTTTCTTCTTCATGTCTTGATATCTGCTTATCTTGCCACAGTAACCGGAACTAACTTTGATTCCGGTAAGGCACTTGAAGAATTGATCGATCTCAGCCGGACTTAAGGTGAAGCAAGAAGGGGGGCAATAATCCTCTTCCTTTACTTTTTTGCCCTTCTTCTCGCGCGCCTCTGTCTCCGTCTCTGTCTCCTCTGACTTTTTACGGGGCGGCATGTGCAGATCTGCCCTGATCTCCAAATCTTGCAAGTCTGTTCTTGCCTTCGGCCCATCCTTGGTCTTATCCAGCATGTTCATCACTGTCGCAGGCAAGCTCTCAGGGACATTCTTACAGATATGCATTTGATCAAGGCAATGAGGCGTGTCGAGTTTGTGCCAGTACTCCAAGTCCCAGAAAACAAACCTCGTGTTCCATACCTTCAGCAGCGGCTCCGGCGCCTTTTTCATCGTCTTTCCTGGCACGGGGCACTGTTCCCAGTTTTTCAACAGCTCATCGATTTCGGCGCCGCTCCGCTTACGTGGAAGTCATCGATGCTCAGCCTCACCATTGAATAGATCTCCACAGTTTCTCCACGGGTCGTCCTTCTCGAGCCATCTTCGATGCCCCATGTACACGATTTTCCCAGACCCACCATCTTTCCTTGACGTTAGCTGCTGAGACGTCGTATCATCCATGCACCGCGTGCATCTGCAATATCCATGGCACACCTGTCCTGCGACATATCCGTAACCGAGATAGTCGTGCACCGTCGTGATCAACGCGGCTCTCATATAGAAATACTCGCCTTTGCTGGCGTGCCATGTCTTGGCCGCTGTTTTCCATAACGTGTCTAAGTCCTCTTGAAGTAGCCCCAGATACAGATTAATATTATTTCCTGGTTGTTTCGGCCGTTGAATCAGCATGCTCATGTGTATGTACTTCGACTTCATGCACAACCAGGGGGGGAGGTTGTACATCCATACAAACACGGGCCATGTGCTATGGTTGGTGTTCTGGTTGCCAAACGGATTCATGCCATCGGTACACGCGCCGAGCACGATGTTCCTTGCATCACATGCGAAATACCGATATTCGCCGTTGAACGCTCTCCACTGGCTTCCATCCACGATGTGTCTCAGCTTCGGATCATCTCCATCGTCGGGCTTCTTCCTCTCCGCATGCCAGCGCATGAGCTTTGCTTCCTTGGGATCTACGAAATACCGCTGGAGACGGGGAGTGATCGGTAAGTACCATACAACTTTCTGGGGAGATTTCTTCCCGGCCTTCTTGTATCGAGAAGCATTGCACACCGGACAGCCTGTTTTTTCCGCGTGCTCCTTCCGATAAATTATGCAATCGTTGATGCATGCATGGTATCTAACGTGCGGCAGATCAAGAGGGCACACGATCTTCTTGGCCTCATCCACACTAGTAGGACATAGATTCCCCGCGGGAAGAACATCCTTTAGGTACTTGAGAAGCTCATCGAGGCTAGTGTTGGTCCATTTGTTTTTAGCCTTCGTCTTTAGGAGTTCGAGCGTGAAACTCAAGCGGGTCACCTCGGGATTGCAACCATGATACAATGGAGTGTTCGAGTCTACCACCAGTTGCTGCAGCTTGGCCTCCTCTCTAGAAGCAGCTCTCTCAGTACTCGTCTCCTTGCGAAGCAGTGCTTGAACATCAGGATCCCACACGATTGAACTTAGTACCGACGAATTCTGCAGCGTGGAATCCACGTTTTCTCCGCCGCCATGTCCGGTCCCTTCTCCGCCGCCATGTCTGGCCTCTTCCCCGCCGCCATGCCCGGCCCCTTCTCCGCCGCCATGTCCGGCCCCTTCTCCGCCGCCATGTCCGGCCTCTTCCCCGCCGCCACGTCCGGCCCCTTCTCCGCCGCCATTATCGATCATCTCTTCGTCTTGCCCCGTGTCGTCATTTCCTGCCCCGTCGGCGTCCTCAACATCATCATCCTTATCTTCAATTATCCACCGAGTATAGCCATCCATGAAACCAGTCATGAGCAGGTGCGCCATCACACGACCATCGTCATAGGGGTCGAGCCAAGCTCGTCCTTTGCATCTTCGACACGGACATAAAACCTCTGTCAGGTTATTTTCTTTCATGTCCTACACCGCCGACCGCAACCACCTGTCCACCACCGTTCCACTGACCATCATGAACGCCTGAATGGTAATAATAAACAAATTGATTATCAAAATGCATGCATGCATCAAAGTCATACAAAAATTCGGCATGACCTTCCCTAAAAATAGGACATATAGAGTTTGCCCAGAATTCGCCAAAACGGAAATAAATCGAAAATTCGGCAAAACATAGGCAACTCACAAGCACAATTCGGCGGCAACTCATGCCACACACACAATTTCCATCATATCGCCTGATTATGTCATATCGCACACATACACATATTTCCATTCTTGCAAAAGCATAAATTTTTAATCACCTATCTCGAGATCGAGCACGGTGATGATGATGTCGATAGGTGTCGCCACACACACCTATGGAATGATCAAAAGTGGACAAAGCTCTTCTTGACAAGGCTATAGATCTAGTTAGGGAGGTACATAGGTCACTTCACTAAATGCTAGCTAGATCTACCTAGCTAGCTAGTTTGGGAGGAGACAAGTTCAACTAGTGGAGGGGGAAGGAAAAAGAGAAAGGAGATGCATTAATGGAGGTTGGTGTAGTTAGCTAGGAGTAATAAAGAGAGAGAAAGATAGGTAGAAGAAGGAGAGTAATGGGGGGGGAGAAGTAGTGAGGAAGAAGCAAAGTGAGGGAGAGAGGAGGTGGGAGCTAGGGGAAAGTGAGGAAGAGAGGAGGGGAGGGGAGGGGGGAGGAAAAAGGTGGTATGGCTGCGGCTTAGCAGTAGCGCTGGGAGCAAAACGCGCTGCTGCTAATAATATAGCAGTAGCGCTCCTCTGTCACACGCGCTACTGCTAAGCGGGGCCCGCCATGTGGCCAGTTTCAAAATTAGCAGTAGCGACATGAAAAAAAAGCGCGCTACTACTATTACATTAGCCGTAGCGCGGTTATCGTAGGCGCGCTACTGCTAAACCTAGCATGGCGGGAACGGTCGGTCAATTTTAGTAGCAGCGCGGTTCTACTGAGCCGCGCTACTGCTATGTTGATAGCAGTAGCGCCTATCTGCAGACCGCGCTACTGCTAATTAGCAGTAGCGCCCCGTCCTGTCCCGCGCTGCTGCTAAGATTCTGTGTATAAGGTTTTCCCTAGTAGTGTGAAGGGCGTCGGATATACCCCTTCCCCCACGCCCCCTCGCGTACCGGGGAAACCCTAGGACTTGTCCGGGTAGCAGCGTCGTAGTCGTCGTGTTCCTTCTTGAATGTGTTGCTTGATAGGCGGCGTTTCGGAGTGCTAGGAGCATGGTGGAATTCTCCGGCGGGCGCAGTGGTTGCGAGTCATCTTCGTTTTCGTTGATCCGACGTTGGTGGCATTTTTTCTCTGTTGTTTCTCTTTTGTTTCTTTTCGGCGTGCTTGTGCTGAGGCCCCAATATTTGTATCGGGTGGTTCTTGTAAGGGCATTCTCTTCCCTTGGTGTTTTGGCGATGATGACAATTCACTATGATCTAACCGTGTGTCAAGTTATACAGGGATTGTATGTGGAACGCAGGACGGTTAGATGGTCCCTCCAAACGGAAAAGATCGAAGACGGGGTTCTCTACGTGTTTATTCTCTTTGGTCGTAGGGATCCCGTACTATTAAGAGGGAATCCACATTGGAAGCTCTTGGGTGAATCAGTTCTTTCGCACACCCGTCTTCACCCAGCTCACTCCTCCGCATCATAGAGAGAGAGGCCCCTCTTTCCTTCTTGCTTGCCAAGTGCACCGCTGTCCCGACCTAATGCACTGCTCGCTCTAAGCTTCCGGTTTGACCACCACTTCAGGGGTGATACCCTGGAGGTGCTGCCACTGAGTTGTCCCAAGCGGTTGTACCGCTGCCCCCGGGCGGTTGTACCGCCAAATGCTGGGTGACCAAGGGTGGCAGCTCTGGGCGGTTGAACCGGCCCAACACCGGGCTTCAACCGGACTTGGTCCTGTTGAGCTCCGGTTGTTGGGCGGACCTGGACTGGTTGTACCGCTATATTCATATAGCCCGGTACAACCGAGGTCCCGAGCGGTTGTACCGCTTAGGACTTTGCCTGGTCCGGGGCTCTGGCCGGGCTGCTTCATCCGGGCCACCGTTCTGTTTAGGTCCGGTGGTAGGGCGGTTGTTGACGGGTTGTACCGCTATTTTCATATAGCCCGGTACAACCGGGGTCCCGAGCGGTTGCACCGCTTAGGACTTTGCCTGGTACAGGGGTCTGGCCGGGGTGCTGCTTCCGGGCCACCTCTCTGTTGTGGTCCGGTGGTAGGGCGGTGGTTGGCCGGTTGTACCGGTCTTACCGGTTATACCGGTTGTACCGCCCGCCACTCCGGTTGTACCGCTCCATGCAATTCTGGTAGTAACGGTTGGAAAAGGGGGGGCCTATAGAAGGAGGTGCTTCTTCCACCTCTCCCTTATCTCTTACCCCTCTCTCTCCACCATTGATGCCCCTTGAGCTCTCTTGCCCGATCTCTCTGTCTAGCCACCCAAACTTGTTGTCTTGCTAGGGATTGAAGGAGGAGATCTAGATCTACACTTCCACCAAAGGAAAATTGATTCCCCCATACTTTCTTGTGTGGATTTTGTTACTCTTGGGTGTTTGAGCACCCTAGACGGCAGAGGTCACCCCGAAGCCATATTCCATTGTGGTGAAGCTTCGTGGTCTCGTTGGGGGCCTCCAATTAAGTTATGGAGAGAGCCCCAACCTTGTTTGTAAAGGTCCGGTTGCCGCCTTCAAGGGAACCACTAGTGGAATCACGCCATCTCGCATTGTGTGAGGGCGTCAGTAGAATACGGTGGCCCTAGTGGCTTCTTGGGGAGCATTGTGCCTCCACACCGCTCCAACGGAGACATACTTCCCTTTATCGGGAAGGAACTTCGGTAACACATCCTCGTCTCCGTTGGTTCCACTTGTGGTTACTTCTTACCCTTACTTTGTGCAAGCTATTTGTATTGTTTATCTCCTTGCTTGTATGGTTATTGTTGTTAGCATCATATAAGTTGTTCACCTAGTTGCATATCTAGCCAACCTATTTGTTGCTAAGCCTAATTTGTTAAAAAAAGTTAAAAAGTGGTAGTTGTCTATTCACCACCCCCCCTCTAGTCAACCATATCGATCCTTTCAATTGGTACCAGAGCTACATCTCTTTATTAAGGGTTTCACCACCCGAAGAGTATGGTTAACGACGGGGACGGGCCGGTTGAACTCCCCGAGGCCATGGGTGTGAACACGGTCTCTTGTGAGGATTTAAACGAGGCCATGTCCTCTCTTAAATCCTCCATGACGACCGAGGTCAAATAAATGTTTAAAGAATTCCTTGAGACTCTTAAGCTTTCCACCGATGCGGTGCAAGTGGCTAATCCCACTAACTCGACATCGGATGTCAACTCCGGTAAGGAAGGGGCTAGTGCTGATAAGGACACTCGTTCTCAAGGAATTAATGGGTCGGGGACCTTTGCCTCAGTTCCCCCTCCCTTGGTCTATGGAGGACCGGTGCACCCACCTCATATAGTTAATCTCGGTCCTCCTCCTAAACTTGTTAAGAATGATTTTGCTAATTCGGTTTTCCGTATCAAGTCTTATTTGGATTACAGCTCAATTCAATTCATGAGAGTCATTGAAGAAGGATACTATCCTCGTGATCCACGCAACCTCACTCCGAGAGAAGAGGCTAATAAACACCTAAATTCCTCCGCCTTGTTCATACTCCAAGCTGCAGTTCCTACCGAAGACCTACCTCACCTGCGACTCTTCACTATTGCCAAAGATTGTTGGGAACACATTGTCTCCATGTACAAGGGCAGCTCAAGCATTCAACGGTCGAACTATGAGGTCATGCTTGATCAGTCAGATGAGTTTGTAATGATAGAAGATGAGGAATCGCGTGAGCTCTATAGGAGGGTAACTACTCTTGCCGTTGCCCTCCGAGATCGCGGCAGAAATGATGTGGATGACACCTGGATCAAGCGCAAGTTTCTGAAGGCCATCATGCCCTTCAACAAGGCCATGTCTGCCGTCATCCGCCAAAGACCGGACTTTCACAACTTGTCCTCTAGCGATGTGTTGGATGAATTTATTGCAATGAACATCTTGAACACGACCGTAGACAATGCTCTTGCTCGTGTTCAACGGTCAAAGAAATCATCTCCCAACCTTGCTCTGAAGGCCAAGGTCAGTCAAGAGGAAGAAGAAGAAGAAGAAGAGGGTTGCCCTGAGGACACCAAATATGCTTACCATGAGCATATGGCTCTAGCGTCTAGGCAATTCTGGGGCAATAAGAGAAACGCAAGGTCAAATTTCTCCAAGAACAACTCAAGCGGGTCAAAGGGCAAGCAACGTGTGAGAACCTGCTACAATTGTGGTAATGTGAGTCACTTCATGGTGGATTGTCCTTATGAGAAGAGGGAAGACAATGGTGACAAGCTCATCCGCAAAGATAAGGCCAAGTCTTTTCCCAACAAGTCCAACTTCACCAAGAAGGCCCCTCACAAACTGTTGGTGGCTCAAGAAGAGTATGCCTCCGATGATGATGTGGATGACGAAGACACAAGTGGTGAGGGAATGGCAATGGCATATGTGGCTATTGCATCGATTGCCCCAACAAAGGTGTCACTCTTCGACGCTCCCAACGAGAACCACATTGCTAGGTATCTCATGGCCAAAGGTATCACCAAGGTAACCTCCAACGCCAAAACCTCAAATATTAAGACTGCTATTTCTTCCACTCTGTCTTTGTTAGATTGTGTGGATGAAAATGAGGAGGCGAAAGAGGGCGAGAATGAGTTTGATAAGTTCATGTGCAAACTCAAGGGAGAATCCAAGAAGCACTTCGTTGCTCTCTTGGAACAACTTGGTGAGGCGAATGACATGACTGAGTCTCAAGAAGAATATCTTGAGGAGATGAGAGGGCATAGTCGTGATTATGCCGACGAGATAGCAGATCTTTCTATTGCTCTAGAGGAAAAGCGAGGTCTTCATTTGACTCTTAAGGAGTCACAAAATGACGACCTTGCTAAATTACGTAAAGATTATGATCATGCTATCGTTCTTAACTGTGTGCTTAAATCTGAAAAGGTTGCACTTGGGGTTGACCATGCTCGACTCAAGGATGAGTTTGACTCACTTGACAATGCTCACAAGGCATTGAAGAGCGTTCATGCTTCTCTTAAAGAGTCGCATGATCAACTCCAAGTAAAACTCACTAAGGAAATTGCCACGTGTCCTCCTTTTGTTCTAATTGATAATGCATATGCAACTAACCCGTGTTGTGAGCATGCACATCTTGTGGAGGAAAATGCTAAGCTGAAAGAGCAGCTTGAGAAAGGCCTTGTGACATGTATCCAGGGTGAGAAGAATATCAATGACCTTTTGAGCAATGAAAAGGAAGTGGTTGCAAAGGAAGGAGTTGGGTTTGCACCCAAGTCCAAAAAGAAGAAGAAGATGAAGACCACGCAGGTTCCTCCGCTCAAGGAATCATTTGTCAAAGTGGGGAACATTACTCATGATAAGAAGAAGGACAAGGTTGTGAGTGATAGTGCCAAGAAGGGCAAGATCACTCCCTCCAACAGGGCCGGCGATTTTAACCCCTCCTATGTTTTGTGCCGTGCTAGTGATGGGCATGTTTATGCCAAATATGTTGGTTCTTCTTATGAGTATATTGAGTGGTCTATTGGGGTTCCTAAGACCCTTGTCACTAACATGAAAGGACCCATTCAAGAATGGGTACCTAAATCCAAGCATTGATCTATTGTAGGACTTTGCTTCCGGGGGAGTCTCATGGTTGCTTGATAGCGGAGCAACAAATCATATGACCGGAAGCAAGGACTTGGTGGTGAATGTTCGACCCGATGCATCCGTGGCCACCCAAGTCTCCTTTGGCGATGATGCAATCTCAAAGGTATTGGGTCTTGGCAAGGTGGTTATCTCTCCGACCTTAACCATTGAGAAAGTCATGCTTGTTGAGACCCTTGCATACAATTTACTTTCCGTTTGTCAACTTGCACTCATGGGTTTTAGTACTTTCTTTGTCATTGATACCGTGACCCTTTTGTGGAGCAAGACTCTTAAAGTAGCCTTTGTTGGGCATGTCGAAAACGGTCTCTATGTGATTAACTTCTCGGAGCGACCCACTAAGACCGCGACATGTCTAATGGCTAAAGTTGATGTGGCATGGCTTTGGCATCGCCGACTAGCCCATTTCAATATGAGATCTTTGCAAAGTCTCCCCAAAGGGGATCACATTCTTGGACTAACAAATGTGAGTTTTGCCAAAGATCGTGCTTGCAGTGCTTGTATCGAAGGAAAGCTACATGAAAAAGGTCATCGTCCAACTACTACAATCTACTCAAAGAGGACCTTAGAGCTCCTTCACATGGATCTCTTCGGGCCTCCATCTTTTGACAGCCTTGGAGGAAGAAGGTATTGCTTGGTGATTGTGGATGATTACTCGAGATACACATGGGTATATTTCTTCAAGAGGAAGAGTGAGACCCAACAGACCGTCATCAACTTTGCAAATGGAGTCCAACGTCAACATGAAGCAAAGATTTTGATGATTAGAAGTGACAACAACATTGAGTTCAAGAACTACACCCTAGATGAGTTTCTCAGTGATGAGGGGATAAAGCACCAATATTCCGCACCTTACACCCCTCAACAAAACGGTGTTGCGGAGAGGAAGAACCGGACGTTGATGGATGCGGCAAGAAACATGATGGCAGAGTTTAAATCCCCGTACAACTTTTGGGCCGAAGCCATCAACACCGCGTGTCATGCATCAAATCGGCTCTATCTCCGTAAAGGCTTGAACAAACCTTATGAGATTCTTACCGGGAACAAGCCCAACCTCAAATACTTTCGGGTGTTCGGTTGTAAGTGTTTCATCCTCAAGAAAGGTGTTCGTTTGTCTAAATTTGAATCTAGAGCCCATGAGGGCATATTTGTTGGTTTGGCTGCAAACTCTCATGCTTACCGTGTCCTCAACAAGTCCACGGGACTCATTGAGGAGACGAGTAACTTAGAGTTTGATGAAAATAATGGCTCCCAAGTGGAGCAAAGTGGTCTTTGTGATGTAGGTGATGAAATTCCTCCCCAAGCCATAAGAAGAATGGGTGTGGGATACTTCCTACCCGTTGAGGAACCCCTTGTGGCTGAAGGAGAAGGACAATGTTCCACTCAAGTGGAACCATCACCGATGCACGACCCACACGCTTCCGAAGAACAAAGTGAAGGCCCTCGACCCCGTGATCAAGATCAAGGGCAAGATCAACTTGCTAGTGATGATTCTACTTCACATGAAGCTCAAGATCAAGATGAATCTTAGGACCAATATCAACTTCAAGATCAAGGTCAAGCTAAAGATCAAGATCATGCTTAAGATCATGAGCAAGCCGGTGCTAGTACCGAAGCTCGCAAGTTACCAAGCCTCAACTTTCCATGGAGGAAATTCTTGAAAGACGAGCTGCCAAGATTGCTTCCAAGCTTAAGACGAAGCAACACCTCCTAGAGAACGTCTACGGAAGCTTGAAAAGAGGGGTAACTACTCGTCGTCAATTAACAAACTTTTGTGCACATCATGCGTTTGTTTCTTGGTTTGAACCCCTCAAGGTACAAGATGCGCTCGAAGACGAGGATTGGCTTGAAGCCATGCATGATGAAATCAACAACTTCGAGCGCAACAAAGTGTGGCGATTGGTGCCAAGACCAAAGGATAATCACAATGTCATTGGAACCAAATGGATCTTTAAGAACAAGCAAGATGCACATGGTATTATTATTCGGAACAAGGCAAGACTAGTGGCTCAAGGCTACTCCCAAGTCGAGGGTATCGACTATAGTGAAACATTTGCCCCTGTTGCTCGCCTTGAATCTATTCGCATGCTGCTTGCCTATGCCTCTCATCATGACTTCATATTATATCAAATGGATGTAAAGAGTGCTTTTTTTAATGGTCCTCTTAAGGAGTTGGTGTATGTCAAGCAACCCCCGGGGTTTGAGGATCCCAAGTTCCCCAATCATGTATACGTTCTCGATAAGGCACTCTATGGCCTTAAACAAGCCCCACGTGCGTGGTATGAGCACCTTACCGAGATGTTGCAAGATCGTGGGTTTGAAATTGGGAAAATCGACCCCACTCTTTTTACTAAGAGGGTTAACGGGAACTTGTTCGTATGCCAACTATATGTAGATGATATTATCTTTGGTTCTTCTAACAAAGCTTTTAATGATGAGTTCGCCGTACTAATGACCAAAGAGTTTGAGATGTCTATGATGGGAGAGTTGAAGTTCTTCCTTGGATTCGAAGTCAAGCAACGAAGCCAAGGAACCTTCATCAATCAAGCCAAATACACTCAAGACATGCTCAAGAGGTTCAAGTTGGATGAGCTCAATCCTCCCAAGGCCAACACTCCTATGCAGCTCAAATGCCAACTTGACAGTGATCCCAATGGTAAAGCTGTGGATCAAAAGGTATATCGCTCCATGATTGGATCTCTGCTTTACCTTTGTGCATCTAGGCCGGATATCATGTTGAGTGTGGGAATTTGTGCACGATTTCAATCCGCACCTAAGGAGAGTCACTATGTGGCTGTCAAGCGAATCTTTGGATATTTGGCTCATACCCCAAACTTTGGCTTATGGTACCCCAAAGGTGCTTCATTTGATCTCATTGGATATACTGACTTGGATTGGGAGGGAGACCGTGTGGAAAGGAAGTCCACTTCTGGAGGCTGCCAATTTCTTGGTCGCTCTCTGGTAAGTTGGTCTTCAAAGAAACAAAACTATGTTTCTCTCTCGTCCACCGAGGCCGAGTATGTAGCCGCCGCAAGCTGCTGTGCATAGATTCTTTGGATGAGGCAAACCATAAAGGATTATGGGGTCAACTATGATAAAGTGCCTCTTTACTGCGACAATGAAAGCACGATCAAGATCTCCAACAACCCGGTTCAACACTGCAAGACAAAGCATATTGAGATTCGTCATCACTTCATACGGTATCACATCAAGCGTGGAGACATTGATCTTATTCATCTCTATACCAAGGAACAGCTTGCAGATATATTCACGAAGCCATTGGATGAAGCAAGATTTAGCGAGTTAAGGCATGAGCTAACTATCATTGATTCGAGCAATGTGGCTTGACTTAGTGCACACTCCACCACACTCATCATCATGTCTTGTTTAGGTTTAGGCATGGACATACGAGGAGTCTAGTTCTCTCAATGAACCATCCCTCCTCCTATTATGCATAAATTGATCAAGTCTTTCACATTAGTCATTTTTGATGACACTTGTGCTTCAAAGACGAGTTTTGGTCATGGGCCCAAGGTTCAAATCTTCGCGGTGCCATACCAACTGACTCAAACATAGGTGGCCTCGGCCACCGCCCTCTTTTGCTCTGCTTTGTGTCTTAAGTTTGTGTTTTTGATATTTTTGAGTCCTAGGTGTCGGCATTCTTCATGGTATTCTATTTACGTTTTGTTTTCTTCCAACCATGGAGTTTTTTCCCACCATACTCCCTTGCTTTTGTTTTCTATCCCAAGCTTTTCTCATCTCGGAACCCATTTTTCCAATTGTACGCATTGATATCTTGGTGGTGGTGTCTGTGGCCAGGCGGTACAACCGGTGTGAAAAAGCGGTTCAACCGCTAATCCTCCAGTTGTTCCGCCCTAGCGGTACAACCGGGAATGCAGCGGTTCAACCGCTAATTCCTAGGTCCTGTACCTGGATCGGTACAACCGCTCTTCGGAGCGGTACAACCGGTTGCGCGTCCGGTACTTACTGGGAGGGCCGGGCCGAAAGGGTATTCAGTTATTCCCCTTCGTGCCCGACTCCTCCCTGGTGCCCTAGCCGCCGGCCGCCGTCACCACCACCCCGGAGTGCCTCCGGCGCCCCGGATCCGTGGCCTCCTCCCGGATCTGCTCCGTGGAGGCCCTTCCCTCCCCCGATCTCCTCCCATGGATGCCGGTAATGCTTAGTTCCTCCCTGTTCTTGGTTTTCCTTTGAAACCTCCATTGTTAGGGCATTGCTCGGTTCCCGCGTTTTCTAGTCAAAACTATTGACGGGATGAGATCGTATATTATCTTTTCAATTAGCTGTGATGATTAGAAACCTCAAAGAGGGGTGCATCTCTCAGATCCGGATCCATCGGTTTCCCAGCAGCGGTACAACCGCTCTAATTAGCGGTACAACCGCTGCGGCGGTACAACCGCTTGGGTGACCGGTTCAACCGGGCTTCCTGATACCTGCCTCCTTGTTTCTTGTTTCTTATCCTCACACCTAATTTATTCCTACTTTTGCGTACAATCCTCTCATCTTTTCTGGGTTTCTGTTCTGTGTTCCTCGTGTGTGTGTGTCTGCAAGTGGTTCCAGCTCTCGTTCTGCTCCTCGCAAGAAGTCCAGGAAACGTACTTGCAAGTGCAGGATTGTTGAAGAGTCTGACAATGAGGAAGTTGTGATCCGCACCAATCCCACTCACCGTGGGAAGTCCTTGACCACCAAGCAAAAAACTGCCAAGGCTGTGCATTCCTGGAAGCAACCTGATTGGGAACGGATTCGGTTTCAAAATCCTTATGAGGTTCCCGTTGCTCCCGGGTGGACCTCTCCTCAGTTCCGGCATGAGCTACAATTGCGGATTGTGCACGTGCTCTATGACCGTCACAAGAACAAGTATGCCAAGCAATGGACTATTGACATTGAGTACTGGAGGAACAACTTGGAGTACTTTAGAGAGGCGTTAGCACTGTGTGAGGAGTTTGACCTGATCAATCTCATGACTATCAACTGTCCGTTTGACGTGCAGCTCATCCACCAGTTTTATGCCACTGTTCACTTTGGAACTGATGAGACTCGTACCCTTACCTTCATGTGTCATGATGATCTCTTCCAAGTCCCGTGGCGTGCCTTTTGCAATGCACTTGGTTATGATGATACCAGCCTCACTGCGAATGGCGGCATCCGTCCTCATGATCGGGCTACTCCGCTGGATAAGGTTTATTTAGCCCCCTTGTACATTCCCGGGCGTGGGGTTCCTGGAGCCTCTAAGAACTTGCGGCAGGTCTATGATATTTTGCACCGTGTCTTCCGGAATGTTCTTCTGCCCAAGGTTGGAAATCAAGATGAGATCCATGGATACTTTGTTGATCTGCTTGTTGCCATGAAGAAGAAAGCTGGCTCTGGGGCCACGTTTGATGCCTCTAAATGGATGTGGGAGGAGATGTACTCCACGGTCTGCTACACGAAAGTTCCCATCTATGCACCTTTCATCATGTGTTTCCTCAACTCTGTGTGGGCAGTTTGTAGGCCTGGAGAGCCTCTCTCTTCCCCAGACAACCTCATTGAGCATGAGGTCAAGCAACTCCGGAAGAAGAAGCATCTTGCACCACTTGTCCCAGTCGACAACCCTGAGGATGTCTTTGCTACTTCCAGTGATAGTGATTTTGAGCTCCCTGCAGGAGCCAAGCCATCTTGGGTCTCCAAGCTCTCGGACAAGATTAAGAAGACCTCTTGCCTCCAGACTCATGTTCAAAAGAAGCTCTATGAAGCCCATGTCAACGAGAAGCATGCCCGACGCAGAAAGATTCAGATTATGCGGGCTCTCCATCTTGAGGCACCAGTGGTTCTGAGAAGGCCATTACTCCTGAGGAGCAGTGGATCTTTGCACATAGCTCTTGGACTGATGATGAGACCTCGGGTCAGCCCGCTGCCTCCCCCTCTGCTGCTGCTGATGATGCTGATGATGATAATGAAGATGATGATGATGATGGTGATGATGGGGCTGGTTCTGATGAGGACGATTCCGAGGAGTACGATACCAATGAGGAGGTCTACTGAGTCTGGGGCGTTAGCATCACTCTTTTCATTTTTGGTGTCTTGATGCCAAAGGGGGAGAAAGTACATTATGACAGGATTTGCATGGGTGTTGCATGGTTGTTTATTGTTCTCTTTGTTGCGTCTTCCAGTTGAACTCTTATTTGCTTTTAATCGGTTTGTGTGGAGACTATTTGTGTTTAAGTAGAGTCTGAGACTAATCGTACCCTTACTATTAAAGCTCTACTTATTATCTCATTCAAATTGCTCTTTAATGATTCATCTTATATTTTTACCCATTGGTTGGTCTATAAAATCAAGGGGGAGCTTCAATTATTGCACAGGTCTCATCTGTTGCACACATTGAGGGGGAGCTCCACTTTTATTTTATAGATCATCAATGCAAATTGTGTTGTTGTCATCATCCACCAAAAAGGGGGAGATTGTAAGGGCATTCTCTTACCTTGGTGTTTTGGCGATGATGACAACTCACTATGATCTAACCGTGTGAAGTTATACAGGGATTGTATGTGGACCGCAAGACGGTTAGGTGGTCCCTCCAAACGGAAAAGATCTGTCGTGGTTTTGTCACGGCAGATGTCCGAAGACTTAGGTTCGAGGCCATCACTAAGGCGGTGGACTCAAAGCGGTTGGTCGAGATGAAGGGCACGAGTTTACCCAGGTTCGGACCCTCAAGAAGAGGTAAAAGCCTACGTCCTGCTTGTGTTGTATTGATTGCAGTATCGATTACAAGGGAGCGGATTCGCTTGACCTAGTTCTCGATTGATTGGTTTCTGTTTAAGCCACCCCAGGGTCTCGCCTTTATATAGGAGGTCAAGGCCCTGGGTTACACGAGTCCCAAACCGACTCACACAACGTAGTTTATCCTGCCTCTAAGCCGCCTTGCCATCTTGGACAAGCCGTCTCCGGGCGGCTCAACCGCCCGGGTCTCACACCATCTTCTGTCTCCGAGCCTTCGTTTTGGCCCGCCTGGTAAGCCGCTATGCGGCCTGGCCTTCATCTTCCGGCCCACCTTAAGGGTCTTGCTTATGAGCCACCAGGTATGACCCGGCCCCTCCTGGGTGGGTCTTACCATGGGGTTATATCCCCAACATTAGGCCCCAGATTGATTTGAGCCTGTTCATGTCAATCTTCAAACTCACTTGGCGGCGAGTCTCACATTTCTGTCACCTGAGAAAGAAAACTTATAACCCGCCGTGACGTCACGCCGAATATATTAAAAAGATTCTGTGACATCCGCAACGGATCCTTTCATTAAACGGTCGGCCCGAAAATCGAGGCTCCCCTTCCGGTCAATCATCACTGGAGCTCCTCAACTTTCACGCGCACTGTTGCCATCCCACCTCATAAATAGGGATACGAGGGGCCCCCTTCCTTTTCTCCGCCGCCGCTGCCTTCTTCCTCCTTCAGATGCCCACACCTCTAGCACTCTGCTACACCGACCGGTCCTCGCCGTCATCCCCAACGCCGGCCGTTGCATCAACCTCAATTGGTCCAGAGCTTCGCCGGCCCGTCCGCATCCGCAAGGTACCATTCTCGGCCCTTGCCTAATCTGTAGTTATCTCCATTAGGATCTTCCCGAGTTCATTGGGTTTCTCTAGTGTTCTTCGCTGTTCTTCGCTGTTCTTCGTAATGTAGATTGCAAGCGTCCCCTTGAATCTTATGCCGCTGTCTATCAGTTGCTGTTGTCCTGTTAATGCCAATGCCCGCTTGCTATAGATCTGCATAGCAGTCTTCTTCACATGTTGTCTGCCTTTTCTTCCACTCCCCCTTTTTAGGTTTTGAATACATTTCCTTTATCCTCGCCCGTAGATCTTGCATCCACGGTTGTAGTATGTGAAACCTGTTTGTCCATACTTAACCCGCCGTTACATTGTCGGCTCTCTGATAAAATATGTCGGCGGCTTAATACCTCATCATCATGCCGACCATAACTGCCTTATTTATTTGACGTTTTTCTAACCCGCCATATTCTGCGCCTTCTCACAGCTTGACCCGCCACCATGTCGAGAGCACCTGCATCTTGTGATTGGGTTGGCTCCAGAGTCACCGAGCAGCTTTTGCTTGACTTCGTAGAATCGGGTATCTTGCCGGCTCAGGACGTTATACATTGGCGGGTTCCAGGGCCAGAAATAAGACCCACCCCTCAGGAAGGAGAGGTTGTCGTGTTCACGGATCACCTCCTCCGTGGTTTTAGCCCGCCCGGGTCAAAAAAATTCCGGGACGTCCTTCATTCCTTCAAGGTTCACCCTCAAGATATAGGTCCAAACTCTGTCACCAATATGTGTTAGTTTCAAGTTTTATGCGAAGTTTACCTACAAGAACAGCCGTCTGTTGACCTCTTCCGTGACTACTTTTACGTCAACCGCCAAACTGAAGTGGCGGCTGGACCAAGTTTGGAGCTCGGCGGCGTTTCCATCCAGAGACGGAGAGATTTGCCCTACCTAGCAGCTGTCTTACCAAGTCACCCCAAAGACTGGAACAAGACTTGGTTTTATTGCAAGGACACGTCTCCCAAAGAAGAGAACCCACTGCCAGGTTACCGTCCTACCGGACTTTGCACCTCCGGAGAGCTTCCAGACCGGATGTCCGCCGCAGAACGAGCGAAATATGCTCCGGCTTTCGCGAAGATCAGGGCCTTAATGGCAAACGGCTTGACTGGCGTCGACTTAACCCGTTGCTAGCTTAGCTGGAAAATCTTGCCACTGAGCTGGCGTGACCGACTCATGCACCAATTCACGGGTGAACCAAATGACCCTCTCTGCTTCAACGCCACCCCCTTGATAGAGCAAGATATCAACTCTTCCGTCAAATCACTTCTCGATGAAAAACAAGAGATTTGCAACAAAGTTGGTCTAAAACCCTTTTGCGTCAAGAACCCGGCTCCAACTGTAAGAAACTTTTTCCAACAAAATTGCTCATTCTTGTCTTAACCTTCTGCCTTGCTCATTTTAACCTTTTTTGGCGGTTTATACATAGGCCGGCTCTTCTTTCTGGAAGAAGAAATATAATCCTCCTGTGAGGAAACCAAAGGCGGGTAAAACCCGCGCCCAGAAGAAGAAAACTGCCGCTCAGGAACCACCTGAGCTTGACGACTCGGAGGTAGAACTTGACTCTCTTGGCCGTCTCTTTATGCAACTTATTGACGATAATTATTCACAGGAGGAAACGGAGACAAGTTCCATTTTCCTCTGACTCAGAAAACTTTCCACCAGAGAAAATACGGCGGGTCATCCGGAAAGTTCCATTTTCTCATCCTCTTGCTTATTTAGACCCCGATTTTCTTTTGAAAAAGCAACAACACACTTCCAGATGTCAGACCCGGAGCACCGGCTCTGAATAGCTTTTGAGCGGTTTACCAAATTCTCTGGCTCCTCGGAAACGGCCTGCTGAGGTACTCTTTTAACCAAGTCCGATTTTTAACAGTCTTGCATTGTAACCTTACTCTTTTTTGTTTATCGTCTTAACTTTTTTAGGAGTCACCTCCTTCATCTGGCGACTCTACTGCATCCAAGCTGCCTCCTCTAAAGATCAACCCGGAGTGCGTACCTTTGTATTTGCATCATATATACCTTTTTACCATCCTTGTCCTTTATGTGACACTCTTTTTGTTTTCCAGGCCTCAAGCAAAACGAAGGAAGACCGGCGGGTCTACCGCAGCCCCTACTGCCCTAGAGCCGGAAACTGCTAAGCCGGATTCCCCTGCACCTCATGTTGAGCCCACTGAGGCTAGAAAAGATGCATCTGCCGGCATTCCTCAGCCCTCTAAGCCGGCTGATGATGACATGGCCACTCCTGAGAGTCCACCAAAGGCTGATCCTAAGCCTCCGAGCCCTTCAACAGCCGCCGAAGACACAGCTCACCCAGAAGTTGTTGTCACTGGGACGGGTTATCAATTCCCTGATCCCCGTGTGTTAACGAAACACACCTGCCAGGCTGAGACAGGCTCACCAGAAAAGCTCGAGTTTGAATTCCCCGTGTTAGAAAAAATGACTGCAGATGAACTTCATGCTGGTTATTTGAATCGCCTCTCCACAAGCCGTAATATGGAGTTAAAACTTGTTGGACTAATGAAGAAGAAATATGAGGTACTCCTCCTCTCTTACTTTGTCCTTACGCCCTTATGTAGCCCCCAAGAGCTGGTTTAGTACTGCAAATAGTAGACCGGGTCTTCCAATTCTTGTCATAATTCAAATTGCTTAGCTTGTAGCCCCCCAGTATCGGGTTAATATAGATATTAAGCCGATACTTATTTGAAGATTTGATCCAAGTGTAGCCCCCAAGTCCGGGTCATTATAAAAATGATGAGCCGGAACTTCACTGTAAACTTGGAAAGCGCCGTATGTAGCCCCCAAGTGCCGGCTTATCTTTACGAAGATGAGCCGGAACTTCATTGTAGACTTGGAAAGCGCCGTGTGTAGCCCCCAAGTGCCGGCTTATCTTTACGAAGATGAGCCAAAACTTCATTGTTGACTTGGAAAGCGCCGTGTGTAGCCCCCAAGTGCCGGCTTATCTTTACGAAGATGAGCCGGAACTTCATTGTAGACTTGCAGAGAAAACACATACATTAGCCCCCAAGTGTCAAGTATATTGCTTGCTATCTTCTTGAGACTTGTATCGTAATAGCTTCATCAATTGTGCAATTAATATCTCGTCTTGGCGATTTAGACCTCCTGAACTTTTTGTTTTTGTACGATGCAGGAAGCTTTGGATGCGGCTGAGTCTGATCTGACCAGGCTAAAGGAAAATGTTGCTTCGCAACAAACCGCCCGGTCTGAGGCGGAAGAAAAATGGCGGGTTGCCGTTGAAGAACTTAAGAAGGTTGAAGCTGACTTTGCTGCCTTCAAAAAGACTGCTGAGTCTACACAAGCCGCCCTGACCAAACGCGTAGATGATGCCGACCAGCGGCTCAAGCTTGTGTCAGAAGAGCTACAAACCCTCAAGCATCATATATCCCGGATGACTTCTGCTATCTTTGGTAAGTACTGAATACTTAACAAATTTCCTTGCCCTGTTGAAAAAACTGTTCGGGCGGCTTATAATGCCTCACATCTTTGTAGGTCAAAGAAGCCGCCAATTATCTTCTGATAGCTTGTTGAAGCTGAAAGCAGTATACACCTTGACAGAACAGCTATACTGTGGGAACCTTTGCACCATCAAAGCGATGCTGACTGAAAAAAGCATCCCCAAATTCATGAATGGAGTGATAGAGCTCTTGTCAACTCTGCCCAAGCAAATTGATGAGCTTAAATGATCAGCCGCCGGAAAGGGAGCAATGGCCGCGCTAAGCCGGTCTCTGGCCTTTGCCCCTGAACTGACTGCAGAAGAGATGATGGATGGCTTTCCATCCAAGAAGGATGACGGCTCAGACTTTACGGAATCTGACTATGCCAAGTGTATGAAGGCCTCCCGAGTACTCGCATCAACACTTGTCAATGAAATTGACCTGACGTCATACCAGGCGGCTTACGGCGAAGACAGCAAACGAGTGCGCTGCCCAACGTTTGAAGCCAGAGACCTGACTCCTGCACGCCGTAAGACACTCTTTGCTCCTGAAATTGACCCGTCTCCCCTCTTTGGTGAGGCCCAGATTGTAGCTTTAACAAACTGCAACTGGGATGTGGACAATCTTCAGATCGAAGAGGTCGAAGACCCGCCGCAGGATGACCCGCCATCGAGCTGAACACTTGCTTCTTAAGTTGATAACCCGTCTTTCTGAGCCGCCGAGACTGGAAGTGTATAAAAAACTTTTAAGTCTGTTGCATTTTGGGCTCCCTGGAGAGCTTTGTAATAGGCGTAGAAAAACTTGACTGCCTGAGCCGTACCATCGCGTACGTATGAATCTTTGCACAACTTGATGCACTTTGATCTGTCTTGTGTTCTGCTCACAATATCTTGTCATCATATTTCATGGCGGCTTATATTGGGAGATAAGTCCTGCAAACAAACAAGAGAGAGCATGCTCTGTATTGCTGTGAGGGCGGCTTGAAAAAGCACAACCCGGAGATGTTAAATCTTTCATGACCTTGCTTTTTCGAAAAGTCATATGCCGGCTCTTATGGCATGAACTTGTTGTTTGAACTCTTAGCAGTACAGGGTCTCTAGTGAGAGTGACCGTCAACTCTTTTGAACGGCTCAGGGTCTCTAGGCGTGATTAACTGGTAAGAGCAACAACAAACCATAAAGAGGCGCAGCAGGGCATGAGTACCCCAGGGCCCATAAGCTACTTCTCGCGTGAAATAAATCCGTCGTTTGAACCTTAAACAGTGCAGGGTCTTTAAAAGAGTAACTGTTTAAGAGTACGAACAGGCCACATAGCGGAGAGTATGCAGCAGATGGGTGAGTTTATCCTCGCTTTCCGTAAGCTGGCCCTCACGTGACAAGAGCCGCCGGTTGAACCTTGACCAGTACAGGGTCTCTAGTGGGAGTGACTGTCAAATACTTTGAGCAGCTCAGGGTCTCTAATCGAGATTATCTGGTAAGAGTTCGGCGGGTCACCTGACGGAGCAGCAGCAGCATACAGGCAGGTTTAACTCGAACTTGCGGTGGCTGAAGAGCCGATCAAGAGGGTGTGTAAGCTAAACCCGGTAGGTTGGAAGCCCCCAAATGACCTTGGTTGACGGAGTCAACTTGTTGGGTATATAACCCGGCCTTACGGTGGCTGAGGAGCCGATCAAGAGGGTGTGAGTCCACTTTTGCACAATCTGAAGTATATAACAGGCAGAGGCGCCGGCTTGCAGGGATGCCAACTTTATTATATATATAAAAGGTATATACAATGATGATGTACATTGATGGGAGTCGATGACTCAAGTATAGTAAGGCCGCAGATGAGCGATATTCCACGGCCGGTGGGTCTCCTGTCCAGAAGTGCGTGACTCGTCTCGTACTTCAATGAGATAGTATGATCCATTGTTGAGATTTCTGCTGACCACAAAGGGTCCTTCCCATGGAGGAGATAGCTTGTGCGCATCCGTCTGATCTTGAATCAGACGCAACACCAAGTCGCCTTCTTGAAACGTCCGGGTCTTAACTCTGCGGCTATGATAGCGACGCAGGTCTTGTTGATAAATCGCCGATCGAGCCGCCGCCAGATCACGCTCTTCATCCAAAGCATCTAACGCGTCCTTACGCGCTGTCTCATTATCTGTCTCATCGTAAGCCGCCACCCGCGGCGAGTCATGTCGTATATCACTTGGTAACACAGATTCTGCGCCGTAAACGATAAAGAAAGGCGTATAGCTTGTTGACCTATTGGGGGTAGTTCTGATGCTCCAGAGAACCGATGGCAACTCCTCCACCCAACAACACGGCGTTCGCTTTAGGGGAACCATAAGCCGGGGCTTGATGCCTCTCAAGATCTCCTGGTTAGCACGCTCTGCCTGACCATAGGATTGTGGATGAGCAACCACAGAAACATCAAGCCGGATGTGCTCACTTTCACAGAACGCCTGCATAGCCCCCTTGGACAGGTTTGTGCCATTGTCCGTGATGATACTATGAGGGTAACCAAAACGGTAGATCAATTTTTTGACAAACTGAACCGCCGTAGCCGCGTCACACCTGCTGACCGGCTCAGCCTCAACCCACTTGGTAAACTTATCCACCGCCACCAAAAGGTGGGTCTTCTTGTCTTTAGATCTCTTGAAGGGCCCGACCATATCAAGCCCCCAGACCGCAAATGGCCAGGTGATTGGAATCATCCGCAGTTCCTGAGCCGGTACGTGAGCACGTCGCCCGAACTTCTGACATCCATCACACTTGATGACCAAGTCTTCCGCATCCTTATGAGCCGTCAGCCAGAAAAAACCATGCCGGAAAGCCTTGGCCACCAAAGATTTTGAGCCGGCGTGATGACCACAATCGCCGGCGTGAATTTCATTTAAAATCTCCTTACCATCTTCAGGAGAAACGCAACGCTGAAAAACGCCAGTGACGCTGCGCTTATGTAACTCGCCATTGATGATAGTCATAGATTTAGATCGCCTTATGATTTTTCTCGCCAAAGTCTCGTCCTCGGGTAACTCGCCACGAGTCAAGTATGCCAGGTAAGGCAACGTCCAGTCAGGGATAGCATGCAGAGCCGCCACCAGCTGCCCCTCCGGGTCAGGTATAGCCAGATCCTCCTCTGAAGGTAGTTTAACAGACGGGTGATATAAGACATCCAAGAAAACGTTAGGCGGTACCGGCTTACGCTGAGAGCCCAGACTTGACAATGCATCAGCCGCCTCGTTCTTGCGACGGTCAATATGATCCACCTGATAACCCTTGAAGTGTCCAGCAATGATATCCACTGCCTGACGATAAGCCGCCATTCGTGGGTCTTTGGAATCCCACGTGCCTGATACTTGCTGAGCCACGAGGTCTGAGTCGCCAAGACATCTAACCCGGCTCAGGTTCATCTCCTTAGCCACACGGAGGCCATGAAGTAAAGCCTCATACTCAGCTGCATTGTTAGTACAAGGAAACATCAGCCTTAGCACATAGCAAAACTTGTCACCTCTAGGGGAAGTTAAGACAACTCCAGCCCCTGACCCTTCCAACTGTCTGGATCCATCAAAGTGAATCGTACAGTATGTGTTATCCGGCTTCTCCTCAGGCGACTGACACTCTGTCCAGTCATTTATAAAGTCCACCAGGGCTTGAGACTTGACGGCCGTGCGAGGCACATATTTCAAATTAAGAGGCCCAAGCTCTAATGCCCACTTAGCAATCCTGCCAGTGGCTTCTCTGTTTTGAATTATGTCTCCCAATGGGGCAGAGCTAACCACAGTGATCTGGTGTCCCAATAAGTAATGCTTCAACTTACGATTTGCCATGAACACCCCATATATTAGTTTCTGCCAATGCGGGTACCTTTGCTTGGACTCGATCAAGACTTCACTGACGTAGTAAACCGGCCTCTGAACCGGGTACTCTTTCCCTGCCGCCACATAGAGGAGTAAAGGTTACTTCTCAGCCGGAGCGGCCAAGACCGGCGACTTAGCCAGCTGCTTCTTGAGCGCCTCAAGCGCCTCACCCGCCGCATTACTCCAGACAAAGTTGTCTGTTTTCTTCATCATCTGATACAAAGGAATAGCCTTCTCACCTAGGCGGCTTATGAACCGGCTTAATGCAGCGATCCGACCCGCCAGGCGCTGAACGTCATTGATGCACGCCGGCTCAGACAGGGAGGTAATAGCCTTTATCTTGTCCGGATTAGCTTCAATACCACGCTCAGAGACTAGAAACCCCAAGAGCTTGCCTGCAGGTACCCCGAAAACACACTTTGCCGGGTTAGGCATCATCTTGTAAACCCGCAAATTATCGAACGTTTCCTTCAGGTCGTCAAGTAGAGTCTCCTTTTTTCTTGACTTGACCACAATATCATCCACATAAGCATGAACATTGCACCCAATTTGACCATGAAGACAGTTCTGCACACAACGCTGGTAAGTCGCCTGGGCACTCTTGAGCCCAAAAGGCATAGATACATAGCAGAAAGCACCAAAAGGCGTAATAAAAGCCGTCTTCTCTTGGTCTTTAACTGCCATCTTGATCTGATGATACCCTGAATAAGCATCCAGGAAGCATAAACTCTCACAACCCGCCGTTGCATCAATAATCTGGTCGATACAGGGGAGAGAAAATGGGTCAACTGGACAGGCCTTGTTAAGATCCGTGTAATCCACACACATACGCCACGTGCCGTTCTTCTTGAGTACTAACACCGGGTTAGCAAGCCACTCCGGGTGAAAAACTTCAATGATGAACCCTGCTGCCAAGAGCCGGGCCACTTCTTCTCCAATAGCCTTACGCCTCTCCTCATTGAATCGCCGGAGGAACTGTTTGACCGGCTTAAACTTAGGATCCACATTAAGGTGGTGCTCAGCGAATTCTCTCGGTACACCCGGCATGTCAGAAGGCTTCCATGCGAAGATGTCCCGATTCTCACAGATGAATTCGATGAGCGCGCTTTCCTATGCGGGGTCCATGTTAGCCCCGATAGTGAACTGCTGTGATGAGTCGCCCGGCGTGAAGTCCACCAACTTGGTATCTTCTGCCACAAACTTGAGGGGCGGCTCAGATTCCGTGTTAGGCTTCTTTAATGGAGTCATATCTTCCGGGTCAACATTTTCCTTATAAAACTTGAGCTCTGCCTCAGCACAACTTGACTCTGCGTAGGCTGCATCACCTTCCTCACACTCAAGAGCCGTCTTCCGATCACCATGCACGGTAATCGTTCCATTCAACCCGTGCATCTTGAGTTGTAAGTAAACATAGCAAGGCCTAGCCATGAACTTGGCGTAAGCCGGCCGTCCAAACAGAGCGTGATATGGGCTCTTGATTTTGACCACTTCAAACCACAAAGACTCCACCCTGTAGTTGAATTCATCACCAAAAGCTACCTCCAAAGAAATCTTTCCCACTGGATAAGCTGATTTTCCGGGCACCACACCGTGAAAAACTGTTGAAGAGGGCTTAAGATCCTTGTCAAGCAAACCCATCCGGCGGAAAGTGTCATAATACAGGATGTTGATGCTACTGCCACCATCCATAAGTACTTTAGTGAACACGTATCCTCCCACTTGGGGGGCAACTACCAAAGCCAGCTGCTCCGGGTTATCAACACGCGGCGGGTGATCCTCCCTACTCCATGTTATGTCAAACTCAGACCACTTTAAATACTGCGGGAGAGCCGACATGACTGCATTAACCGCCCGCTTACGCACCTTCCGGTCTCGCTTGTCGAGGCTGGTTGTAAAAACATGATACTGACCCCCGCTGAGCTGTTTCGGGTTACTCTGGTACCCCGATTGGTTATTCTGCTGCTGGCCTCCACCGCCAGGCTGTTGATGATGACCTCCTTGATTGCCTTGACCCTGGTAACCGGATCCTGAGCCGCTAGCACCAAAGCCGGCTCCTGAGCCGCCCGACACTGAACCGCCTGACGGACCATTACCGTTATTACGATGCTGTTGAAGGCTGTAATCCCGGAACTGCCGCATAATACTGCAATCCCTCCAAGTATGGCCTGCCGGCTTATCAGGCCGGCTGTGCTCCGGACAAGGTTTGTTGAGCATCTCATCCAGGTTGAAAGGAGGTTTGCCCTTGTTAAAGGGTGGCCTGAAATTCCCATTGCCCTTAGCACCATTGTTCCCAGCGCTGGTGTTCGCCACCAATTCTGACCCGCCGTCCGGGTTCTTCCGCTTGCCCGAGTTGCTATTACCAGCCGCGTTTTGCTGTTGACCCTTGCCATTGTTCTTTTTCTTACCCTGACCCGATTTCTCATCATCGGAGCCAGGGTCCTTCGTGTTATCGGAGTCTGCATACTTGGTGAGATCTGCCATGAGCTCCCCCATATCCTGGCACGTGCGCTTGAGCCGGCCAAGCTTCGGCTTCAAAGGCGTGAAGTGGCAATTCTTCTCTAGAATCAAAACTGCTTGAGCTGCCGTAATCTGTTCAGAAGAGTGGATGATGGTTGAGACCCGCCGGTCCCAGTGATGAGCCGACTCGTTGTCACGCTGCACACAATGGTCCAAATCCACAATCGTCATGGGCTGCTTGCACGTTCCTTGGAAATTTTTGATGAATTTCACCTTCAATTCGGCCCAGGAATTAATGGTGTTGGGTGGCAAGCCCTTCAACCACGTGCGAGCCGGCCCTTCCAGCATCATGATGAAATATTTGGCACATACTGCGTCACTGACGTCTAACATCTCCATGGCCAGCTCATAGCTTTCGATCCAAGCCTCTGGAGGTAGGTCAGCAGTATAATTGGGCACCTTGCGAGGACCCTTGAAATCCTTCGGCAGACGCTCGTTCCGTAGAGCCGGCGCTAAGCACGGCACTCCCACAGCCCTGGAGGTTACTCCTGCTCCTACTGAGATGGAAGGTGCAACTGTGGGTTCCTGATAAGCCGCCGCCGCCGCCAGATCCGCCGCTTCTCGCTGTGCCCTTGCCCGATCCACCAGCGCCTGAGCATCCAGAGCCGCCCGATCGACTCGCGGCGGGTTCCGATGTCGTTCACTGCTCGAAACCGCCGGTGACTCATAGCGCCAGCTGTAGCTGCGGCTGGGGATGGGGGTTGAATGCACGCGACTCTGGCTATAAGTGTATTTCTCCTGCTGGGCCACCGCCGTCCGCAGGCATCCAATAGCGTTCCGCACCTCCTCTGCAAAAGGTGCCTCGTCGGGGATGGGAATTGTATCAAGCCTGGTGGCCGCCGCCAACATGTTCTGCGCCGGGTTAGAATAATGACCCGGTGGCATCGGAAAAAGTTGTGGCGGGATCTGATTCCGGCGGGGCGGGTCTGGCTGCTGATGCTGAACCGCCGCCCGGCTTCCAGGTACTTCCGCCGTCCGGGTTACGGTCAAAGGCACATTCCGTCCCGTCCCTGGCGTGTTAAAAAGATTTCTGGCTTCATATTGATCCGGCAGGCGGGATTGATGCCTCATCCGATGAACCGCCGCTGCAGACTGCTGCTCTAGCTCAAGGCGGAAAGCATCCGCCCTAAGACGCTCCGCCTCAGCATCCATCTGGGCCTTCATCCCGTTGATTTCCTGTTGGACTCCGGCCATCTGGTTCTTCAACCTCATGATCTCCGCGTTGCGGGCCGCTTGGTTTTCAGCAGTGACCTCGGTTTCCATCAGGGTTGTAAGCTCGTTCATCAGATCCAGAAGAACTTGAGCCGGCGGCCTGCCAGCTCCAGACCCGGTTGCACCGGCGACTGTGCTACTGGGGGCAGGCGCTGAACCCGCCATGAAGACGGCAGCGTGGCTCGGCGGCTCGTAATCCTCCGGCTCATGATACTCTGACTTGGGGTAAGGCTCGACGTAGCCCCCGAGCCCACCGTTATGAAGCTGATAGATCGATTCCGTCTCCCCGCTCGAGGAACCATCCTCTGAGCAGATGAGCGTTTCTTCCCGCGACATAGAGCCCTCAAGCTCCATGCCCTGGGTGAAGCCGACGAAGATATGCTTCCTGCCCGGGTTAACACGGGTGGGTTGCACGCGTCGGGCGGGTTGCACGCGCCGGGCCGGCTCGACGATGTCGGTGGAGACGTCCGGCCCGGGTTCAGATCCGCCGATCTTGCCGATGAAGACGTGCATTCCGCCGAAGGGGACCCGGAACCCGTACTCAATTGAGTCAGCCTCGGGGCCCCAGCCGGCGTCGTCGATGTAGAGCTTGCCGCGGCGACTCTTGGTCATCCTGCCAACAGCGTACCCCTCGATCCCCGGGAGAGAACCCTTTGAGAACTCCACACCACCGAGCGCTAGCCCCACGGTGGGCGCCAACTGTCGTGGTTTTGTCACGGCAGATGTCCGAAGACTTAGGTTTGAGGCCATCACTAAGGCGGTGGACTCAAAGGGGTTGGTCGAGATGAAGGGCACGAGTTTACCCAGGTTCGGCCCCTCAAGAAGAGGTAAAAGCCTACGTCCTGCTTGTGTTGTATTGATTGGAGTATCGATTACAAGGGAGCGGATTCGCTTGACCTAGTTCTCGATTGATTGGTTTCTGTTTAAGCCGCCCCAGGGTCTCGCCTTTATATAGGAGGTCAAGGCCCTGGGTTACACGAGTCCCAAACAGACTGACACAACGTAGTTTATCCTGCCTCTAAGCCGCCTTGCCATCTTGGACAAGCCGTCTCCGGGCGGCTCAACCGCCCGGGTCTCACACCATCTTCCGTCTCCGGGCCTTCGTTTTGGCCCGCCTGGTAAGCCGCTATGCGGCCTGGCCTTCATCTTCCGGCCCACCTTAAGGGTCTTGCTTATGAGCCGCCAGGTATGACCCGGCCCCTACTGGGCGGGTCTTACCATGGGGTTATAGCCCCAACAAGATCGAAGACGGGGTTCTCTACGTGTTTATTCTCTTTGGTCGTAGGGATCCCGTACTATTAAGAGGGAATCCACATTGGAAGGTCTTGGGTGAATCAGTTCTTTCGCACATCTGTCTTCACCCAACTCACTCCTCCACATCATAGAGAGAGAGGCCCCTCTTTCCTTCCTGCTTGCCAGGTGCACCGCTGTCCCGACCTAATGCACTGCTCGCTCTAAGCTTCCGGTTTGACCACCACTTCAGGGATGATACCCTGGAGGTGCTGCCCTGAGTTGTCCCCAGCGGTTGTACCGCTGCCCCCGGGCGGTTGTACCGCCAAATGCTGGGTGACCCAGGGTGGCAGCTCTGGACGGTTGAACCGGCCCAGCACCGGGCTTCAACCGGACTTGGTCCTATTGAGCTCCGGTTGTTGGGCGGACCTGGACCAGTTGTACCGCTATATTCATATAGCCCGGTACAACCGATGTCCCGAGCGGTTGTACCGCTTAGGACTTTGCCTGGTCCGGGGCTCTGGCCGGGCTGCTGCATCCGGGCCACCGTTCTGTTTAGGTTCGGTGGTAGGGCGGTTGTTGACCGGTTGTACCACTATTTTCATATAGCCCGGTACAACCGGGGTCCAGAGCGGTTGCACCGCTTAGGACTTTGCCTGGTCCAGGAGTCTGGCCGGGGTGCTGCTTCCGGGCCACCTCTCTGTTGTGGTCCGGTGGTAGGGCGGTGGTTGGCCGGTTGTACCGGTCTTACCGGTTATACCGGTTGTACCGCCCGCCACTCCGGTTGTACCGCTCCATGCAATTCTGGCAGTAACGGTTGGAAAAGGGGGGGTCCTATATAAGGAGGTGCTTCTTCCACCTCTCCCATATCTCTTACCTCTCTCTCTCCACCATTGATGCCCGTTGAGCTTTCTTGCCCGATCTCTCTCTCTAGCCACCTAAACTTGTTGTCTTGCTAGGGATTGAAGGAGGAGATCTAGATCTATACTTCCACCAAAGGAAAATTAATTCCCCCGTACTTTCTTGTGTGGATTTTGTTACTCTTGGGTGTATGAGCACCCTAGACGGAAGAGGTCACCCCGAAGCCATATTCCGTTGTGGTGAAGCTTCGTGGTTTCGTTGGGAGCCTCCAATTAAGTTGTGGAGAGAGCCCCAACCTTGTTTGTAAAGGTCCAGTTGCCGCCTTCAAGGGCACCACTAGTGGAATCATGGCATCTCGCATTGTGTGAGGGCGTGAGGAGAATACGGTGGCGCTAGTGGCTTCTTGGGGAGCATTGTGCCTCCACACCGCTCCAACGGAGACGTACTTCCCTTTATCGGGAGGGAACTTCGGTAACACATCCTCGTCTCCATTGGTTCCACTTGTGATTACTTCTTACCCTTACTTTGTGCAAGCTATTTGTATTGTTTATCTCCTTGCTTGTATGGTTATTGTTGTTAGCATCATATAGGTTATTCACCTAGTTGCATATCTAGCCAACCTATTTATTGCTAAGCCTAATTTGTTAAAGAAAAGTTAAAAAGTGATAGTTGCCTATTCACCCCCCCCCCTCTCTCTAGTCAACCATATCGATCCTTTCAGTTGCTATATCAATAAAGCCTATTTCAATGATTAATTCTTTTTTTTAAAGGAACATTGATTAATTAGTTAGCCATACGTGTTTTCTTTTTTGAATGCGTTTGCCATACGTGTCAATCCTTTCGTTTCCTGCTAGTGCATGTCATTTCAGAAACAACTTTCGTAACAAATGCCATAATATCCTGGCCAAAATTCTCAAGATAAATATTGATGGCAGTTTTAACAAGGAATCAGGAACAGGCGGTTGGGGAATTTTTTTTAAAGGATTACCCCCGGCCTCTGTATCTGGGCGATGCATGCAGTCATTTTACCCCCAAGACCTTACAAAGTAGTACATCATGTAGTCTGAAGTCATCATCTTAGCAACATCTATTGCTACTCCTATCCACTTGATGAAGGGGTGCCGATAGTCCGAGCCAAATACCAAACAGACATCGCACAAATGACTAACATCTAAAGTCGGAGGCCCCAACCAAGCCACATACTGTGTGTGGGGCACAAACCGGTCCGACACACTCTCATGTGTCGTCGGCGCCATCTTCCACCAATCCATCTTCAGAGCAGAAACTAACGCACCGACTTTGCCAGGCCTCTATGCCATCGACGCCACCATGACGCCACACAGCGTCCACCACGTTGTGCTCGTCCATCAAGACGCAACCGCCGCCGATACTCCGACGTACCATGCCGCCAAGACTCGTCGTCGTCAATGCGGTAGATACGACGCCAGACCACCTCCTGATCCCGATCGCCGCCAACGTCTTCTCAACGGTGTCCAACATCCACATAGCTCCCAAGGCGGCGCCTTCAAGAAGGAAACGACGACGAAGGAGCCGTCGCCGCCTGTTAGCACTCATTTTTGGCAGAAGGCGACTCAAGGTTGATGGCCCGCCGCCAGGATGACCCGGTGTGGCGATGACTCGGCTAGTGACAGCTCAAGGATTACTGCTAAGGAGGCGCCATTGTGAAAGAGATGTAGCAGCCCAGAGAGGTGGATTATCAGCTCAACAATTCAATAACCGGCAATAGAATTCAGCTCAAGGTCAAAACCGGCTCAACATGGATTCGGTTTCACAGTACCGGCGACTCTGAGCCGCCGCTAGCATATTGAGCCGGCGTAGTTCAACGGCTGTTGATCATGTTATGTCCCAGTTCACAGGATTATCAAAGGCTGACGAGATTGAGACCCGGCAAGGCGGCTGATCAGCAAAGCGGCGGATTACGAAGCAAAGTGAGCTGGCGTCAACACAGAGGAGCAACGGGTGACTCAGGGAGCCAAAGAGCAACGGGCGACTCAGGGAGCCAGGAGCAACGGGCGACTCAAGGAGCCAAGAGCAACGGGCGATTCAGGAAGCCAAGAGGAAAGGGCGACTCAGAAAGCCAGGGTCTATAAGCCGGCTCTACAGCTCAGAAGAAGGAAAGCTGACTGCGAGAAGCTGAAGGTGGACTCAGAAGACTAAGGCCGGCCCATGCTTTCGGCGACTCACACTGTAAACCGGCCCAATAGAGAGTCCGAGCCCAAGACGGCCCTGGCGGGTGACTTACCTAGCTAGGGTTAGACACCGACTCTGATTGTAACTTGTAATCCGTGTAGGAGTCTCTTACTTGTACGGGAAGTCCAGCCGCCTCATATATATGTGAGAGGTGATGGCCGATTGAAGGGAGCACACAATCGACATATCAATACAATCTACTTTTTACCCCTTAACCCTTGTTCATGCTTCCGTTATTCGGCGACTTAGCATAAGTTCATCGAATATCGACAACCGAGCCGGGGGCGAGCGAATCGACCAGGTTCAGCCAATCGTCGCCGGCTCCCTCCGACGGGGTCCCTCCCGAGGAACCGGGGCGTCTGGTCCCAAAAGCGCCGGCTTACTGTCTTGCGTATCGCGCTGTGAGCCGGCCTCCCGCGAGGCGAGTTGCGGTGCATCACCCCCGGCTCTGCGGGTACACGTTGACGTGTTCGTGTGCGAACACACTTTTTGGCGACTCCGCTGGGGACGATTCGATCTAAAATTGGACAGCAATGACCAATTCTAAGACCGACGCCGCTGGCATCAGCACTGACAACATCATCAAACCGGCTCTTGAGGAGCTGCCAGAAGCACAACGCCAAGGCTTGGCGGCTTGGGAGAAGAAGCGTGACGAGGAGTTCAAGGTGTTGCGGCTGAAGCAGGCTGAAGCAGATCGGGAGCTGTATCTGGCGAGTCTCAAGAAGGATCGGCAAGGAGTCATCTCACCGATCAAAGAGCCGGAATACGTGCCTCTGAACATCAAGATCAGCCAACCCGCCGTAAGCAATAGCCCCTTTACTCCTGAGCAATTAGCCGAAATCCATTATCATATTGGACAAAGTACAAATAATATTTATGATGTGATGCTGGAACGTGATAAGGCTAAAGAAAACACGCCGCTAAGCTGGCCATCGGAGTTACAGCCGATGAGCCAGAATAAAGATAACCGGCTTATGCCTATGCTGTCAAGTCCGACTCCCATCCAAAGCATACCTTATTCGGCTAGACAGCCGGATCAAACAGTACGTTTTGGAGATGAGCCGGCGCCGACTCAGAATTCGGCTCTCTGGGCACAAGCCGCCCCTTTGACCAACTCATCCACTGTGCTGGCTCAATCGTACAACATGGACGATATGGTGGCCAAGCTGAGGAGTGAGTTGGATCAGATGGCTTACGATAAATTCGGGATAACACTAAAGCCTAGAAATTATACTAAGCCCTATCCCGAATATTTTGATTTACAACCTTATCCCCCTGGTTACCGAGTTCCAGAATTTTCTAAGTTCAATGGGGTGGATAATAAATCAACATGGGAACACATTAGTCAGTATTTGGCTCAACTAGGTGAAGCCAATCATGAGCATCATAAAGTTCGCTTGTTCTCATTATCTTTAACCGGCACTGCTTTTTCATGGTTTTCTGCTTTAGCTCCTAATTCCATACATACTTGGTTTCATTTAGAGCGGAAGTTTCATGAACACTTTTTTGCCAGAGAAATTGAGTTAAAATTATCTCACCTTACATCGGTTAAGCAAAAGCATGAAGAGTCGGTATCCGACTATGTCAAAAGGTTTAGGAACACAAGAAACCGATGTTATAGCTTAGCTATAACTGAGAGGGATATGGCCGACTTAGTACTTAATGGTTTACGATCCCATTTAAAAGAAAAATTAGAGGGGTATGAGTTCCTAAGTGTCGGCCAAGTGCAAGAAAAGGCTCTGGTTCAGGAGAGCCGGGCCAATGAGATGAAAGAATCACATCGGGTGAGCCGGAGCCGGCTTAACACCATCGAGGGGAGTGCCGGCTCAGACGAGCAAACCGATATTTATACTGCTGAGTTTGTTTGGCCGGGTAAAGCCAAACCGTATGTGTGTGATGATCTTAAGCCGGTTCATAAGAATCGGGAAGATGAGTTTAAATGTACTTTCGACGTAGGCAAGTGTGATAGAATATTTGACACCTTGTTGAAAGACAAAATTATAAAGATCAATCATGTCATACCACCGCTTGAAGAGACAAGGCGGCGGGCTTATTGCAAATATCATCATTCTTTCTCTCATGCCACTAACGATTGTAATGTTTTTCGTCGACAGGTCCAATCGGCCCTTAATGACGGACGATTGTGCTCTGCTAGCATGGCAATTGATCAACAGCCGTTCCCAATGAACGCGCTAGACCTGGAGGGAAAAAAGATACTCATTCGGCCAGAGACGGCCGGATCATCTAACAAAGCTAACGTTGTTGTTGGTGAGCCCAGGGACACGCAAGCCGGCAACATGGTGACTGGGAGGAAAGCGACTATAAGTCGAGAACCCGGCGGCAAGGAGGTTATCAAGATTACCATCAGCAGTCCTACGCTCGGGGGGCAACAGGAAGAGCCGCCCAGATCACCGCAAAGGTTTATTAAGCCGAAGAGCCCGGAAGTCGGCCAGTGGCGGGTTAACACAGCTAATGCTAGGTACAAACGCATTAAGCCAACTTTCGACATGTTGATGAGCAAGTATGTCAGACAAGCCGGCTCAAGCACAAGCCGGCCCTATGGAAAGCATTCAAGGTCACCGGCAGAGTTCAGTCGGTACGTTAAGCCAGCTGTAGCAAAGACGCCACCTCTGAAAAGCACTTTTGACAAAAGCCGGCTAGGGCCAGTAAGTGGGCTCAAGGAGCATATGCCAAGTTCAGAGAGAGGAAAGGTGTGGCGTGTCAAGCCGCGAGCTGTTAGGGCTGGTGGGCCGGAAAACATGTATGGCGGCTCACTTACCATCGGCAGCCAGATACTGAAAATAAAAGAACCGGTTATAGAGCCGGCAAGAGGCAGACCGATACTTGTTATCGGGCCTAACAGCGCGGCGAATGACCATGAAGCTAGCTCCAGTCAGACTGAGTCGCGTGACCCAAAATACACTTAACCAAGATGGTGCCCTGTCGGGTTAACCAAGACGCAGAAGAGAAAACTGCAAAGGTTGAGGAATCAAGAGAAGGCTGCAGAAGAAGCTGAGCGGCTCAGGGATGCAGGTTTTAACAAGGATCGCCCAATGATACGTTCTCAAGTCTGGGTGCCTAAGCTGGCAGAGTTCATAACCCAAACACCCGGCATACTGGACTCTGTGCTGGAGAAGGGCAAAAAGCCGGTTGAAATACCGGCTGTTACTTATTCATCGTGGGCTGATGAGGTTGAAGCTGCAAACCTAGCAAGAGATAAGCCAGCCACTGACGAGTCGGTAATGTCACAACTCACCTCAGAGGATTCAGCGGTGAATGAGTCAGCAATGACAGAACCAATGCTGAGAGAGTCGGTAACCATAGACTCAGCCATGGATGACCTGTCAGGCAAGTCAGCGGCTGACGAGGAGCTTCCAAACCTCGTGACAGACGAGCCGCCAGTCCCAGGAGAGTCGGCCATTGATGACCCGCCAGGCGAGTCAGCAGAAGATGAAGAGCTTCTGAACTATGAAGGAACGCCGACTCATATGAGCATGGACATTAACATGGTATACTATCTGTCTGATGAGTTTCGTGCCGTTGACGAAACCGGTTCAGTAGCTCAAATGAACTTCGGACCCAAGAACGTCATCTTCGAGAAGCCGGAGGAACCGGTTAAGCATCTCAAGCCTTTGTATATCAAAGGGCACATCAATGGGAAGCCGATTACCAGGATGATGGTTGATGGCGGTGCTATGGTCAATCTGATGCCTTATTCAGTCTTCAAAAGGTTACAACTTGATGATAATGACTTGATGAAGACGAACATGGTACTCAACGGGTTCAAAGGCGGAGAAGGAGTGGAAGCTAAAGGGGTTATCAGTTTAGAGCTCACCGTTGGAAACAAGACCTTGGCCACTGCCTTCTTTGTTGCTGAGGTGCAAGGGAATTACAATGTGCTACTAGGACGAGACTGGTTACATGCAAACCAGTGCGTTCCATCTACTCTGCATCAACAGCTGGTTCAATGGGTTGACGATGAAGTGGAAATCGTCCCTGCAGATAACTCGGCCTGCATTGCATTGGCCGAGTCACTAGTTGACTGGCAACACTCCACTGCTACATGTCTTTCGGGGCGTGACTTGTCCGGGTTTGATTTCCTAAGCGCTACCAGAGACGGGTTTGTGCCAGTATCTTTAAAGCCGGTTGGTGAAAACCGGCTTAGACTCAAGTGAATGGATAACAACGATGAGTGGCTCCAAAGCCGGCTTGACAAGTATCGGGCCAACAAGAACGATATGTTTGAAACTATTGAAGAGCCCGGCGACTTGGACAAATTGGGGCAAGGCTTTACGTCGGCTGACCGTCTTGAAGAGGTGGACCTTGGAGACGGCACAGTGCCAAAGCCGACGTTTATAAGCCGGAATCTAGAAGCCGGCTATAAGCAGGAATTAGTCGCCCTGATCAAAGAGTATGCAGACTGCTTCGCATGGGAGTATCATGAGATGCCTGGGTTAAGCCGCCAGCTCGTTGAGCATCGGCTGCCCATCAAAGCCGGCTTTAGACCTTACAAGCAGCCGGCTCGAAAGTTTAATCCACAGATATATGGCCGGGTCAAGGAAGAGATCGGCCGGCTTATCCAAGCAAAGTTCATCCGGCCCTGTAAATATGCTGAGTGGGTTTCAAATATTGTCCCGGTTGAGAAAAAGGGGTCAGGAAAGATAAGGGTATGCATAGACTTCAGAGATTTAAATCGAGCTACACCCACAGATGAGTATCCTATGCCAATAGCCGATATGCTTATCAACGAAGCCTCAGGACACAAGATTATCAGCTTCTTGGACGGTAACGCAGGGTATAACCAGATATTCATGGCCGAAGAGGACTCGGCTAAGACGGCATTTCGCTGCCCCGGCTTTGTTGGTCTATTTGAGTGGGTAGTGATGACCTTTGGATTAAAGAACGCTGGTGCTACTTATCAAAGAGCGATGAACTTAATATTTCATGACCTTCTTGGAGTCATACTAGAAGTCTACATTGATGACGTGGTGGTTAAGTCGGACGGCGGGTTAAATCATTTGGCCGACTTACGACTGACGTTTGAGAGGATGAGAAAGTATGGCTCAAGATGAATCCGTTGAAGTGTGCCATTGGCATATCAGCTGGGAAGTTTCTGGGTTTCATCATACATGAGCATGGCATAGAGGTTGACCCGGAAAAGGTTAAAGCTATTCAAAAGGTACAGGCGCCGGCTTGCAAAAGAGACATGCAGAAGTTCCTCGGTAAGGTCAATTATTTGAGGCGGTTTATTGCTAACCTGTCCGGGAAAGTCGATGCATTTACTCAGATTCTTCGGCTTAAGAACGATGATGAATTCACTTGGGGGACAGAACAGCAAGAGGCGTTTGAAAGGATAAAGACGTGCTTATCAACCCCTCCGGTTCTAAGAGCGCCGGCTCACGGTCGGCCATCCCGGCTCTACATTGCTGCTGAAGAGAGAGTGATAGGAGCCGCCTTAACCCAAGAAGCCGAAGGGAAAGAGTATGTCATCACATACATAAGCCGCCGTTTGATAGACGCCGAGTCAAGATACATCTTTGTGGAAAAATTGTGCTTATCCCTTTATTATGCCTGCACTAAGCTACGCCACTACCTCTTATCTAGTGAGTGTAAGGTGGTGGGTCAGACCGATGTTCTCAGACACATGATTCAAATGCCGATTCTCAGCGGACGAATCGGCAAGTGGGCGTATGGGTTAATTGAGTATGACCTGGCTTATGAATCTCTCAAATCTGTGAAAGGCCAGGTTGTAGCTGATTTCATTGTTGAGCATCGGATTGACCCGGAGCAAGAAGCCGGCTTACACGTTGTGTCGGCTAAGCCGTGGCGGCTCTATTTTGATGGCTCAGTTTGCAAGAATGGGCAAGGAGCCGGCGTTGCATACATCTCACCCCACGGTACTGTATTTGAAGCCTCCTGCCGGCTTAACTACTTTTGTACTAACAATCAAGCCGAATATGAAGCACTTCTATTCGGGCTCGAGCTTTTAGTCAATGCAGGGGTTTCTCATATCGAGGCATATGGTGATTCGTTGCTAATTGTTCAACAAGTGGCAGAAGTGTTTCAGTGCAACGACGAATCACTCAACATGTACCTTGACAAATGCTTAGACATCATAGCAGGCCTGGATTACTTTTCTATCTCTCACGTGTCTAGGCAGGATAATTGGCTTGCCAATGAGTTAGCACAACAGGCATCAGGCTATCATGTCCACAGAGGCATGTTCTTCATAGCAGAAAAGCCGATGTTGATTGCTGCTAACTCAGAGAAGGCCGGCTCTGGTAAGTCGGCTGGTGAAGGAAAAGCCGTTTCAGGCGAGTCGGCTGACAAGGGAGACGCTGGCTTAGATAAGCCGGCTGATGGAGAAGAAGCCGGCTCAGATGAATCGGCTGCTGAGGAAGGGGCAACCCGGATTTCTGACTGGAGAGCACCTATCGTGAGTTATCTGAAGGATCCGAGTCAGAGAACAGACAGTGCCGTTCGGCGACTTGCTCTCAAGTATACACTAGATAATGGCGACTTATGCCGCCGAACGGCTGATGGTCTCCTGCTGAAGTGCCTGGATGAGGATCAGGCCAGAGTCACCATGGGAGAGGTACATAACGGTTTATGTGGAACACATCAGTCGGCTCATAATATGAAGTCCATGCTCCGGCGAGCCGGATTCTATTGGCCGACGATGATCAATGACTGCTTCAAATACTATAAGGGGTGTGAGGCTTGCCAGAAGTTTGGGGACATCCAGCTAGTTCTGGCTTCCAGGCTCAATCCTATCATAAAACCGTGGCCTTTCCGGGGTTGGGCACTTGATTTTATTGGCATGATTCACCCGGCTTCATCAAAAGGGCATCGGTTCGTGTTGGTTGCCACAGATTATTTTACCAAGTGGTCTGAAGCAGTACCTCTCAGGAACATGACTCACAAGGAGGTAATTCAATTCATTACTGAGCATATTGTTCACAGATTCGGTATTCCACAGACTCTCACTACAGATCAAGGAACTTCCTTCATGGTAAAGGAGGTTAGACAGTTTGCCGAATCACTTGGGATCAAGATGCTCAGTTCATCTCCATATTATGCTCAAGCCAATGGACAGGCCGAATCTAGTAATAAAATCTTGATCAAGTTGATTAAGAAAAAGGTCAAGGATCACCCAAGGCGGTGGCATGAGGTACTATCCGAAGCATTATGGGCTCACCGGGTCTCAAGGCATGGGGCTACCAAGGTTACTCCTTTTGAGTTAGTATATGGGCAAGAGGCCGTCTTACCAGTTGAGGTGAATCTGGCCGCCTTAAGGTTTGCTAAGAAGAACGATTTGTCGGCTGATGACTACTACGGCTTGATGATGGATAACCTAGACGATGTAGCCGACAAACGATTAAAGGCTCTAAGGGACATTGAGAAGGAAAAGTTGCGGGTGGCAAGGACTTACAATAAGAGAGTCCGGCTCAAAGATTTTCAGGTTGGCGACTTAGTGTGGAAGGTTATACTACCAGTTGGCTCCAAAAGCCAGAAATTTGGCAAGTGGTCACCAAGTTGGGAAGGACCGCTGCGAGTCGCCAGAATAACACCCAGCAACTCTTATTTGGTGGAAACTTTGGAGGGCGACTTACTACCTCGAGCTATCAACGGAAAACACTTAAAGAAGTTCCACCCAAGTGTGTGGCAATCCGCCTAAGATCGTGGTTATGGCCGATGAGTACAAACATCGCCCTTAGACCTTATGGCCGATGAGTACAAACATCGCCCTTAGACCACGTGGCCGATGAACGTAAGCATCGTCCTTAGTCAAAAATCCTACATGAAGTATTTTCTAGCACGCAAGCTCTGCTAGAAAACAGGGGGGCATATGTTAGCACTCATTTTTGGCAGAAGGCGACTCAAGGCTGATGGCCCGCCGCCAGGATGACCCGGTGTGGCGATGACTTGGCTAGTGACAGCTCAAGGATTACTGCTAAGGAGGCGCCATTGTGAAAGAGATGTAGCAGCCCAGAGAGGTGGATTATCAGCTCAACAATTCAATAACCGGCAATAGAATTCAGCTCAAGGTCAAAACCGGCTCATCATGGATTCGGTTTCACAGTACCGGCGACTCTGAGCCGCCGCTAGCATATTGAGCCGGCGTAGTTCAAAGGCTGTTGATCATGTTATGTCCCAGTTCACAGGATTATCAAAGGCTGACGAGATTGAGACCCGGCAAGGCGGCTGATTAGCAAAGCGTCGGATTACGAAGCAAAGTGAGCTGGCGTCAACACAGAGGAGCAACGGGTGACTCAGGGAGCCAAAGAGCAACGGGCGACTCAGGGAGCCAGGAGCAACGGGCGACTCAAGGAGCCAGGAGCAACGGGCGACTCAAGGAGCCAAGAGCAACGGGCGATTCAGGAAGCCAAGAGCAAAGGGCGACTCAGAAAGCCTGGGTCTATAAGCCGGCTCTACAGCTCAGAAGAAGGAAAGCTGACTGTGAGAAGCTGAAGGTGGACTCAGAAGACCAAGGCCGGCCCATGCTTTCGGCGACTCACACTGTAAACCGGCCCAATAGAGAGTCCGAGCCCAAGACGGCCCTGGCGGGTGACTTACCTAGCTAGGGTTAGAAACCGACTCTGATTGTAACTTGTAATCCGTGTAGGAGTCTCTTACTTGTACGGGAAGTCCAGCCGCCTCATATATATGTGAGAGGTGATGGCCGATTGAAGGGAGCACACAATCGACATATCAATACAATCTACTTTTTACCCCTTAACCCTTGCTCATGCTTTCGTTATTCGGCGACTTAGCATAAGTTCATCGAATATCGACAACCGAGCCGGGGGCGAGCGAATCGACCCGGTTCAGCCAATCGTCGCCGGCTCCCTCCGACGGGGTCCCTCCCGAGGAACCGGGGCGTCTGGTCCCAAAAGCGCCGGCTTACTGTCTTGCGTATCGCGCTGTGAGCCGGCCTCCCGCGGGGCGAGTTGCGGTGCATCACCGCCGGCTCTGCGGGTACACGTTGACGTGTTCGTGTGCGAACACCGCCGAACGCAGTTATGGCTTTCACCCCGGAGACAGATGTCGTGGTGGAAGTAGAAGCCAATCTGACGAGTGTCTCCATGGAGAAAAAATCGGCGCCCTCAGGTGTCGCCGCCACCGTGGACAAAAGGCCACACTAGCGATTTCTCCCGATCTGAATCGTCACCTCCAGCTCTAACTGCATCTAGGATCAGCAAGTCTTGCGACCTAGATCCGTACAAAGAAACACACCGAGCAGGGGACGAAGGCAACAAGGCGTCTCGATCCAGATCAGAGTCCTCCGGGCGAACCTGGCGGCCGGGCACCCGTAGTGTCCCAAACGGCCAGATGGATCGGACAGGACGACCGGATCCGATCCAGAAGCTCCACCGGATTGCCAGCAGAGGCCTCAAGCGCCCCTCACTAGCCCTTCCATGCAGCCACCGGCCGGCCATAAGTACGGGCTGGATCCGCCAACCCGCACGTCACCGCCAACAGCCGCACCACCAGTCTCCCCGTCGACCCTGCAGCACCGCCGCCACTGCCCACCACCATGCTGCCGCATGAGCCGCCGCCACGCGCCGTCGCCGGAGATAGACGCCTTGCCACCAGCGACCCAAATCTGGGCTGGTGCCCCCATGCCCATGGATACCCCGCATCAGCCAAACCTGCGCGGGAGGGGAGGGAGCCTCCGCCACCGTCGTCGGCCAACAGGCTTTCCCCGGTGGCTTCCTCCAGCGGCAAAGGAGGGAGGCAGGGGATCTGCGGCGGCCCGGCGGCTAGGATTGGGAATCCGCCCGAGTCGCCCAGGCGGGGGCGACGCAGGGGCAGAAAACCCATGACCATGACCATGAAGGTGATGTCGTAGTTGCCGCTGCTGGTCGATTACCTCATGCACTGGATGCGCTACAAACTGAAGCTGAAGTTTGCAGTCAGGCACTGTAAAAGGCACAGGAATTGGGTATTAGCCAAGCCGTGGTGGAAACGGATGCGTTGCTACTTGTCCATGCGATCGAGACATCAAGCTATGATCTTTCTTCTAATGGAGTTTTGTTTAGGGAAATAAAAGCATTTGCTTCTCTGAATTTTAGTTCTTTTTCTGTTGCCTATTGCCCTCGGGGTTGTAATCACGTTGCAGATGTTTTAGCGCTGCATGGGTCGAAGATGGTGCTTGCACCCCAAGCCGTATGGCCGGATCTGGCCCCTAACTTCGCCCAAGTTCTCGTGGCCAGCGATTCTGCTCGACACGTTGATTAATGAAATGAAATGTTCCAGGCTAAAAAAAAACATAAAATTAAATTCTGACCAAAATATCTTTCACAACAAATATTTTTCTCGCCAACACAATCTTAATATTTTGAGTCCATATCGTGACTTAAAGTTGGTGGTGATTTGTTTCAAAAAAAAAAGTTGGTGGGGTTTGGCTGCACGCATTCCACGGTGTCACGTATTTGAAATTGTAGGAAGTACGCAATACACTTCTAGCAAGACACAAAAAGGTACAATATCCTGAAACTATGCATTGTTCTATGGAAAGGTGTTCACACCAGCAATGCCCTCCCTGTCGCCCCGTGCGCGACCGGGAGGGAAAACCAAGCTGCCGCCACCGTGGTCACCCCATCCACCTCTCCCTCCTCCCTCGCCGCTGCCAAAGGGCGCAGCCGAGCAAAGCGGTGCCTCGGAGATCTCGTCTCCAGATGCGGAGTTCAGCACGGGCCAAGTCATCTAGAGCCCGGAAGCAGCACTGGGCGTTCCCTCGTTGGGAGTCCCGGCACAACAAGCGACATGCATGTATGTGAGAATCAGAAAAAAAAAATGACATCAGGGCAACGAAAGTTAGTTCCAAAATTTCAAATTGTCCTAACTCCCAGACCGTATATTCGATTTACGATTCATTCTCACAGTTTGCTTTATCTCAATGAGAGCTTCTATATTAGAGCAGATATGTCTATGTTTCGCTGGAAAAAAAATCCAACTCACATGTAACCAGCTAGTGAGTAATGAAATTGGCATGGTATTTTACCCATGTGGTAACTTTGCCGATACAACGGCAATTCGGCATTAATTTATTATCGGGTGGCAACTTATGGGTCCAAAATAGAGTTTGTCTGAAGATACCAAGGTGATATCTAGTTGCGAAGCCCTTGACGTTAAACACAATCTGTGAAAACAAATCGTGAATCGGGCGGACAGTTTTGGGATCAGCAGCAGTTTGAAATTTGGAGCGGCAGTAGTAGTAGGATTCCTAGCCATTGCCGTCCGGCAGAGTGCACGAAGTCTCCTTGTGTTCTTCCAAAGAACGATCCATGTAGTTTCAGTTGATTTGATCTTATCTGTAGCTCATTGGTCGTCTACTCACATTGTCAAATCACAAGGATGTTCAGCAAATTTGGGTCGAGGACACGGGTGTACCTCGAGGATGTCGCCGCCACCATGCCATCTTTGCTTAAATAGACTGGTTTCCAAATCCATCCCCAACCATAGGACAGATGGCTTCGTCAAGGAAGGCTCCGAATAATCTTTATTCAGCGCCGCCATCGCCGCCGCCGAAGCCAAGACGATGAAAAACCTAAAAATCTAGACTACGAGGACTAAAAATGATCCACATGCGTGGATCCCGTGACCCTCCTCAACACGATGGTGATTTAAAGTTGGTGGGGTTTGGCTGCACGCATTCTACGGTGTCATGTAGTTGAAACTGTAGGAAATACGGAATACACTTGTTGCAAGACACAAGAATATACAATATCCTGAAAGTATGCATTGTTCTATGGAAAGTTGTTCGCACCAGCCAGCCCCTCCCGGTCACCCCCGTGAACGACCTGAGGGAAACCTGGCTACCGCCACCGTGGTCGCCCAATCCACCTCTCTATCCTCCCTTGCGGTCATCAAAAGGGCCCAGCCGAGCACATCGGTGCCTGGAATTCGGCACTGGCCAAGGCATCTAGAGACTTGAAGGTGTTGGACGTTCCCTTGTTGGGAGTCCCGGCACAACAACCGACATGTAACCATGCATGTATCTGAGAACCAGAAAAAAAACTTTGACATCAGTGCAACGAAAGTTACTTTCAAAATTTCAAATTGTGATAACTCCCAGACCGTATATTCTATTTACGATTCAGCCCCGCGGTTTGTTTTATCTCAATGAGAACTTCTATATTAGAGAAGATATGTCTATGTTTCAATGGAAAAACAATATCCAACTTACATGTAACAACGTATTGAGTAATGAAATTGCCATGGTATTGTACACAAGTGGCAACTTTGCTACCAATACAACGGCAATTTCAGCATTCATTTATCATCGGGTGGCAACTGTAGGGTCCAAAATAGAGTTTGTCTCAAGATCTCGAGGGGATATATAGTTTCGAAGCCCTTGACGGTTAACACAATCTGTGAAAAAGAACCGTGAATCGGGCGGTTGGTTTTGTGTGCTATTTTCTTTGCCTCTTGCTATGTTTTCTATGGGTCGTGCATTAGCAAGTCGTTTTTTAAACCAAACAGATGCATGCAGTAGAAAGGCCACAAGTACGTTTGTGTCTAACGTCTAGTGTGTGAACGTTCCTTCTATTTACTGAGCGTTATCTTTTATTAGTAAGAAGAGAAGTGTTAAACAGTTAAAGAACGAAAATTCAAAGTCAAGACAAATTCATTTTATGATATCAAATTTTATATTTTTACCCGTCCTAAAATACAATGCATACTAGATTATCCGGAGGAAACAGTATATGTCCGGTATGCATACATGCACGCAATATAAAAAACCCAACGTTTAATTGTCCTGGCCTAGGAGTATTTGTATAAGATCTATCACTGTCACTTGCGATGCATATACATACCGAAGGGTTTGATGAACCGATGTTTTGGCCGACAGATTTTGTACCAGTAGTTGGGGAACAGGAACGAAGTGAGAACAATGGACTAATGTTGTTACGGAAGGCGAACAAAGTGAGAACAACGAATATTGTGCACATGGAAACTCCAGAACTAAAAAAGAAAGATTAGTCAACACAGACATAACCTTTGCCTATTATATACATATATACTAACTTCGTCGAATATAATCGATCTAATCTGTTTATACGAGCATAGGGCAGGCATAGCATAGCTTTAGCATCTCCTCATGCCGGTCCACCACCTGTACTGCCTACTCTCCTCCTCCTGCACCTCCTCCGGCGACGGCTTGACGTCCTCGTCAAGAAGGTTGTCCATGCGGGCGATGTACTGGTGCTTGAACCACCTGCGGTTGTGGCCGAAGCACTTGCGCAGCGCCGCCGTCGCCTTGATGCACGCCTCGACGTTGACGACGCCTGGACGTCCATTGTCGCTGTCCGAGGGGTTGCACTCGTCGGTTGCCTTGATGAACTCCTCGAGGCACCCGCCGTTCTCGACGTGGTGCCAGACCACGTGGAAGTCGCACTCGATCCCCATGGGGTGCCGGCGGTAACTTATGTGTTTAGAATGTAGGTTTATATATATATAATCTACTCTCGATCGCTCGGATGTGCACCCGCCGTTGCAAGCATATATATAAGTACGTGCGTGCAGCTCGGAGACTTGCAGTGCAAGGAATGTCCAGAAGCGATTTAATTACTTTCCCATGAACACACGGTCTCCAGTATGCGATTTCGGTCGTTCGGGCATTGGCTTTTGCTTGAAGTAGCGAAAGAGTCCGTGCGATTTCAACGGAAGAGTAAATGACACAGCTATTAACCTAATAATCATGTTCAAGGCCCTAATAGGTTCACCTCCTTTATTTTTACATTACATCACATTTGTGTTGCCGACGGTGGTCTCAGTGCTCACACAATAATAACGTGTTTGAATGTGGTCAGTTCTAAGATGTCTCTCTCTCCCTCTCTCCCTCGCGCGCGTGCACGCACACGCTCGCTCAGAATAAGATGAGAAATATATTGTTCTTTCCTGCGAGATTTTTCAGAGGTGTGCATGCGTGGTTATTTTTGCCAGACAGGAACGGAGAGTTTTTGACAGCCGGGCCATGATCTGGGACGTCGGATCGTTCCGTGCGGCTGCGCCTATATGTGAGGCATCTGCCAACTCCACCTCTTCGGATACTGTAAGGGAGAGGGGCGATTAGGTTTTTATGGAGCGATCTCATGCGACTACTCGTTGCCGTTCGTCTACTTCCTCTATGTCTGCGTCGCCATCGTCATAACCATGTCCACTTGTTGACACGAGAAAAATCTCATTTGCTCCGTGAGAAAAGAAGTGGAGGTGTTTGATTTCTCTCGATGCATCGGGGAAAAGAAAGGAAAATATGCGGGCGTGCCAGTGTACCATGGTGCACAAAGAAAAGTGATACGGCAAACAAGTATTTCATTGATCTCTTTGGATGAACAAAACTACAGGACCCCATAAAAAATGCGCTTCGTGACCTACTAGTGCGGCCAGCCTGACTTTGGTGATTCCAGTCTCTTGGTTTCCGGGGCCTCGAAAGGCTACCGGTTAATTACTCCCGCAGGTTGCTCCGCGAGATATCTCCGATTAAGCCTTGTGGTCATCTTCATCGTCTTCGTTTCGTGTCCCCCAGAGCCCGCGTCTTGGTCGGTACACGCGTCCTAGTCGGTACACGCGCCGCAAGGAGCATGTCCTTTGCGGTGGCCGTGCCCGCCCTCGCCGTTGTGCGTCGTCGGTCTTGACAGCTGGAGTGGTTGATGTAGGGGTAGCATGGGAAGCGCTCGGCTCAAACTTCTCAATGACCAATAGCTTTCTTGGGGTATGCAAGGGGTTACGCCCTGCGGGAGTAATTGTTTGTTGAGAGCGGCGTCAGTGTAAGACCGACGCATGCTCACATTGGCGTGGCCGGGGTAGTTGGCGCCTCGTCTTTGTCGGTGTCAAATCCGGCATATCTCGTAGTAGGGGTCCTAAGCTAGGCGTCTTGGAGCGATGGTAACACGGACACAGGATTTTACCCAGGTTCGGGCTCTCTCGAAGAGATAATACCCTACGTCCTGCTTTTGATTGTATTCATATGGGGTGTTGTACAGAGTACATGTATCTACCACGAGATTGTTCTAATGAATATGAGATGTCATATAATGATCTATTGACTAGCATGGCCTCGGTTTATATATGCACCGTAGGCCTAGGGTTTAGAGGAGTCCTTGTCTTGTGCGCCAAGTCTTGTGGAATCTTCCTTGTATTCGGCACGGGCTGCCCGAAGTGGCCCATTAGTGAATCGCCCTGGGGGTCCTCGGCCCGACCCCCTGGTCGGGAGACGGCGTGGTGAGTACCCCCTAGTCCAGGACACCATCAGTTGCCCCCTGAACCGGTCTTCAAGTTGGGGACGCTCCTCGGTTCTTTCGAACTGTTCTTCGTCTTCGGTCGTCGGTCTTCAAAACTGGTTCAACAAATCTTCCCATGTCCGATCTTGAGGATCGCCGAGCTGAATCCGTAGAGTTTACATGGCGGGCATCCGAGGAGCCCCTTTAAGTTATCGGCCATTATCAATGCCTTGTTATTTTTACGCCACACCTCGGGTTCAAGTGCTTCCCGTGCGGCAGTGTCCTCTTGCGTCCGAGCTCCAACGCCGAACTGCATCCGAGGTATCTTTTGCAGCCGAGCACCAACGCCGGACTGCTTCCAAGCTCCGACGCCGGACTGTATCCGAAGAGTCTTTTTACAGCCGAGCTCCAACGCCGGACTGCATCCGAGCTCTTGCGCCGGACTGTATCCGAGCGCCAGACTACATCCGAGGTGTCATAGATTACCTCGGTCTTGAGAAAGTTGAAGGGGTTCAACCGAGCTTAATGCCGGAAATGCCCTCTATGGAGCCAGCCACTTGCATCCGAGTTTTATGCCGGACTCCTTCTGAGGTGGTGCACCACCTCGGCCATGGGCTGATTTTTGTAAATTTAATTCCGATTTATGCAATGTATTCTTTGCCGAGATATATAGCCAGTAGCCCTCAAGGTGTGTGTCCGTTGAATGTCCGGCATGCACGTGAAGGAAAACATAAAACCGCTGATCTCAGTAGCCCCTGAGACTCAGGTCGATTCACAAAATCGGCCTGAGGATCAACTCCTGGCTCTGCAGCATACTTAGGAATAGAAACGCGGTGTAATATATTAGAGGAAATAGTGATCGGCAAGCGGGCCCTTGAGAGAGGGTCTTGAGAAGTTGCCATAATATATTAGCTTGATGCCGGATAGGTCCAGATGGTACCTATTGTTATCCGAAGACACGTTTGCCGAACACTGAGCATTTTGAATTTTCTGCATTGAATAGGCAATGCAGTAGCCCCCGAGCCACTGGTCGGGTGGCAACACCAAATCAGGGGATCGATGTGCCCCTTTAATATTTGTAAATGATAAGCGCAAAGCCCAGTAGCCCCTGATACTTAATGTGGGCACGGGTGGCCGAATTAAGGATCGATATCCGGAGTAAATTGACTTTAAACACAATTTATGTGTAATGATTCTATGTATCCAAGTACTTTACATCATTAACGCGCGGATCCGCATTGTACAAAACTTTGTCGACCGACCATCGGCTTCAACCTCCTCGGCCAGTGGCCGGCGAGTGTTTGTCCTACTTTATTAAGCCTTTATGAGGGCAAAGATTTATGGCAAACAAGGCAATCCGGCCATACGGTTTTATAAACAAAGGTACGCGGAGAGATATGTTAGATTACTATTTAACGTAAGAAACATCTTCCAGAGAAAATAGTCCCGCTATCGGTTCCTTTCTTTGGGTTGTCATGCTGACCATGATCATGAAACCTCATCTCCGATCAATGTGGGAGGAAAATATTGAGGATTTAGTTGGGGGAAAGTTCCCGAACTCTGTGGTCCATAATGAACCGAAATTTTCACTTCCATCGTTGCCGACCAATTATATCCTTTAAGATGGCTAGCTTTCGGCTTCACCCAGTCTGAGGTACTAACCCGGATGACCCGGTAGTAACAATCACAGAGGTGCTCCCTTTACCGCCTAGCCGAACAATCCGGAACATAGGGGTAAGCACAGGAGCCAGGCAACCCAGCTTGGCCAAAATCTTAAGTCAAATTGATGCATATTTATGGCTTTATTACGATAATTATGGAAGGCAAATTCTCCATTGAGACTGTTTATAACCTGAAAGTGGCCCATCGTCGGCTTCCACCCCTTTGTAGATGCTACACAGGGCGTTTCCGTACTAACAATACAACCCTTAGCCGACGTCTCGGTGCCCGGAGGTGGTTCTGTTAGCGGAAACGAGGCAATCAGATATGCAAGCTTTATAACTTTCACTTAGTCATAGGAGTTTAAAGTTCGGGGCCAATTACTAGCCCCCGAATAGTGTTCGGCATCAGCCGAGCTCAAACCAGTAACACTTCGGCCAATCTTATGAAAGGCCCATGGTTTAACACGGGATGACCTCTATCGATCTGTAGTTTGACACAGTCATCGGATCGCTGACCAGTTTACGCTCATTGTGACAGTCAGTTTTCGTCTTTCTCCACTGAGGCGCTTAACCATTCGAGCTGGAAGCACAATCGCAGTGGTTCTCCCTTTGCACACCTAGCCGAACAAAGCGGAACATAGGAGGCAAGCACAGGAGCCGGGCAACCCAACTATTGACCGAAGACACAATTCGAAACTGGTGCATATGAAGCAATATCCGAGAACGTTTTGCCGAGGACTCCTCGGAGTGCCTTGGCTTTTGGTGGGTTCGGCTCTAGTCGCAGCCCCCCGTTGATACTGCCGATGCTTTAAGTGTTCTGCGAGAATTATGCTCGGAAAAAATAAAAGTTTATGCAAAAAACTTTATGTTTAGATAAAAGAAAATTGTGCCAATCCGAAACTGGTCTTAAAATTTAATGTGTGCTTCGGTCGTGTTTTAACCTGATACATCCGATCTCCGGATTCCAAGCGGGTCAGCCTTTTGCTTCAACCTCAAAAGTTTCACTGAGGCCTGTTTAGCGAACTAAACTTGAGCGGCTTTAGAAAGAAACCAGGCTATCCGGCTATTGACCACACGCTAGTGTCGGAAAAAGGAGTAGTAGAAAAAGACTTTGCAACGACCAAGAAGAAAACACATTTATTATGAAACAGCTCATACAAATTTAAGAGCCCCCAAGTGACTTGGGTAAAAGAATTTTATGTAGAATGATTGTATGTACCGAAGTACTTATATCATATATGTGTTCGTCCGAACTTTAAACGCGTCTTAACCGACCGTCGGCTGCTCCCTCTTCGGCCAAGGGCCGAAAAGTGTTATCTACTACGCCATCCGAGGATATCGGAGGTGTTTCGAATAACCAGGCAATCAGGCCATTAGGCTATAACAGACAAAGCGCGCCTAGGGAACTTATGCTATATTACTATTTAACGTAAGAAGCATCTTCAAAGAAAATAGTTCCGCCAACGGTTCCTTTCTTTGGGTTCTCATGATTACCATGAGGGGTGTGCAATAGATTTATGTATGCTTGTCTTCCGTCGTGGCCGACCATAGTTGAAAACAGTAAGAGAGCTAGCTTTCGGCTTCACCCGTCTGAGGTACGAGTTCGGATGACCCGATCGTAACAATCGCAGAGGTGCTCCCTTTACTCCCTAGCCGAACAATCGGGAACGTAGGGGTAAGCACAGGAGCAAGGCAACCCAGCTTTGCAAAACACTTAAGTCAACATGATGCATATATTGGCATAAACACGAACAAGGAAGGGTGCGATACATTAATAATCATATGCAAGAGGAATGGTTTCATAAAGGAAGCCCCCAAGTAAACGGGGTATTTGAATTTGTTTGTAACAAACAAATTTTTGACAAAGAAAGTTTTTCGCAAACAACTTTTTGTCAAAAAAGTATAATGCTTGGTCGAACCGTACAAAATTTAAAACTGAAAGTGTTTGAGCATGAAAGTGGCTTAGCTGGTTAATGTGCTCGGTGTCGATGACGCGATCCGGGCTTGTGGCGGGACGAGGACGCCCATCGAACTTTGACAGATCCGGTGTGTAGTCCGCGGCATGACCGAGGTCCCAGCCCCCAAGCCCGTCCCAAGGTGACCGAACGAGGAGTTCGGCACTCCGAAGTAGTGTCACGGCTCGGCCGATGTGGCGAGGCGAAGCCTCTGGTCCAGGCGAGGTGGTGGAGTAGGTCGGCAAGGTGACGCCGGGGTGACCGCGTGACGGCAGTCGAAGTCGATTTTCTGCACTCATAAAATAGTGCAAGCCAAAAGTAATAACAAAGAAAGATAATAATATATTTAAAAAAAATTCTTCTACTTAGTTAATTTAAGTGAAGCAAATAAGTAAAGGAATATGGCCTGGGTGCCGAGGTGCCTGAACGAAGAGTTCGGCTTGACGAAGTGGCGACGCTGCACGGTCGATGTGGCGAGATGAAGTCCTCGGTCCAGTTAACATGGCGAAGCTGTGATCGGCGGACGCCGAAGTCTCATGCAGGTCGGCTGGTGACGCCGAAGTCTCATGCCAGCCGAGGTGTTGAAACATGTCGGCAGGTGACGCCGAAGCCCCCGGAGCAGGTTGATGAAGGCATGCCAAAGCCCCGGTCTAGCCGAGGTGACGGAGCAGATCGGTAAGGTGACGCTAGAGCCCCATGCCAGCCGACGTGTCAAAGCAGGTTGGCATGGTGGACGTCAGCTTGAAAAAGTAACGGCGCGACGATGCCGACGCAGGTCGGAATTTGTGACAAGGTCAACGCTGGCTTGATGAAGCAACGGAGCGCCCGACCCGTACAACCCGCGGATGACGAGGTTCGCTTGATAATTATTCGGCCCTCGAGATGCCGAACTCTTGGTCGGATGACCGAGATGATGAGAAAATTTCCTTCAAAAAGGACGTCCGACAACCCGTTCATGAAAAATATGAACTCGGGTCGGATTCGTTTTCGCGCAGAAAATAGATCCAAAATTCATTGTACTAATCGGATGTTTCCCGGAGTTTGGACGGTCGGATCGAGCTGAAATGTTGAGGGGTGATCGGTATAGGAATTCCGCAGCTGATGAACGGTGGGATTTGCCAACGGATGTCCGAGCTAAATGCTGCACTCCTCGCCCTAAACTCGTCCAGATTCTCGTCCAGATTCGACAGGGCTCCGGTAGATCGGAGATTGCCGGAGATTCCTCCATCAGAACACGACAAAATTTTACAGGGTTGTTGTAGGCTCAATTCCTCACAATTCCACCGAAGCTATCGTCAAGGCAACGCTCGAGGAAGCGGGGACGACGAACACGAGTCGCTGTCCAGAAAAACTGCACGGTTGCTCGAGGACGATGTCAACATCGAGCCCCCGAGCTCCATGTATGATTTCTCGTGATCTTGATAGAGATCGGAGATGATGATGATGAAAGTATCCGTCCGATCTTGACGATCTGGCACGGAGCGCAGTCCTCGGTCCAGCCGAGGTGACCAGTCGAGCCGGCGACGAAGATGCCGACATCGACAACAAAGCTCGGTTCCAACGCGTAGATCGCGCTGGAAACTATCTGAATTCCCATCGCACCGCGGCGAGTGCCAGCAGGCTCTCAATGAAAGCACCAATGTCGGTGTCAAATCCGGCATATCTCGTAGTAGGGGTCCTAAGCTAGGCGTCTTGGAGCGATGGTAACACGGACACAGGATTTTACCCAGGTTCGGGCTCTCTCGAAGAGATAATACCCTACGTCCTGCTTTTGATTGTATTCATATGGGGTGTTGTACAGAGTACATGTATCTACCACGAGATTGTTCGAATGAATATGATATGTCATATAATGATCTATTGACTAGCCTGGCCTCGGTTTATATATGCACCGTAGGCCTAGGGTTTAGAGGAGTCATTGTCTTGTGCGCCAAGTCTTGTGGAATCCTCCTTGTATTCGGCATGGACTGCCCGAAGTGGCCCATTAGTGAATCGCCCTGGGGGTCCTCGGCCCGACCCCCTGGTCGGGAGACGACGTGGTGAGTACCGCCTAGTCCAGGACACCATCAGTCTTGGTTAGACGCCGGGTGTTCGGCGGTCTGCCTAGACAAAAGTCGCTGCACCACAAGCAGTGGAAAGGTAGTGTCTTAAAAGCCGCGTTGCCTGGGCTGTTGCAACACGAAGGCATGACTAACACTACAGGAATCAGGCACTTTGCCGTCTGCCATAGCAGACGGCAAAGGCATGTTTGGCGGACGGCAAAACCTTTGCCGTCCGCCAGCAGACGGCAAACACTCCGGCTGAACAGGTGCCGGCAAAGGCCGCTTTGCCGTCTGCTGGCAGACGGCAAAGCCCCTGGACGGCAGACAAAAGGTACCAGCCCCGTTAGGGGGCTAACGGCGCGGTTTGCCGTCTGCCAGCAGACGGCAAAGACCTTTGCTTCTTTGCCGTCTGCTGGCAGACGACAAAGGCTACAGCTGACGTCAGCTGACGTCAGGCGTCAGCTGGGCCAACGCAGGCTCTTTGCCGTCTGCTAGCAGATGGCAAATAAGCAACCTCTTTGCCGTCAGCCAGCAGACGGCAAAGAGGCCAAATAGACCAGCCCAGTTTGCACAAGCTGCTGCCACGTGGCCTCTTTGCCGTCTGCTAGCAGACGGCAAATCTCTTTGCCGTCTGCTAGCAGACGACAAAGTGGCTATATAGCCCCTGTTTTTTCTGTTTTTTGTTATATCAATTCATTTTCACAGAAATTCAAACACATATATATATATATATATTCAGAATCACATAGTTTCAAACATCAAACATCATACATCAAACGTAGTTTCAAACATCAAACATAGTTTCACCATCGTCATCAAACATCATACATCCAATTCATATATACATAGTTTCACAAACATCCAATACATCAAACATCTAATATGTAAACAGTAGCATTCTGCCCTTCCATGAAGTGAATCAAACCTGCAAAAATGGGAGTAAGAAATTAGAAGAAGAAGAAGAAGACTAGAAGAAGAAGAAGAAAAAGAAGAAGAAGAAGAAGAAGAAGAAGAAGAAGAAGAAGAAGAAGAAGAGGAAGAAGAAGGAGAAGAAGAGGAAGAAGAAGGAGAAGAAGGAGAAGAAGAAGAAGAAGAAGGAGAAGGAGAAGAAGGAGAAGGAGAAGGAGAAGAAGAAGAGGAAGAAGAAGAAGGAAAAGAAGAAGAAGAAGAAGAAGAAGAAGAAGAAGAAGAAAGAAGAAGAAGAAGAATGAATAGAGGAGAAGAAGGAGAAGAAGAAGAAGAAGAAGAAGAAGAAGAAGAAGAAGAAGAAGAAGAAGAAGGAGAAGAAGAAGAAGAAGAAGAAGAAGGAGAAGAAGAAGGAGAAGAAGGAGAAGAGGAGAAGAAGAAAAAGGAGAAGGAGAAGGAGAAGGAGAAGAAGAAGAAGGAGAAGAAGGAATAGAGGAGAAGAAGGAGAAGGAGAAGAAGAAGAAGAAGAAGAAGAAGAAGAAGAAGAAGAAGAGGGAGAAGGAGAAGGAGAAGGAGAAGAAGGAGAAGAAGGAGAAGGAGAAGCAGGAGAAGTAGGAGAAGCAGAAGAAGGAGAAGAAGGAGGAGAAGAAGGAGAAGAAGAAGGAGAAGGAGAAGGAGAAGGAGAAGGAGAAGAAGAAGAAGAAGAAGAAGAAGAAGGAGCTAAATAGGTCATATTAAGTCATTTTGGAGCTAAATAGGTCATTTTGGAGCATATTAAGTCATTTTGGAGCTAAATAGGTCATTTTGGAGCTAATTAAGGTTATTATGTCATTTTTTAGCTAGCTAAGCATATAAATCCATTTTGGAGGAATAAATGCTAAGTATAGGTCATTTTAGAGCTATCCTAGGTTAAATAGGTCATTTTGGAACTAATTAAGGTTGTTATGTCATTTTTTAGCTAGCTAAGCATATTAAAGTCATTTTGGAGAAATAAATGCTAAGTTTAGGTCATTTTAGAGCTATCCTAGGATAAATAGGTCATTTTTGAGCTAATTAAGGTTATTATGTCATTTTTGAGCTAGCTAAGCATATTAAGTGATTTTGGAGGAATAAATGCTAAGAAGAAGAAGAAGAAGATGATGATGAAGAAGATGAAGAAGAAGAAGAAGAGGAGCTCTTCTTCTTCTTCTTCTTCCTCCTATTCCTTCTTTTCCTCCTCTTCCTTGTTTTTCTTTCATCTTATTCATTATTTGTGTCATTTTAGAGTTAACCTATCTAAGTATGCCATTTTTTTGCTAACCTAGGAAAATTATGTAAGTATAGGTCATTATTGTGCTTACCTTGGTAATTATGCCATTTTTGAGCTAAATTAGGTAAGTATATGGCATTTTAGAAGAAGAAGAAGACAAGAAGAAGACAAGAAGAAGAAGAAGAAGAAGAAGAAAAGAAGACTAGAAGAAAAAGACTAGAAGAAGAAGAAGAAGAAGGTGTTTACCCTTTTCCTTCTCATTCTTCTTCTTTTATTCTTTCCTTTTCTTCTATTTCTTCTTCTATTCTTTCTTTTTCTCCTCTTCCTTGTTTTTCTTCTTCTTATTCCTTATTTGTGTCATTTTAGAGCTTACATAGGTAATTATGCCATTTTTGAGCTAACTAAGCTTATTATGTCAATTTGGAGGAAAGTAAGGTAAGTATAGGTCATTTTTGTGCTAACATAAGTAATTATGCCATTTTTAGCTAATTAAGCATATTAAGTCATTTTGGAGCTAAATAGGTCATTTCTTAAGCTAAGCTAAGTATAGGTCATTTGAGAGCTATCCATGGTAAAATTGGTCATTTTGGAGCTAAGTAAGGTTATAATGTCATTTTCGAGGAAACTAAGCTAAGTATACGGCATTTTGGAGATAAATAGGTCATTTCTTAAGCTAAATTTACCGTCATCACTTAGGTGTAGGTGTAGGACCGGTCGCGCCAGTGGCAGTCGGAGAACCATCGGTCGATGCTTGTCGGGAGTTATGCTGCACCAAAGATCATTTCCAATGTATCGTTAGCATGATGCAACTCAAATGTGAAGACTAGTAACTAATGACCATTCAAATGAAACTCACCGTGCCCGCTGGAGCAATGACTGGCATCGGCGGAGGGGTCATGCCATTGTTCTGGCACATGGTCTGCACATTTGGTTTTCTCGAGTCAGTCATATTAATTAGTAATGAAAGGAACATTACGTGCATGATTTGGCTAATATGCAGAAGAAACTTACCACGATGAGCTCGTATAGGGCCCGTTGACCCAACTCGTTCCGGTTCCTCTCCTCCTCCATTAGCCTAGCCGTCCTCTCCTCCGCCTACCGGTCCCTCTCCTCCAGAAGCGCCTGCGTCTTCGCTCTCTCTTCCTCAATAGCAGCCTGGGTCTTCGCTCTCTCTGCCTCGATAGCAGCCTGCAACACCACTCGTTAGCATTGTAATCATGGACGGCCGCACACACAATGTAATGGAGGAAAGGTATCTGAGTCCGTATAACTAACCTTGAATTCGAGCTCCATTGGCCGTGCACGAGGCCTTATCTCAGGATCGGAGCTGGTCTGGCGCTTCTTGATCTGCGGGAGAGTGCTACCTCCCGCCACCAGATATCATCACCAGCTCTGGATCAAGAGGTTCTTGGCTCGGGTTAAAGTCCGGCGCTTTCCTCGCCTTCCCCTCGTTTCTGTACCTCACAAGCTTGTGGTGGGAGGCGCGGTTGCTGAATTTCTCTGGATCATCGAGGTCAGACTCAGAGAATGCCTTGGCCTTCTTGTACGAGGCAGTATTGGACATGGCATGGAGGTCGAACAGCTCTGGCACTGGAGCCTTGTTGTGTCGCCCCTAAAAGAGAGGAACAGAGTATTAGTTAAGGTCTCAAGCTAGCATGAAGAATGAATTTGCATGAATCATGAAGCAAACCACATACCCAGTTTTCCCCGAACTGACGTAGGTTGACGCTGCCTAGATGGTGTGGGACACCTTTCATTTTGCCACGCTTCTCCTTTGCAGTGTCGTGGACGGAGCGCCATTGGGGAGTGCACCACTCATCAACCAACGCCTCCCAACAGTCCATCCTATCCGCACACCATCTCGGGGGCACCTAAGTTAAGCAAGAGAAATTTGAGTGCTACGCCTACGAATCAAATCAAGGAACTAAGTACAAGGCCTTAAGAATAGGTAATTACCTTCATGTACTTCTCCTTACTCAGATACTTGACGCGGCACTTCTCTTTTTTCCTCCTAATACCGGTCGAGGCGAAGTAGTCTCGAACAGCCTGCGTCCGAGCCTCGTGCCGAAAGTTTTGAAGTAGGCGCCTGCACTCGTTGTCGATAACCCGAGCCGCGGCCTCCTCCTGTCCCTCAGCACACCTGTAGAAGGTCTGCAATCAAACAAGAAAACACGGATTAGTACAATCACTAGGGTTGCCAATCAAAGAAGAAAACACAACGTAGACGGCAAAGGAGAAATTACCCAAAACGTCTGGATCACAATGTCGGCCGCCGTGTGGCACTCGACATCACCGATCCTATGCCCCGGCGTGGCCGGGGCAGCCAAGTAGTGCTCCCAGGTCATTCCTAGCTCTGGAACCCGGCCCTCACCGGGCAACGTGACCCACCCCGGGAAGCTCTGGCGACAAATCACACCAAGGACAGTGTTGAGCCTGCGGACACGAGGCTCGTGTGTCCAAGACCTGCAGTATGACAAGGCCAACGCATTAGATATTCGAAGAAACGTGAAGGCAAAAGGTTAAAAAAGAGTAAATGCACTTACTTCTCTCCCTCCGGCGCAATCAAACACCTCTGGTCGGGGGTCGCCGGGGTGGGCGGGAGCTTTGTACCACCACGCTGGTAGACTTTGCGCCCCTCAACCCACTCCCCCTCGCTATAGCTATCAGAACTATAGCCACCCTCTGCACGGCCACTCGACGAGTCCGCACATGGGTTCGGCTGCGACTCAGCGCGATCCCTGCTGAGCTCCGGAGTCTCGTGGGACGGAGTCTCGTGGGACGAAGGCTCGGCAGCCCGATGCTCGTCGGCCCGAGGCTCGTCGGCCGTAGGCTCGTCTGCCATAGGCTCGTCGCCCCGAGGCTCGTGGACCGGAGTCAGAGACGGGTCCACCTCAGACGGCTCCATCTCAGACGGAGCACTCATGTGGTCGGGTGAATCAGCTGGGGGTGGCGGCGAGGAAGGTGTAGTAGCAGCCTTCCTACCTCACCCGCCGCCACGTCCACCTCTACCAGCCTTCTTCCCCCCCCGACCTCTCCCGGCCGAAGAAGAAGCGACCGCCGGTGGTGTCTGCATACTGAGATCCAGCGCTCTCCGGAGGCTCTGGCGTGGAATGGGACTACCCCTCCCACCACGCGCCGAGGTAGGAGCCTCGGAGCGCTCTCGACCCGCGCCCACCATCTGTCAACACCTGCAATGACAAAGAGTAAACGAATTTAGTACAACTTCAACAGAATGTGCATCTACCATACGCCTTGATGCAGCATATATATGTAACTATGTAAGGAACTAATAGGTAATTACTTCTTCATTCTTCAGGCTTACATCCAACAGTTGGAGACAAGTAGGATTAGGCTAAGCCAAATTGAACAACAGGTTCAAGCAGGAAGAGTACAGGTAACTAAAACGGAAAACACCACTTGCTTTTTTTATTAACTGTCCTAGCTAGAGTTATCAATCAGTTCGTGACAACTGACAAACTCCATGCTAAATTAACTACTGCAGGGTGTCTTGTTGGGTACTGGAGATCACCACCAAGGCCTTCCTTCTGCCCCTTCATTTGGTAATTAATGAGACACTCAAAACCAATCAGTCAATCAATCCATCCCTTTAATTCTACGAATTACTAAAAACATCCTCTAAATGTGTCTCTGATTATGAATTTAGTTAACAATTAGTTAACAACTGATGCAATATTAATTCTAATATTCCATATGATATCTATGATGGACAGCTGGTATGTTTGACATGGAGTATGGGAGATGGGTGGAAGAACACAGCAAGCTGATCTTCCAGCTCAGGGCATTGTTGAACGACAATGCGCCAGACAACCAGGTGCAGGCTAGAAAGCACGGACACCGCTGGCGACGCCCGGATTCGACCGGCGACCGCTACCCCCAGCACCAACAGCCTATACTCGCAGGCGTAGCCTCGCAGGTAACCCAACAGCCTCTCCTATTCCTCAACCTCTTCCTCTTTTATTCTTCAGATTTCTTCCATTAAGCTGCTGGATCCTGGATGTTGCTTGCTGTCTTGTGCTTGTGCTGGTGGGTTGAATGCTTGTGCTGCTGCTCCATGTTGCTTATGCTTGTGCTGCCGCTCCATGTTGTGCACTGCAGCTCTGCTTATGCTTATGCTTGTGCTGCTGCTGCTGCTGCTGCTGCTTATGCTTGTGCTGCTGCTCTGCTTATGCTGCTGGTTGAGGATCAATCAAGCACTTGATAAAAGAGACACCAAATGGGGCAGTATTCTATTCTCTATTCTGATCCCTTTCTCTTTAATTTTCTGTCTTAACTCTATATTACATGGTATATTTTTATTTTATTTTATATATACTCGCCGTATCCCCGAATGGCTGTTTTTGGAAAATGACGTATCCCGTATCCCCGTATGCGTATCCCCGACTTTTCGTCCCCGTGTCCGTGCTTCTTAGGGTGCAGGTGTTGGTCGGTGGTGCCATGGCACATCATGAAGAGTTGCTAAACCTCAAGGCCGCGATTGCCAGGACTGACATCTTCCATCTCTTCTAGGGTTCAAACAATTGCTTTAACTAAAAAATTTAAATAGCAACATTTGCTTTAAATAAAAAATTGCAACTACCTAATCTGTCCTAGCTAGGGTTCATACTAACTAGCACTAAAAAAGCCACTAATCTAGCACTAACGTAGCACTAACACACACACAGAGGGCAAGAGAGCAGAGAGTAGAGAAGAGGGGAGGGGAGGAGGGGGGCTTACCTTCCGGTGGCTGCGGGTGGGGGGGAGGTGGCTGTGGGGAGGAAGATGGCTGCTGGTGGGGGGGAGCTGGTGCCGGCGACGGGGCGGCTCCGGTGGCGGGGCGGGGCGACGCGACGCGGCGCGGCTCCGGCGATGGGCCGGGGCAGGGCGGCCGCCGCGGCCTGGGTCCGCTGGGCGGGGCGGCCGGCGACGGGGCGGGCTCTGGGGTGCGGGGCGGCGGCGCGGGGCGGCGGAGGGGGAGGGGCGGGGGAGCGTCGGGCGGCGGCGGCGGGGGACGAAAATTAAAAGGGGACAAGGCGCGGGAGAGAGAGAAGAGAGAGAGGAGGTGGGGGGGTAACGGCCGTTAGGGGGTTATTTTATTTGCCGTCTGCCAGCGGACGGCAAAGAAACTTTGCCGTCCGCTAGCAGACGGCAAAGAGGTGGGTGGGCCGTTGCAGTTAACTGGCCTCCACTGGGCCCCACCCCACCTCTTTGCCGTCTGCTAGCGGACGGCAAAGAAACTTTACCGTCCGCTAGCAGACGGCAAAGATCTGGCTGATGGCAAACAGTGTCTTTGCCATTAGCCAGCTCTTTGCCGTCTGCTTTCCCAAAGCAGACGGCAAACAACCTCTTTGCCGTCTGCCAGCAGACGGCAAAGAGCTGGCAGATGGCAAAGTCCCTGATTCCAGTAGTGTAATACTTGTGATCTGCGTTGGGTTTTCCGTGAAGAGGAACGGGTAGTTGCAGCACAAGGTGGGTAAGTATTTCCCCCAGTTATGAAACCAAGGTTTATCGAACCAATAGGAATACCAATCCTCAACCGTCTTCAGCGGCTGCACACAAAAGAACAAACAACTTGTACCCAACGCGGGCAAGAGGGTTGTCAATCCCCTTGATCTCGTTATTTGCAAAAAAATGAGTTGTGTAGATAATTGTTGATAAATATAAACTGCAAAATAAAATAAAAGGTAAATAAAGGCAGCAAGGTAGCAATAGCGTTTGCGAATATATAAGTGAATAGACCCGGGGGCCATAGTGTTCTCTAGCGGCAACTCTCATGTAGGCAACGTACGGTGGGTAACAAATTTCTGTTGGGCAATTGATAAAAAAACGGATAGTTATGCGATGTTCACGGCAATGATCATGTCTATATAGGAATCACGTCCATAAGCAAATAGGCCGACTCTTGCCTGCACCTATTACTATTACTCCACTCATCCACCGCTATCCAGCATGCATCTAGAGCATTAAGTAAAACAGAGTAATGGTTGGAGAACAGTGACATGATGTAGACAAAGTAAACTCAATCAATATGAATAAACCCCATCGTTTTATCCTTAGTAGTAGCAACACAAAGACGTATCTTCTCCCCTTCTGTCACTGGGATATAGAAACCCGTCAGGTTGAACCTACCACAACGCACCACTCCCACCGATTAAATATCAATCTACTTGGCCAAAGCACATCAATAAATCGGAGAACATTACAAAGCTATAATGATCATGCAATTAAGAGACAATATATATCATATATATCTCAAATACTTTTTATGAATAGTCTGAACATAAACCCACAATTTATCAGATCCCAACAAGCACATCGCAAAAAAGATTCCATCCGATAGATCAAATCGAAGATGCGATGACCTTTGTATTGAGGATCATAAGTACAACTTCGTACTAAAGTCGCACTAAGTCTGCATCAATTAATTTGGATTGGAGGGAGTGGAAATTATCTAAATCTAGCAACAACTCAAGACGGAACCTTCTAACCCCGCCACTGTTTAACAGTCCACCCATATTTCTGTGAATGTCATTGATCACACCTTGACAGTTCGAAGCTATATGCACGTCTGTAAGTGATATATCGAGAGCAAGTGAGAGCGCTTCGCGACAGGCCAACGCTTCCGAAGATGCTGGGTTGGTCACTCCTGGACATGTTATTGCCGAGGAACTTAGATATTTGCCAGTGGAGTCCCTGCAAACTGCACTGTAAGACCCTTCCACCACGTCACTGGACTTGGCACCGTCCACTGGAATTTTTGCTACTCCTTTGGCCGGCAGGATTCATTTCTGAAGTTGTCTCGGAGGTGTGTGAGCAGCCACATGTTGTAAAAGGGGGGCCTATAGAAGGAGGTGCTTCTTCCACCTCTCCCTTATCTCTTACCCCTCTCTCTCCACCATTGATGCCCCTTGAGCTTTCTTGCCCGATCTCTCTGTCTAGCCACCCAAACTTGTTCTCTTGCTAGAGATTGAAGGAGGAGATCTAGATCTACACTTCCACCAAAGGAAAATTGATTCCCCCATACTTTCTTGTGTGGATTTTGGTACTCTTGGGTGTTTGAGCACCCAAGACGGAAGAGGTCACCCCGAAGCCATATTCCATTGTGGTGAAGCTTCGTTGTTTCGTTGGGAGCCTCCAATTAAGTTATGGAGAGACCCCCAACCTTGTTTGTAAAGGTCCGGTTGCTGCCTTCAAGGGAACCACTAGTGGAATCACGGCATCTCGCATTGTGTGAGGGCGTGAGGAGAATACAGTGGCCCTAGTGGCTTCTTGGGGAGCATTGTGCCTCCACACCGCTCCAACGGAGACATACTTCCCTTTACCGGGAAGGAACTTCGGTAACACATCCTCGTCTCAATTGGTTCCACTTGTGGTTACTTCTTACCCTTACATTGTGCAAGCTATTTGTATTGTTTATCTCCTTGCTTGTATGGTTATTGTTGTTAGCATCATATAAGTTGTTCACCTAGTTGCATATCTAGCCAACCTATTTGTTGCTAAGGCTAATTTGTTAAAAAAAAGTTAAAAAGTGGTAGTTGCCTATTCACCACCCCCCCTCTAGTCAACCATATCGATCCTTTCAATTGGTACTAGAGCTACGTCTCTTTATTAAGGGTTTCACCACCCGAAGAGTATGGTTAACGACGGGGACGGGCCGGTTGAACTCCCCGAGGCCATGGGTGTGAACACGGTCTCTCGTGAGGATTTAAACGAGGCCATGTCCTCTCTTAAATCCTCCATGACGACCGAGGTCAAATAAATGTTTAAAGAATTCCTTGAGACTCTTAAGCTTTCCACCGATGCGGTGCAAGTGGCTAATCCCACTAACTCGACATCGGATGTCAACTCCGGTAAGGAAGGGGCTAGTGCTGATAAGGACACTCGTTCTCAAGGAATTAATGGGTCGGGGACCTTTGCCTTAGTTCCCCCTCCGTTGGTCTATGGAGGACCGGTGCACCCACCTCATATAGTTAATCTCGGTCCTCCTCCTAAACTTGTTAAGACTGATTTTGCTAATTCGGTTTTTCGTATCAAGTCTTATTTGGATCACAACTCAATTCAACTCATGAGAGTCATTGAAGAAGGATACTATCCTCGTGAGCCACGCAACCTCACTCCAAGAGAAGAGGCTAATAAACAGCTAAATTCCTCCGCCTTGTTCATACTCCAAGCTGCAGTTCCTACCGAAGACCTACCTCACCTGCGACTCTTCACTATTGCCAAAGAGTGTTGGGAACACATTGTCACCATGTACAAGGGCAGCTCAAGCATTCAACGGTCAAACTCTGAGGTCGTGCTTGATCAGTCAGATGAGTTTGTAATGATAGAAGATGAGGAACCGCGTGAGCTCTATAGGAGGGTAACTACTCTTGCCGTTGCCCTCCGAGATCACGGCAGCAATGATGTGGATGACACCTGGATCAAGCGCAAGTTTTTGAAGGCCATCATGTCCTTCAACAAGGCCATGTCTGCCGTCATCCGCCAAAGACCGGACTTTCACAACTTGTCCTCTAGCGATGTGTTGGATGAATTTACTGCAATGAACATCTTGAACACGATCGCAGACAATGCTCTTGCTCGTGTGCAACGGTCAAAGAAATCATCTCCCAACCTTGCTCTGAAGGCCAAGGTCAGTCAAGAGGAAGAAGAAGAAGAAGAGGGTTGCCCCGAGGACACAAAATATGCTTACCATGAGCATATGGCTCTAGCGTCTAGGCAATTCTGGGGCAATAAGAGAAAGGCAAGGTCAAATTTCTCCAAGAACAACTCAAGCGGGTCAAAGGGCAAGCAACGTGTGAGAACCTGCTACAACTGTGGTAATGTGAGTCACTTCGTGGTGGATTGTCCTTATGAGAAGAGGGAAGACAATGGTGGCAAGCTCATCCGCAAAGATAAGGCCAAGTCTTTTCCAAACAAGTCCAACTTCACCAAGAAGAGTATGCCTCCGATGATGATGTGGATGACGAAGACACAAGTGGTGAAGGAATGGCAATGGCATCTGTGGCTATTGCATCGATTACCCCAACAAAGGTGTCACTCTTCGACGCTCCCAACGAGAACCACATTGCTAGGTATCTCATGGCCAAAGGTATCACCAAGGTAACCTCCAATGACAAAACCTCAAATATTAAGACTGCTATTTCTTCCGCTCTGTCTTTGTTAGATTGTGTGGATGAAAATGAGGAGGCGAAAGAGGGCGAGAATGAGTTTGATAAGTTCCTGTGCAAACTCAAGGGAGAATCCAAGAAGCACTTCGTTGCTCTCTTGGAACAACTTGGTGAGGCGAATGACATGATTGAGTCTCAAGAAGAATATCTTGAGGAGATGAGAGGGCATAGTCGTGATTATGCCGACGAGATAGCAGATCTTTCTATTGCTCTAGAGGAAAAGCGAGGTCTTCATTTGACTCTTAAGGAGTCACAAAATGACGACCTTGCTAAATTACGTAAAGATTATGATCATGCTATCGTTCTTAACCGTGTGCTTAAATTTGAAAAGGTTGCACTTGGGGTTGACCATGCTCGACTCAAGGATGAGTTTGACTCACTTGACAATGCTCACAAGGCATTGAAGAGCATTCATGCTTCTCTTAAAGAGTCGCATGATCAACTCCAAGTAAAACTCACTAAGGAAATTGCCACGTGTCCTCCTTTTGTTCTAATTGATAATGCATCTGCTACTAACCCGTGTTGTGAGCATGCACATCTTGTGGAGAAAAATGCTAAGCTGAAAGAGCAGCTTGAAAAAGGCCTTGCGACATGTATCCAAGGTGAGAAGAATATCAATGACCTTTTGAGCAATCAAAAGGAAGTGGTTGCAAAGTAAGGAGTTGGGTTTGCACCCAAGTCCAAAAAGAAGAAGAAGATGAAGACGACGCAGGTTCCTCCGCTCAAGGAATCATTTGTCAAAGTGGGGAACATTACTCATGAGAAGAAGAAGGACAAGGTTGTGAGTGATAGTGACGTGCTAGTGATGGGCATGTTTATGCCAAATATGTTGGTTCTTCTTATGAGTATATTGAGTGGTCTATTTGGGTTCCTAAGACCCTTGTCACTAACATGAAAGGACCCATTCAAGAATGGGTACCTAAATCCAAGCATTGATCTATTGTAGGACTTTGCTTCCGAGGGAGTCTCATGGTTGCTCGATAGCGGAGCAACAAATCATATGACCGGAAGCAAGGACTTGGTGGTGAATGTTCGACCCGATGCATCCGTGGCCACCCAAGTCTCCTTTGGCGATGATGCAATCTCAAAGGTATTGGGTCTTGGCAAGGTGGTTATCTCTCCGACCTTAACCATTGAGAAAGCCATGCTTGTTGAGACCCTTGCTTACAATTTACTTTCCGTTTGTCAACTTGCACTCATGGGTTTTAGTACTTTCTTTGGCATTGATACCGTGACCCTTTTGTGGAGCAAGACTCTTAAAGTAGCCTTTGTTGGGCATGTCGAAAACGGTCTCTATGTGATTAACTTCTCAGAGCGACCCACTAAGACCGCGACATGTCTAATGGCTAAAGTTGATGTGGCATGGCTTTGGCATCGCCGACTAGCCCATTTCAATATGAGATCTTTGCAAAGTCTCCTCAAAGGGGATCACATTCTTGGACTAACAAATGTGAGTTTTGCCAAAGATCGTGCTTGCAGTGCTTGTATCGAAGGAAAGCTACATGAAAAAGCTCATCATCCAACTACTACAATCTACTCAAAGAGGACCTTAGAGCTCCTTCACATGGATCTCTTCGGGCCTCCATCTTTTGACAGCCTTGGAGGAAGAAGGTATTGCTTGGTGATTGTGGATGATTACTCGAGATACGCATGGGTATATTTCTTCAAGAGGAAGAGTGAGACCCAACAGACCGTCATCAACTTTGCAAATGGAGTCCAACGTCAACATGAAGCAGAGATTTTGATGATTAGAAGTGACAACGGCATTGAGTTCAAGAACTACACCCTAGATGAGTTTCTCAGTGATGAGGGGATAAAGCACCAATATTCCGCACCTTAGACCCCTCAACAAAACGGTGTTGCGGAGAGGAAGAACCGGACGTTGATGGATGCGGCAAGAAACATGATGGCAGAGTTTAAGTCCCCGTACAACTTTTGGGCCGAAGCCATCAACACCGCGTGTCATGCATCAAATCGGCTCTATCTCCGTAAAGGCTTAAACAAACCTTATGAGATTCTTACCGGGAACAAGCCCAACCTCAAATACTTCCGGGTGTTCGGTTGTAAGTGTTTCATCCTCAAGAAAGGTGTTCGTTTGTCTAAATTTGAATCTAGAGCCCATGAGGGCATATTTGTTGGTTAGGCTGCAAACTCTCATGCTTACCGTGTCCTCAACAAGTCCACGGGACTCATTGAGGAGACGAGTAACGTAGAGTTTGATGAAAATAATGGCTCCCAAGTGGAGCAAAGTGGTCTTTGTGATGTAGGTGATGAAATTCCTCCCCTAGCCTTAAGAAGAATGGGTGTGGGATACTTCCTACCCGTTGAGGAACCCATTGTGGCTGAAGGAGAAGGACAATGTTCCACTCAAGTGGAACCATCACCGACGCACGACCCACACGCTTCCGAAGAACAAAGTGAAGGCCCTCGACCCCGTGATCAAGATCAAGGGCAAGATCAACTTGCTAGTGATGATTCTACTTCACATGAAGCTCAAGATCAAGATGAATCTCAGGACCAAGATCAACTTCAAGATCAAGGTCAAGCTAAAGATCAAGATCATGCTTAAGATCATGAGCAAGCCGGTGCTAGTACCGTAGCTCGTCAAGTTACCAAGCCTCAACTTTCCATGGAGGAAATTCTTGAAAGACGAGCTGCCAAGATTGCTTCCAAGCTTAAGACCAAGCAACACCTCCTAGAGAACGTCTACGGAAGCTTGAACAGAGGGGTAACTACTCGTCGTCAATTAACAAACTTTTGTGCACATCATGCGTTTGTTTCTTGCTTTGAACCCCTCAAGGTACAAGATGCGCTCGAAGACGAGGATTGGCTTGAAGCCATGCATGATGAAATCAACAACTTCGAGCGCAACAAAGTGTGGCGATTGGTGCCAAGACCAAAGGAGAATCACAATGTCATTGGACCAAATGGATCTTTAAGAACAAGCAAGATGCACACGGTAATATTATTCGGAACAAGGCAAGACTAGTGGCTCAAGGCTACTCCCAAGTCGAGGGTATCGACTACGGTGAAACCTTTGCCCCTGTTGCTCGCCTTGAATCTATTCGCATGCTGCTTGCCTATGCCTCTCATCATGACTTCATATTATATCAAATGGATGTAACGAGTGCTTTTTTTAATGGTCCTCTTAAGGAGTTGGTGTATGTCAAGCAACCCCCGGGGTTTGAGGATCCCAAGTTCCCCAATCATGTATACGTTCTCGATAAGGCACTCTATGGCCTTAAACAAGCCCCACGTGCGTGGTATGAGCACCTTACCGAGATGTTGCAAGATCGTGGGTTTGAAATTGGGAAAATCGACCCCACTCTTTTTACTAAGAGGGTTAACGGGAACTTGTTCGTATGCCAACTATATGTAGATGATATTATCTTTGGTTCTTCTAACAAAGCTTTTAATGATGAGTTCGCCGTACTAATGACCAAAGAGTTTGAGATGTCTATGATGGGAGAGTTGAAGTTCTTCCTTGGATTCGAAGTCAAGCAACGAAGCCAAGGAACCTTCATCAATCAAGCCAAATACACTCAAGACATGCTCAAGAGGTTCAAGTTGGATGAGCTCAATCCTGCCAAGGCCAATACTCCTATGCAGCTCAAATGCCAACTTGACAGTGATCCCAATGCTAAAGTTGTGGATCAAAAGGTATATCGCTCCATGATTGGATCTCTGCTTTACCTTTGTGCATCTAGGCCGGATATCATGTTGAGTGTGGGAATTTGTGCACGATTTCAATCCGCACCTAAGGAGAGTCACTATGTGGCTGTCAAGCGAATCTTTCGATATTTGGCTCATACCCCAAACTTTGGCTTATGGTACCCCAAAGGTGCTTCATTTGATCTCATTGGATATACTGACTCGGATTGGGAGGGAGACCGTGTGGAAAGGAAGTCCACTTCTGGAGGCTGCCAATTTCTTGGTCGCTCTCTGGTAAGTTGGTCTTCAAAGAAACAAAATTGTGTTTCTCTCTCGTCCACCGAGGCCGAGTATGTAGCCGCCGCAAGCTGCTGTGCACAGATTCTTTGGATGAGGCAAACCATAAAGGATTATGGGGTCAACTATGATAAAGTGCCTCTTTACTGCGACAATGAAAGCACGATCAAGATCTCCAACAACCCGGTTCAACACTGCAAGACAAAGCATATTGAGATTCGTCATCACTTCATACGGGATCACATCAAGCGTGGAGACATTGATCTTATTCATCTCTATACCAAGGAACAGCTTGCAGATATATTGACGAAGCCATTGGATGAAGCAAGATTTAGCGAGTTAAGGCATGAGCTAAATATCATTGATTCGAGCAATGTGGCTTGACTTAGTGCACACCCCACCACACTCATCATCATGTCTTGTTTAGGTGTAGGCATGGACAGACGAGGAGTCTAGTTCTCTCAATGAACCATCCCTCCTCCTATTATGCATAAATTGATCAAGTCTTTCACATTAGTCATTTTTTATGACACTTGTGCTTCAAAGACGAGTTTTAGTCATGGGCCCAAGGTTCAAATCTTCGCGGTGCCATACCAACTGACTCAAACATAGGTGGCCTCGGCCACCGCCCCCTTTTGCTCTTCTTTGTGTCTTAAGTTTGTGTTTTTGATATTTTTGAGTCCTAGGTGTCGGCGTTCTTCATGGTATTCTATTTACGTTTTGTTTTCTTCCAACCATGGAGTTTTTTTCCCACCATACTCCCTTGCTTTTGTTTTCTATCCCAAGCTTTTCTCATCTCGGAACCCATCTTTTCCAATTGTATGCATTGATATCTTGGTGGTGGTGTCTGTGGTCAGGCGGTACAACCGGTGTGAAAAAGCGGTTCAACCGCTAATCCTCCAGTTGTTGCGCCCTAGCGATACAACCGGGAATGCAGCGGTTCAACCGCTAATTCCCAGGTCCTGTACCTGGACCGGTACAACCGCTCTTCGGAGCGGTACAACCGGTTGCGCGTCCGGTACTTACTGGGAGGGCCGGGCCGAAGGGGTATTCAGTTATTCTCCTTCGTGCCCGACTCCTCACTGGTGCCCTAGCCGCAGGCCGCCGTCACCACCACCCCGGAGTGCCTCCGGCGCCCCGGATCCGTGGTCTCCTCCCGGATCTACTCCGTGGAGGCCCTTTCCTCCCCCGATCTTCTCCCATGGATGCCGGTAATGCCCAGTTCCTCCCTGTTCTTGGTTTTCCTTTGAAACCTCCATTGTTAGGGCATTGCTCGGTTCCCGCGTTTTCTAGTCAAAACTATTGACGGGATGAGATCGTATATTATCTTTTCAATTAGCTGTGATGATTAGAAACCTCAAAGAGGGGTGCATCTCTCAGATCCGGATCCATCGGTTTCCCAGCAGTGGTACAACCACTCTAATTAGCGGTACAACCGCTGCGGCGGTACAACCTCTTGGGTGACCGGTTCAACCGGACTTCCTGAAACCTGCCTCCTTGTTTCTTGTTTCTTATCCTGACACCTAATTTGTTCCTACATTTGCGTACAATCCTCTCATCTTTTCTGGGTTTCTCTTCTGTGTTCCTCGTGTGTGTGTGTCTGCAGGTGGTTCCAGCTCTCGTTCTGCTCCTCGGAAGAAGTCCAGGAAATGTACTTGCAAGTGCAGGATTGTTGAAGAGTCTGACAATGAGGAAGTTGTGATCCCCACCAATCCCACTCGCCGTGGGAAGTCCTTGACTGCCAAGCAAAAAACTGCCAAGGCTGTGCATTCCTGGAAGCAACCTGATTGGGAACGGATTCGGTTTCAAAATCCTTATGAGGTTCCCGTTGCTCCCGGGTGGACCTCTCCTCAGTTCCGACATGAGCTACAATTGCGGATTGTGCACGAGCTCTATGACCATCACAAGAACAAGTATGCCAAGCAATGGACTATTGACATTGAGTACTGGAGGAACAACTTGGAGTACTTTAGATAGGCGTTAGCACTGTGTGAGGAGTTTGACCTGATCAATCTCATGACTATCAACTGTCCGTTTGACGTGCAGCTCATCCACCAGTTTTATGAAACTGTTCACTTTGGAACTGATGAGGCTCGTACCCTTACCTTCATGTGTCTGTTGGGGAACATTGCATGGGAAACAAAAAATTTCCTACGCACACACAAGATCTATCCATGGTGATGAGCATCTACGAGAGGGAGAGTGAATCTGCATACCCTTGTAGATCGCTAAGCGGAAGCGTTTAATAAACGCGGTTGATGTAGTCGAACGTCTCCGCGATCCAAATCGCAAGTCGTCCCTCGATCCGATCACGAACTAGCGCCGAACGGACGGCACCTCCGCGTTCAACACACGTACGGCTTGATGACGCCTTCACCTCCTCGATCCAGCGAGCGATGGTGAAGTAGTGGTTGAGTTCCAGCAGCACGACGGCGTGGTGATGGTGGTGAGGAACAATCTCTACAGGGCTTCGCCAAGCGCTACGGAGATTATGACGGAGGAACTAGACGGTTAGGGTTGCCGCACACGGCTTGGGGAAATCTTGATGTATCCCGTGTGCTAGCCCTGCCCCTCTATTTATATGTTGAGCCTTGGGGTCTAAACTTGGAGTAAAAGCCTCTTCCAAGTCGGTTTTGCCCGCACAAGGTCGGTTTGGCCCGCAGGAAAAAGAGTCCAACTCGGATCCCTGCCGAACCGTGCACAGCCGCGCACAAGCGGTAGTACCGCTCACAAGCGGTAGTACCGCTTGGGCGGTAGTACCGCTTCACACAAGCGGTAGTACCGCTCGGGCGGTAGTACCGCTTCACACAAGCGGTAGTACCGCTTACGCGGCAGCAAAACTACTTTTTGCACTTTCCAATACCTCGTGGGCTTTATCCCTTTGTCCCATATAAAGTGTTGCTGCACCCGAACACTTCGGTAAACATCCGGAACCCCTTCCGGTGAACTCCGGAACTCTTCCGGAGATCAAAACACTATTATCACATATATCAATCTTTACCTCCGGACTCTTCCGGAGATCCTCGTCATGTCCGGGATCTTATCCGAGACTCCGAACAACTTTCGGTCACCAACATAATAACTCAATTATACTAATCGTCACCAAACGTTAAGTGTGTAGACCCTGCGGGTTCGAGAACTATGTAGACATGACCGAGACACCTCTACGATCAATAACCAATAGCGGGACCTGGATGCCCATATTGGCTCCTACATATTCTACGAAGATCTTTATCGGTCGAACCTCTATGTCAAGGATTCAGTTAATCCCGTATGATGTTCCCTTTGTTCTTCGGTATGTTACTTGCCCGAGATTCGATCGTCGGTATCACTATACCTAGTTCAATCTCGTTACCGGCAAGTCTCTTTACTTGTTCCGTAATACAAGATCCTGTGGCTAACTCTTTAGTCACTTTGCTTGCAAGGCTCATTGTGATGTTGTATTACCGAGTGGGCCCTGAGATACCTCTCCGTCACACGGAGTAACAAATCCCAGTCTTGATCCATGCCAACCCAACAGACACCCTCGGAGATACCTGTAGAGCACCTTTATAGTCACCCAGTTACGTTGCGACGTTTGATACACACAAGGTACTCCTCCGGTGTCAGTGAGTTGCATGATCTCATGGTCATAGGAACAGATACTTGACATGCAGAAAACAATAGCAATAAACTGACACGATCAAATGCTACGTTCTTAGTTTGGGTCTTGTCCATCACATCATTCTCCTAATGATGTGATCCCGTTATCAAATGACATCTCATGTCAATGGCTAGGAAACCTTAACCATCTTTGATCAACGAGCTAGTCAACTAGAGGCTTACTAGGGACACAGTGTTGTCTATGTACCCACACATGTATTTGAGTTTCCAATCAATACAATTATAGCATGGATAATAAACGATTATCATGAACAAGGAAATATAATAATAACCAATTTATTATTGCCTCTAGGGCATATTTCCAACAGTCTCCCACTTGCACTAGAGTCAATAATCTAGTTCACATCACTATGTGATTTACATTGTAATGAATCGAACACCCATGCAGTTCTGGTGTTGTTCATGTTTAGCCCTTGGAAGAGGTTTAGTCATCGGATCTGCAACATTTAGATCCGTGTGTACTTTGCAAATATTTATGTCGTCCTCCTTGATGTAATCGCGGATGGAATTGAAACGTCGCTTTATGTGTCTGGTCCTCTTGTGAAATCTTGGTTCCTTGGCTAGAGCAATGGCACCAGTATTATCACAAAACAGAGTCATTGGATTAAGCGCACTAGGCACTACTCCAAGATCTGTCATGAACTCCTTCATCCAGACACCTTCCTTCGCCGCCTCCGAGGCAGCGATGTACTCCGCTTCGCATGTAGAATCTGCTACCACGCTTTGCTTGGAACTGCACCAGCTAACCGCACCCCCATTAAGAATAAATACGTATCCGGTTTGCGACTTTGAGTCATCCGGATCAGTGTCAAAGCTTGCATCGACGTAACCCTTTACGACGAGCTCTTGATCACCTCCATAAACGAGAAACATGTCCTTAGTCCTTTTCAGGTACTTCAGGATATTCTTGACCGCCGTCCAGTGTTCCATTCCTGGATCACCTTGAAACCTTCCGACCATACTCATGGCAAGGCTGACATCGGGTCTTGTGCACAACATTGCATACATGATAGAGCCTATGGCCGAAGCTTAGGGGATGACACTCATCTTTTCTCTATCTTCTGCAGTCACTGGGCATTGAGTCTTACTCAACTTCACACCTTGCAATACAGGCAAGAACCCCTTCTTGGACTGATCCATTTTGAACTTCTTCAAAACTTTGTCAAGGTATTTGCTTTGTGAAAGTCCTATTAAGCGTCTCGATCTATCTCTATAGATCTTGATGCCTAATATGAAAGCAGCTTCTCCTAGGTCCTTCATTGAAAAACTCTTGTTCAAATATTCCTTTACGCTTTCCAGCATTTCTATATTGTTTCCAATCAGTAATATGTCATCCACATATAATATTAGAAACGCTATAGAGCTCCCACTCACTTTCTTGTAAATACAAGCTTCTCCGTAAACTTGTATAAACTCGAACGCTTTGATCACCTCATCAAAACGAAGATTCCAACTCCGAGATGCTTGCACCAGTCCATAAATGGATCGCTGGAGTTTGCAAACTTTGTCAGCATTCTCTGGATCGACAAAACCTTCTGGTTGCATCATATACAACTCTTCCTTAAGGTAACCGTTAAGGAACGCTGTTTTGACATCCATCTGCCAAATTTCATAATCGAAAAAGGCAGCTATTGCTAACATGATTCTGACGGACTTAAGCATCGCTACGGGTGAGAAGGTCTCATCGTAGTCAACTCCTTGAACTTGTGAAAAACCCTTTGCCACAAGTCGAGCTTTATAGATGGTGACATTACCGTCCGCGTCCGTCTTCCTCTTAAAGATCCATTTGTTTTGAATGGCCTTACGCCCTTCAGGTAATACTTCCAAAGTCCATACTTTGTTTTCATACATGGATCCCATCTCGGATTTCATGGCCTCTAACCACTTCTCGGAATCCGGGCCCATCATCGCTTCTCCATAGCTCGTAGGTTCATCGTTGTCTAACAACATGACCTCTAAGACAGGGTTGCCGTACCACTCGGGAGCGGTACGTGTCCTTGTCGACCTACGAGGTTCGATAGCAACTTGATCCAAAGCTTCATGATCATCATCATTAACTTCCTCTTCAGCTAATGTAGGCTCCACAGAAACAACTTTCTGCGCTGCGCTACTCTCAGGTTGAAGTAAAGGTTCAACAACCTCATCAAGTTCTATCTTCCTCCCACTCAATTCTTTCGAGAGAAACTCTTTCTCAAGAAATGTTCCGTTTTTAGCGACAAACACTTTGCCTTCGGATCTGAGGTAGAAGGTATACCCAACTGTCTCTTTTGGGTATCCTATGAAGACGCATTTCTCCGCTTTGGGTTCCAGCTTTTCAGGCTGAAGCTTTTTGACATAAGCATCACATCCCCAAACTTTAAGAAACGACAGCTTTGGCTTCTTGCCAAACCAAAGTTCATATGGCGTCGTCTCAACGGATTTCGATGGTGCCCTATTTAAAGTGAATGCAGCTGTCTCTAATGCATAACCCCAAAACGATAGTGGCAAATCGGCAAGAGACATCATAGATCGCACCATATCCAATAAGGTTCGATTACGACGTTCGGACACACCATTACGCTGTGGTGTTCCAGGCGGTGTCAATTGTGAAACAATTCCACACTGTCTTAAGTGACTGCCAAACTCATAACTCAGATATTCTCCTCCTCGATCAGATCGTAGGAATTTAATCTTCTTGTTACGATGATTCTCAACTTCACTCTGAAATTGTTTGAACTTTTCAAATGTTTCAGACTTGTGTTTCATTAAGTAAATATACCCATATCTACTTAAGTCATCAGTGAAGGTGAGAAAGTAATGATAACCACCGCGCGCCTCAATACTCATCGGACCGCACACATCAGTATGTATGATTTCCAACAAGTCACTTGCCCGTTCCATTGTTCCAGAGAACGGCGTTTTAGTCATCTTGCCCATGAGGCATGGCTCACATGTGTCAAGTGATTCAAAATCAAGTGACTCCAAAAGTCCATCAGCATGGAGCTTCCTCATGCGTTTTACGCCAATATGACCTAAACGGCAGTGCCACAAGAAAGTGGTATTATCATTATCAATCCTACATCTTTTGGCATCAATGTTATGAACATGTGTATCATTACTATCGAGATTCAATAAGAATAAACCCCTCACATTGGGTGCATGACCATAAAAGATATTACTCATATAAATAGAACAACCATTATTCTTTGATTTAAATGAGTAACCGTCTCGCAATAAACAAGATCCAGATATAATGTTCATGCTTAACGCAGGCACCAAATAACACTTATTTAGGTTCATCACTAATCCCGACGGTAATCGAAGAGCGAGCGTGCCGACGGCGATCACATCAACCTTGGAACCATTTCCCACGCGCATCGTCACTTCGTCCTTTGCCAGCCTCCGTCTATTCCGCAGTTCCTGTTTTGAGTTGCAAATATGAGCAACCGCACCGGTATCAAATACCCAGGCACTACAACGAGAGTTGGTAAGGTACACATCAATAACATGTATATCATATATACCTTGTTTGTTGTTGGCTGCCTTCTTGTCAGCCAAATACTTGGGGCAGTTCCGCTTCCAGTGTCCAGTACCCTTGCAATGAAAACACTCAGTTTCTGGTTTGGGTCCAGCCTTGGGTTTCTTCACGAGAGGAGCAACTGCTTTGCCACTCTTCTTAGAGTTACCCTTCTTACCCTTGCCATTTTTCTTGAAACTAGTGGTTTTATTGACCATCAACACTTGATGCTCCTTCTGAATTTCAGACTCAGCGACTTTCAGCATCGCAAACAGCTCGGCGACTGACTTGTTCATCCCGTGCATGTTATAGTTCAACACGAAGCTCTTGTAGCTAGGTGGCAATGATTGAAGAACTCTGTCAGTGATAGCCTCTGGCGGAAGGGGCATCCCCAATTCAGCCAGACGGGTGGAGTACCCAGACATTCTGAGTACATGATCACTGATATACCCGTTCTCCTCCATCTTGCGAGCATAGAAATTATCGGAGATCTCATATCTCTCGATCCGGGCATTCTTCTGAAAGATAAACTTCAATTCCTGGAACATCTCATATGCTCCATGACGTTCAAAACGTCTTTGAAGTCCCGGTTCTAAGCCATACAAAATTGCACATTGAACTATTGAGTAATCATCAGAACGAGCCTGCCAGGCGTTCACAACGTCTAGAGACTCAACTGGAGCGGGTGGATCACCAAGCGGTGCATCAAGGACATAAGCCTTCTGGGAAGCCGTAAGGATAATCCTTAGATTACGGGCCCAGTCCACAAAGTTACTTCCATCATCTTTCAATTTAGCTTTCTCTAGGAACGCATTAAAATTCAGGGGTGCTACTGCGCGAGCCATGATCTACAACATAAATATAGCAAAGACAACTTAGACTATTGTTCTAGATAATGAGTTTAGTTAATCATATTACTTAAAAAACTCCCACTCAAATTGACATCCCTCCGGTCATTCGAGTGTAACATGATCCAAATCCACCAACTCAAGTCCGATCATCACGTGAGTTGAGGTGGTTTCAATGGTGAACATCTTCATGTTGATCATATCTACTATATGACTCATGTTCGACCTTTTGGTCTCTTGTGTTCCGAGGCCATGTCTGTACATGCTAGGCTCGTCAAGTTTAACCCGAGTGTTCCGCGTGTGCAACATGGCTTGCACCCGTTGTATGTGAACGTGGAGTCTATCACACCCGATCATCACGGCGTGTCTCGAAACGACGAACTTTCGCAACGGTGCACACTCGGGGAGAACACAATTTATCTTGAAATTTAAGTGAGGGATCACCTTATAATGCTACCGTCGTCCTAAGCAAAATAAGATGCATAAAAGGATTAACATCACATGCAAATCATAAGTGACATGATATGGCCATGAACTTGTGCTTTTGATCTCCATCTCCAAAGCACCGGCATGATCTCCATCGTCACCGGCATGACACCATGATCTCCATCATCTTGATCTCCATCAACGTGTCGCCATAAGGTTGTCGCGCCGACTGTTGCTTCCACGACTATTGCTAACGTTTAGCGATAAAGTAAAGCATTACATAGCGCTTAATGATTGACACGCAGGTCATACAATAATTAAAGACAACTCTATGGCTCCTGCCAGTTGCCGTACTCATCGACATGCAAGTCGTGATATTCTATACAACACATGATCATCTCATACATCACATATATCTCATCATGTAATTGGCCATATCACATCACAACATACCCTGCAAAAACAAGTTAGACGTCCTCTAATTGTTGTTGCAAATTTTACGTGGCCGCTACGGGTTTGCAAGAACCGTTCTTACCTACGCAAAACCACAACGTGGTGTAGTGATTGCTTTTTGATCTTCTAAAAGAACCCTCTTCATTGAAATCGATTCAACTAAAGTGAGAGAGACAGACACCCGCTAGCCATCTTTATGCAACAAAATTACATGTCAGTTGAAGGAACCTGTCTCGCGTAAGTGTACGCGTAATGTCGGTCCGGGCCGCTTCATCTCACAATACTGCCGAATAAAGTATCAACTAGTAACGGCAAGCAATATGTATACACCCACGCCCATAACTCGTTTGTGTTCTACTCGAGATCTCATCTACGCATAGACCTAGCTCAGATGCCACTGTTGGGGAACGTTGCATGGGAAACAAAAATTTTCCTACGCACACACAAGATCTATCCATGGTGATGAGCATCTACGAGAGGGAGAGTGAATCTACATACCCTTGTAGATCGCTAAGCGGAAGCGTTTAATAAACGCGGTTGATGTAGTCGAACGTCTCCACGATCCAAATCGCAAGTCGTCCCTCGATCCGATCACGAACTAGCGCCGAACGGACGGCACCTCCGCGTTCAACACACGTACGGCTTGATGACGCCTTCACCTCCTCGATCCAGCGAGCGATGGTGAAGTAGTGGTTGAGTTCCAGCAGCACGACGGCGTGGTGATGGTGGTGAGGAACAATCTCTGCAGGGCTTCGCCAAGCGCTACGAAGATTATGACGGAGGAACTAGAGGGTTAGGGTTGCCGCACACGGCTTGGGGAAATCTTGATGTATCCCGTGTGCTAGCCCTGCCCCTCTATTTATATGTTGAGCCTTGGGGTCTAAACTTGGAGTAAAAGCCTCTTCCAAGTCGGTTTTGCCCGCACAAGGTCGGTTTGGCCCGCAGGAAAAAGAGTCCAACTCGGATCCCTGCCGAACCGTGCATAGCCGCGCACAAGCGGTAGTACCGCTCACAAGCGGTAGTACCGCTTGGGCGGTAGTACCGCTTCACACAAGCGGTAGTACCGCTCGGGCGGTAGTACCGCTTCACACAAGCGGTAGTACCGCTTACGCGGCAGCAAAACTACTTTTTGCACTTTCCAATACCTCGTGGGCTTTATCCCTTTGTCCCATATAAAGTGTTGCTGCACCCGAACACTTCGGTAAACATCCGGAACCCCTTCCGGTGAACTCCGGAACTCTTCCGGAGATCAAAACACTATTATCACATATATCAATCTTTACCTCCGGACTCTTCCGGAGATCCTCGTCATGTCCGGGATCTTATCCGAGACTCCGAACAACTTTCGGTCACCAACATAATAACTCAATTATACTAATCGTCACCAAACGTTAAGTGTGTAGACCCTGCGGGTTCGAGAACTATGTAGACATGACCGAGACACCTCTACGATCAATAACCAATAGCGGGACCTGGATGCCCATATTGGCTCCTACATATTCTATGAAGATCTTTATCGGTCGAACCTCTATGTCAAGGATTCAGTTAATCCCGTATGCTGTTCCCTTTGTTCTTCGGCATGTTACTTGCCCGAGATTCGATCGTCGGTATCACTATACCTAGTTCAATCTCGTTACCGGCAAGTCTCTTTACTCGTTCCGTAATACAAGATCCTGTGGCTAACTCTTTAGTCACTTTGCTTGCAAGGCTCATTGTGATGTTGTATTACCGAGTGGGCCCTGAGATACCTCTCCGTCACACGGAGTAACAAATCCCAGTCTTGATCCATGCCAACCCAACAGACACCCTCGGAGATACCTGTAGAGCACCTTTATAGTCACCCAGTTACGTTGCGACGTTTGATACACACAAGGTACTCCTCCGGTGTCAGTGAGTTGCATGATCTCATGGTCATAGGAACAGATACTTGACATGCAGAAAACAATAGCAATAAACTGACACGATCAAATGCTACGTTCTTAGTTTGGGTCTTGTCCATCACATCATTCTCCTAATGATGTGATCCCGTTATCAAATGACATCTCATGTCAATGGCTAGGAAACCTTAACCATCTTTGATCAACGAGCTAGTCAACTAGAGGCTTACTAGGGACACAGTGTTGTCTATGTACCCACACATGTATTTGAGTTTCCAATCAATACAATTATAGCATGGATAATAAACGATTATCATGAACAAGGAAATATAATAATAACCAATTTATTATTGCCTCTAGGGCATATTTCCAACAGTCTCCCACTTGCACTAGAGTCAATAATCTAGTTCACATCACTATGTGATTTACATTGTAATGAATCGAACACCCATGCAGTTCTGGTGTTGTTCATGTTTAGCCCTTGGAAGAGGTTTAGTCATCGGATCTGCAACATTTAGATCCGTGTGTACTTTGCAAATATTTATGTCGTCCTCCTTGATGTAATCGCGGATGGAATTGAAACGTCGCTTTATGTGTCTGGTCCTCTTGTGAAATCTTGGTTCCTTGGCTAGAGCAATGGCACCAGTATTATCACAAAACAGAGTCATTGGATTAAGCGCACTAGGCACTACTCCAAGATCTGTCATGAACTCCTTCATCCAGACACCTTCCTTCGCCGCCTCCGAGGCAGCGATGTACTCCGCTTCGCATGTAGAATCTGCTACCACGCTTTGCTTGGAACTGCACCAGCTAACCGCACCCCCATTAAGAATAAATACGTATCCGGTTTGCGACTTTGAGTCATCCGGATCAGTGTCAAAGCTTGCATCGACGTAACCTTTTACGACGAGCTCTTGATCACCTCCATAAACGAGAAACATGTCCTTAGTCCTTTTCAGGTACTTCAGGATATTCTTGACCGCCGTCCAGTGTTCCATTCCTGGATCACCTTGAAACCTTCCGACCATACTTATGGCAAGGCTGACATCGGGTCTTGTGCACAGCATTGCATACATGATAGAGCCTATGGCCGAAGCATAGGGGATGACACTCATCTTTTCTCTATCTTCTGCAGTCACTGGGCATTGAGTCTTACTCAACTTCACACCTTGCAATACAGGCAAGAACCCCTTCTTGGACTGATCCATTTTGAACTTCTTCAAAACTTTGTCAAGGTATGTGCTTTGTGAAAGTCCTATTAAGCGTCTCAATCTATCTCTATAGATCTTGATGCCTAATATGAAAGCAGCTTCTCCTAGGTCCTTCATTGAAAAACTCTTGTTCAAATATTCCTTTACGCTTTCCAGCATTTCTATATTGTTTCCAATCAGTAATATGTCATCCACATATAATATTAGAAACGCTATAGAGCTCCCACTCACTTTCTTGTAAATACAAGCTTCTCCGTAAACTTGTATAAACTCGAACGCTTTGATCACCTCATCAAAACGAAGATTCCAACTCCGAGATGCTTGCACCAGTCCATAAATGGATCGTTGGAGTTTGCAAACTTTGTCAGCATTCTCTGGATCGACAAAACCTTCTGGTTGCATCATATACAACTCTTCCTTAAGGTAACCGTTAAGGAACGCTGTTTTGACATCCATCTGCCAAATTTCATAATCGAAAAAGGCAGCTATTGCTAACATGATTCTGACGGACTTAAGCATCGCTACGGGTGAGAAGGTCTCATCGTAGTCAACTCCTTGAACTTGTGAAAAACCCTTTGCCACAAGTCGAGCTTTATAGACGGTGACATTACCGTCCGCGTCCGTCTTCCTCTTAAAGATCCATTTGTTCTGAATGGCCTTACGCCCTTCAGGTAATACTTCCAAAGTCCATACTTTGTTTTCATACATGGATCCCATCTTGGATTTCATGGCCTCTAACCACTTCTCGGAATCCGGGCCCATCATCGCTTCTCCATAGCTCGTAGGTTCATCGTTGTCTAACAACATGACCTCTAAGACAGGGTTGCCGTACCACTCGGGAGCGGTACGTGTCCTTGTCGACCTACGAGGTTCGATAGCAACTTGATCCAAAGCTTCATGATCATCATCATTAACTTCCTCTTCAGCTAATGTAGGCTCCACAGAAACAACTTTCTGCGCTGCGCTACTCTCAGGTTGAAGTAAAGGTTCAACAACCTCATCAAGTTCTATCTTCCTCCCACTCAATTCTTTCGAGAGAAACTCTTTCTCAAGAAATGTTCCGTTTTTAGCGACAAACACTTTGCCTTCGGATCTGAGGTAGAAGGTATACCCAACTGTCTCTTTTGGGTATCCTATGAAGACGCATTTCTCCGCTTTGGGTTCCAGCTTTTCAGGCTGAAGCTTTTTGACATAAGCATCACATCCCCAAACTTTAAGAAACGACAGCTTTGGCTTCTTGCCAAACCAAAGTTCATATGGCGTCATCTCAACGGATTTCGATGGTGCCCTATTTAAAGTGAATGCAGCTGTCTCTAATGCATAACCCCAAAACGATAGTGGCAAATCGGCAAGAGACATCATAGATCGCACCATATCCAATAAGGTTCGATTACGACGTTCGGACACACCATTACGCTGTGGTGTTCCAGGCGGTGTCAATTGTGAAACAATTCCACACTGTCTTAAGTGACTGCCAAACTCATAACTCAGATATTCTCCTCCTCGATCAGATCGTAGGAATTTAATCTTCTTGTTACGATGATTCTCAACTTCACTCTGAAATTGTTTGAACTTTTCAAATGTTTCAGACTTGTGTTTCATTAAGTAAATATACCCATATCTACTTAAGTCATCAGTGAAGGTGAGAAAGTAACGATAACCACCGCGCGCCTCAATACTCATCGGACCGCACACATCAGTATGTATGATTTCCAACAAGTCACTTGCCCGTTCCATTGTTCCAGAGAACGGCGTTTTAGTCATCTTGCCCATGAGGCATGGCTCACATGTGTCAAGTGATTCAAAATCAAGTGACTCCAAAAGTCCATCAGCATGGAGCTTCCTCATGCGTTTTACGCCAATATGACCTAAACGGCAGTGCCACAAGAAAGTGGTATTATCATTATCAATCCTACATCTTTTGGCATCAATGTTATGAACATGTGTATCATTACTATCGAGATTCAATAAGAATAAACCCCTCACATTGGGTGCATGACCATAAAAGATATTACTCATATAAATAGAACAACCATTATTCTCTGATTTAAATGAGTAACCGTCTCGCAATAAACAAGATCCAGATATAATGTTCATGCTTAACGCAGGCACCAAATAACACTTATTTAGGTTCATCACTAATCCCGACGGTAATCGAAGAGCGAGCGTGCGACGGCGATCACATCAACCTTGGAACCATTTCCCACGCGCATCGTCACTTCGTCCTTTGCCAGCCTCCGTCTATTCCGCAGTTCCTGTTTTGAGTTGCAAATATGAGCAACCGCACCGGTATCAAATACCCAGGCACTACAACGAGAGTTGGTAAGGTACACATCAATAACATGTATATCATATATACCTTGTTTGTTGTTGGCCGCCTTCTTGTCAGCCAAATACTTGGGGCAGTTCCGCTTCCAGTGTCCAGTACCCTTGCAATGAAAACACTCAGTTTCTGGTTTGGGTCCAGCCTTGGGTTTCTTCACGAGAGGAGCAACTGCTTTGCCACTCTTCTTAGAGTTACCCTTCTTACCCTTGCCATTTTTCTTGAAACTAGTGGTTTTATTGACCATCAACACTTGATGCTCCTTCTGAATTTCAGACTCAGCGACTTTCAGCATCGCAAACAGCTCGGCGACTGACTTGTTCATCCCGTGAATGTTATAGTTCAACACGAAGCTCTTGTAGCTAGGTGGCAATGATTGAAGAACTCTGTCAGTGATAGCCTCTGGCGGAAGGGGCATCCCCAATTCAGCCAGACGGGTGGAGTACCCAGACATTCTGAGTACATGATCACTGATAGACCCGTTCTCCTCCATCTTGCAAGCATAGAAATTATCGGAGATCTCATATCTCTCGATCCGGGCATTCTTCTGAAAGATAAACTTCAATTCCTGGAACATCTCATATGCTCCATGACGTTCAAAACGTCTTTGAAGTCCCGGTTCTATGCCATACAAAATTGCACATTGAACTATTGAGTAATCATCAGAACGAGCCTGCCAGGCGTTCACAACGTCTAGAGACTCAACTGGAGCGGGTGGATCACCAAGCGGTGCATCAAGGACATAAGCCTTCTAGGAAGCCGTAAGGATAATCCTTAGATTACGGGCCCAGTCCACAAAGTTACTTCCATCATCTTTCAATTTAGCTTTCTCTAGGAACGCATTAAAATTCAGGGGTGCTACTGCGCGAGCCATGATCTACAACATAAATATAGCAAAGACAACTTAGACTATTGTTCTAGATAATGAGTTTAGTTAATCATATTACTTAAAAAACTCCCACTCAAATTGACATCCCTCCGGTCATTCGAGTGTAACATGATCCAAATCCACCAACTCAAGTCCGATCATCACGTGAGTTGAGGTGGTTTCAATGGTGAACATCTTCATGTTGATAATATCTACTATATGACTCATGTTCGACCTTTCGGTCTCTTGTGTTCCGAGGCCATGTCTGTACATGCTAGGCTCGTCAAGTTTAACCCGAGTGTTCCGCGTGTGCAACATGGCTTGCACCCGTTGTATGTGAACGTGGAGTCTATCACACCCGATCATCATGGCGTGTCTCGAAACGACGAACTTTCGCAACGGTGCACACTCGGGGAGAACACAATTTATCTTGAAATTTAAGTGAGGGATCACCTTATAATGCTACCGTCGTCCTAAGCAAAATAAGATGCATAAAAGGATTAACATCACATGCAAATCATAAGTGACATGATATGGCCATGAACTTGTGCTTTTGATCTCCATCTCCAAAGCACCGCCATGATCTCCATCGTCACCGGCATGACACCATGATCTCCATCATCTTGATCTCCATCAACGTGTCGCCATAAGGTTGTCGCGCCGACTGTTGCTTCCACGACTATTGCTAACGTTTAGCGATAAAGTAAAGCATTACATAGCGCTTAATGATTGACACGCAGGTCATACAATAATTAAAGACAACTCTATGGCTCCTGCCAGTTGCCGTACTCATCGACATGCAAGTCGTGATATTCTATACAACACATGATCATCTCATACATCACATATATCTCATCATGTAATTGGCCATATCACATCACAACATACCCTGCAAAAACAAGTTAGACGTCCTCTAATTGTTGTTGCAAATTTTACGTGGCTGCTACGGGTTTGCAAGAACCGTTCTTACCTACGCAAAACCACAACGTGGTGTAGTGATTGCTTTTTGATCTTCTAAAAGAACCCTCTTCATTGAAATCGATTCAACTAAAGTGAGAGAGACAGACACCCGCTAGCCATCTTTATGCAACAAAATTACATGTCAGTTGAAGGAACCTGTCTCGTGTAAGTGTACGCGTAATGTCGGTCCGGGCCGCTTCATCTCACAATACTGCCGAATCAAGTATCAACTAGTAACGGCAAGCAATATGTATACACCCACGCCCACAACTCGTTTGTGTTCTACTCGAGATCTCATCTACGCATAGACCTAGCTCAGATGCCACTGTTGGGGAACGTTGCATGGGAAACAAAAATTTTCCTACGCACACACAAGATCTATCCATGGTGATGAGCATCTACGAGAGGGAGAGTGAATCTACATACCCTTGTAGATCGCTAAGCGGAAGCGTTTAATAAATGCGGTTGATGTAGTCGAACGTCTCCGCGATCCAAATCGCAAGTCGTCCCTCGATCCGATCACGAACTAGCGCCGAACGGACGGCACCTCCGCGTTCAACACACGTACGGCTTGATGACGCCTTCACCTCCTCGATCCAGCGAGCGATGGTGAAGTAGTGGTTGAGTTCCAGCAGCACGACGGCGTGGTGATGGTGGTGAGGAACAATCTCTGCAGGGCTTCGCCAAGCGCTACGGAGATTATGACGAAGGAACTAGAGGGTTAGGGTTGCCGCACACGGCTTGGGGAAATCTTGATGTATCCCGTGTGCTAGCCCTGCCCCTCTATTTATATGTTGAGCCTTGGGGTCTAAACTTGGAGTAAAAGCCTCTTCCAAGTCGGTTTTGCCCGCACAAGGTCGGTTTGGCCCGCAGGAAAAAGAGTCCAACTCGAATCCCTGCCGAACCGTGCACAGCCGCGCACAAGCGGTAGTACCGCTCACAAGCGGTAGTACCGCTTGGGCGGTAGTACCGCTTCACACAAGCGGTAGTACCGCTCGGGCGGTAGTACCGCTTCACACAAGCGGTAGTACCGCTTATGCGGCAGCAAAACTACTTTTTGCACTTTCCAATACCTCGTGGGCTTTATCCCTTTGTCCCATATAAAGTGTTGCTGCACCCGAACACTTCGGTAAACATCCGGAACCCCTTCCGGTGAACTCCGGAACTCTTCCGGAGATCAAAACACTATTATCACATATATCAATCTTTACCTCCGGACTCTTCCGGAGATCCTCGTCATGTCCGGGATCTTATCCGAGACTCCGAACAACTTTCGGTCACCAACATAATAACTCAATTATACTAATCGTCACCAAACGTTAAGTGTGTAGACCCTGCGGGTTCGAGAACTATGTAGACATGACCGAGACACCTCTACGATCAATAACCAATAGCGGGACCTGGATGCCCATATTGGCTCCTACATATTCTACGAAGATCTTTATCGGTCGAACCTCTATGTCAAGGATTCAGTTAATCCCGTATGCTGTTCCCTTTGGTCTTCGGTATGTTACTTGCCCGAGATTCGATCGTCGGTATCACTATACCTAGTTCAATCTCGTTACCGGCAAGTCTCTTTACTCGTTCCGTAATACAAGATCCTGTGGCTAACTCTTTAGTCACTTTGCTTGCAAGGCTCATTGTGATGTTGTATTACCGAGTGGGCCCTGAGATACCTCTCCGTCACACGGAGTAACAAATCCCAGTCTTGATCCATGCCAACCCAACAGACACCCTCGGAGATACCTGTAGAGCACCTTTATAGTCACCCAGTTACGTTGCGACGTTTGATACACACAAGGTACTCCTCCGGTGTCAGTGAGTTGCATGATCTCATGGTCATAGGAACAGATACTTGACATGCAGAAAACAATAGCAATAAACTGACACGATCAAATGCTACGTTCTTAGTTTGGGTCTTGTCCATCACATCATTCTCCTAATGATGTGATCCCGTTATCAAATGACATCTCATGTCAATGGCTAGGAAACCTTAACCATCTTTGATCAACGAGCTAGTCAACTAGAGGCTTACTAGGGACACAGTGTTGTCTATGTACCCACACATGTATTTGAGTTTCCAATCAATACAATTATAGCATGGATAATAAACGATTATCATGAACAAGGAAATATAATAATAACCAATTTATTATTGCCTCTAGGGCATATTTCCAACAGTGTCATGATGAGCTCTTCCAAGTCCCGTGGCGTGCCTTTTGCAATGCACTTGGTTATGATGATACCGGCCTCACTGGGAATGGCGGCATCCGTCCTCATGATCGGGCTACTCCGCTGGATAAGGTTTATTTAGCCCCCTTGTACATTCCCTGGCGTGGGGTTCCTGGAGCCTCTAAGAACTTGCGGCAGGTCTATGATATTTTGCACCGTGTCTTCCGGAATGTTCTTCTGCCCAAGGTTGGAAATCAAGATTAGATTCATGGATACTTTGTTGATCTGCTTGTTGCCATGAAGAAGAAAGTTGGCTCTGGGGCCACGTTTGATGCCTCTAAATGGATGTGGGAGGAGATGTAATCCACGGTCTGCTACAGGAAAGTTCCCATCAATGCACCTTTCATCATGTGTTTCCTCAACTCTGTGTGGGCAGTTTGTAGGCCTGGAGACAAGATTAAGAAGACCTCCTGCCTCCAGACTTATGTTCAGAAGAAGCTCTATGAAGCCCTTGTCAACGAGAAGCATACCCGACGCAGACAGATTCAGATTATGCGGGCTCTCCATCTTGAGGCACCAGTGGTTCTGAGAAGGCCATTACTCCTGAGGAGCAGTGGATCTTTGCACATAGCTCTTGGACTGATGATGAGACCTCGGGTCAGCCCACTGCCTCCCTCTCTGCTGCTGATGATGATGCTGATGATGATAATGATGATGATGATGATGATGGTGATGATGGGGCTGGTTCTGATGAGGACGATTCCGAGGAGTACGATACCAATGAGGATATCTACTGAGTCTGGGGCGTTAGCATCACTCTTTTCATTTTTGGTGTCTTGATGCCAAAGGGGGAGAAAGTACATTATGACGGGATTTGCATGGGTGTTGCGTGGTTGTTTATTGTTCTCTTTGTTGCGTCTTCCAGTTGAACTCTTATTTGCTTTTAATCGGTTTGTGTGGAGACTATTTGTGTTTAAGTACAGTCTGAGACTAATCGTACCCTTACTATTAAAGCTCTACTTATTATCTCGTTCAAATTGCTCTTTAATGATTCATCTTATATTTTTACCCATTGGTTGGTCTATAAAATCAAGGGGGAGCTTCAATTCTTGCACAGGTCTCATCTGTTGCACACATTGAGGGGGAGCTCCACTTTTATTTTTAGATCATCAATGCAAATCGTGTTGTTGTCATCATCCACCAAAAAGGGAGAGATTGTAAGGGCATTCTCTTACCTTGGTGTTTTGGCGATGATGACAACTCACTATGATCTAACCGTGTCACTACTGGAATCAGCTTCTTTGCCGTCTGCCATAGCAGACGGCAAAGGCATGAATGCCGGACGGCAAAGCCATTGCCGTCCGCCAGCAGACGGCGAACAGTCCAGCCGAACGGGTGTCGGTAAAGGCTACTTTGCCGTCTGCTGGCAGACGGCAAAGATGCCAAGCTCTTTGCCGTCTGCTGGCAGACGGCAAAGCCCCTAGACGGCAGACAAAAGGTGCCAGCCCCGTTAGGGGGCTAACGGCGCTCTTTGCCGTCTTCCAGCAGACGGCAAAGAGCTGCAGCTGACGTCAGCTGACGTCAGGCGTCAGCTGGGCCAGCGCAGGCTCTTTGCCGTCTGCCAGCAGACGGCAAAGAAGAAAGCTCTTTGCCGTCTGCTGGCAGACGGCAAACAGGCCAAATAGGCCAGCCCAGATTGCACAGGCTGCTGCCACGTGGCCTATTTGCCGTCTGCTAGCTGACGGCAAACCTCTTTGCCGTCTGCTAGCAGACGGCAAAGTGGCTATATAGCCCCTGTTTTTCTGATTTTTGTTATATCAATTCATTTTCACAGAAATTCAAACACACATATATATATATTCAGAATCACATAGTTTCAAACATCATACATCAAACATAGTTTCAAACATCAAACATAGTTTCACCATTGTCATCAAACATCATACATCCAATTCATATATACATAGTTTCACAAACATCCAATAGTTTCACAAACATCCAATACATCAAACATCTAACATGTAAATAGTAGCATTCTGCCCTTCCATGAAGTGAATCAAACCTGCAAAAATGGGAGTAAGAAATTAGAAGAAGAAGAAGACTAGAAGAAGAAGAAGAAGAAGAAGAAGAAGATGAAGAAGAAGAAGAAGAAGAAGAAGAAGAGGAGGACTTCTTCTTCTTCTTCTTCCAATTCCTTCTTTTCCTCCTCTTCCTTGTTTTTCTTCATCTTATTCACTATTTGTGTCATTTTAGAGTTAACCTATCTAAGTATGCCATTTTTGTCCTAACCTAGGAAAATTATGTAAGTATAGGTCATTTGTGTGCTTACCTTGGTACTTATGCCATTTTTGAGCTAAATTAGGTAAGTATATGTCATTTTAGAGCTAACTTAGGCAATCATGTCATTTTGGAGGATAATAAGCTAAGTATATGACATTTATTAGGTAACCAAGGTTATTATGCCATTTTTGCAACGAATAAGCTAATTATGTCATTTTAGAGCTATCCTAGGTTAAATAGGTAATTTTGGAGCTAATTAAGGTTGTTATGTGATTTTTTAGCTAGCTAAGCATATTAAGTCATTTTGGAGGAATAAATGCTAAGTATAGGTCATTTTAGAGCTATCCTAGGTTAAATAGGTCATTTTTGAGCTAATTAAGGTTGTTATGTCATTTTTGAGCTAGCTAAGCATATTAAGTGAGAGGAATAAATGCTAAGAAGAAGAAGAAGAAGAAGATGATGAAGAAGATGAAGAAGAAGAAGAGAAGAAGATGATGAAGAAGAAGATGAAGAAGAAGAAGAAGAAGAAGAGGAGCTCTTCTTCTTCTTCTTCTTCTTCTTCTTCTTTTATTCTTTCTTTTTCTTCTCTTTCTTCTTCTATTCTTTCTTTTTCTCCTCTTCCTTGTTTTTCTTCTTCTTATTCCTTATTTGTGTCATTTTCGAGCTTACATAGGTAATTATGCCATTTTTGAGCTAACTAAGCTTATTATGTCAATTTGGAGGAAAATAAGATAAGTAAAGGTCGTTTTTGTGCTAACATAAGTAATTATGCCATTTATGAGCTAATTAAGCATATTAAGTCATTTTGGAGCTAAATAGGTCATTTGTTAAGCATATTATGTCTTTTTTGAGCTAGCTAAGCATATTAAGTCATTTTGGAGGAATAAATGGTAAGTATAGGTCATTTTAGAGCTATCCTAGGTTAAATAGGTCCATTTTTTAGCTAGCTAAGCTTATAAATTCATTTTGGAGGAATAAATGCTAAGTATAGGTCATTTTAGAGCTATCCTAGGTTAAATAGGTCATTTTGGAGCTAATTAAGGTTATTATGTCATTTTTGAGCTACCTAAGCATATTAAGTCATTTTGGAGGAATAAATGCTAAGTATAGGTCATTTTAGAGCTATCCTAGGTTAAATAGGTCCTTTTAGAGCTATCCTAGGTTAAATAGGTCATTTTCGAGCTAATTAAGGTTGTTATGTAATTTTTGAGCTAGCTAAGCATATAAATTCATTTTGGAGGAATAAATGCTAAGTATAGGTCATTTTAGAGCTATCCTAGGTTAAATAGGTCCTTTTAGAGCTAAATATGTCATTTCTTAAGCTAAGCTAAGTATAGGTCATTTGAGAGCTATCCGTGGTAAAATTGGTCATTTTGGAGCTAAGTAAGGTTATAATGTCATTTTCGAGGGAACTAAGCTAAGTATACGGCATTTTGGAGATAAATAGGTCATTTCTTAAGCTAAGTACGCATTTGTTATGCTAAACACTTGCGAAAACTTACCGTCATCACGGAGGTGTAGTTGTAGGTGTAGTTGTAGGACCGGTCGCGCCAGTGGCTGACGGAGGAGGATCGGTCGATGCTTGTCGGGAGTTATGCTGCACCAAAGATCATTTGCAATGTATCGTTAGCATGATGCAACTCAAATGTGAAGACTAGTAACTAATGAACATTCAAATGAAACTCACCGTGCCCGCCGGAGCAATGACTGGCATCGGCGGAGGGGTCGTGCCGCTCTTCTCGCATAGGGTCTGCACATTTGGTTTTTACGAGTCAGTCATATTAGATACTACTATAAGGAACATTACGTGCATGATTTGGCTAATATGCAGAAGAAACTTACCGCAAACATCTCGTATAGGGCCCGGTTAGCCATCATGTTCCGGTTCCTCTCCTCCTCCAACGCATTAGCCGTCCTGTCCTCAAGCTCCCTCTCCCTCTTCGCCGCCTGCCGGTCCCTCTCCTCTAGAATCACCTGGGTCTTCGCTCTCTCTTCCTCAATAGCAGCCTGGGTCTTCGCTCTCTCTGCCTCAATAGCATCCTGCAACACCACTTGTTAGCATTGAAATCATCGACGGCCGCACACAGAATGTAATGAAGGAAAGGTATCTGAGTCCGTATAACTAACCTTGAATTCGAGCTCCACTGGCCGTGCACGAGGCAATATCTCAGGATCGGAGCCGGTCTGGCGCTTCTTGATCTGCGGGAGAGTGCTACTACAACGTATCAGTCCATCCCCAATGGCTAACGAGCCATGGGGCCTCCCGCCACCAGATATCATCACCAGCTCTGGATCAAGAGGTTGCTGGCTCGGGTTAAAGTCCGGCCCTTTCCTCACCTTCCCCTCGTCTCTGTACCTCACAAGCTTGTGGTGGGAGGCGCGGTTGGTGAATTTCTTTGGATCATCGAGGTCAGACTCAGAGAATGCCTTGGCCTTCTTGTACGAGGCAGTATTGGACATGGCATAGAGGTCGAACAGCTGTGGCACTGGAGCCTTGTTCTCTCGCGCCTAAAAGAGAGGAACAGAGTATTAGTTGAGGGCTCAAACTAGCATGAAGAATAAAGTTGCATGAATCATGAAGCAAACCACATACCCAGTTTTCCCCGTACTGATGTAGGTTGACGCTGCCTAGATGGTGTGGGACACCTTTCATTTTGCCACGCTTGTCCTTTGCAGTGTCGTGGGTGGAGCGCCATTGGGGAGAGCACCACTCATCCACCAACGCCTCCCAACAGTCCATCCTATCCGCACACCATCTCGGGGGATCCTAAGTTAAGCAAGAGAAATTTGAGCGCTACGCCTACGAATCAAATCAGGGAACTAAGTACAAGGCCTTAAGAATAGGTAATTACCTTCATGTACTTCTCCTTACTCAGATACTTGACGCGGCACTTCTCTTTTTTCCTCCTAATACCGGTCGAGGCGAAGTAGTCTCGAACAGCCTGCGTCCGAGCCTCGTGCCGAAAGTTTTGAAGTAGGCGCCTGCACTCGTTGTCGATAACCAGAGCCGCGGCCTCCTCCTGTCCCACAGCACACCTGTAGAAGGTCTGCAATAAAACAAGAAAACACGGATTAGTACAATCACTAGGGTTGCCAATCAAAGAAGGAAACACAACGTAGACGGCAAAGGAGAAATTACCCAAAACGTCTGGATCACAATGTCGGCCACCTTGTGGCACTCGACATCGCCGATCCTATGCCCCGGCGGGGCCGGGGCAGCCAAGTAGTGCTCCCAGGTCATTCCTAACTCTGGAACCCGGCCCTCACCGGGCAACGTGACCCACCCCGGGAAGCTCTGGCGACAAATCACACCAAGGACACTGTTGGGCCTGCGGACATGAGGCTCGTGTGTCCAAGACCTGCAGTATGACAAGGCCAACGCATTAGATATTCGAAGAAACGTGAAGGCAAAAGGTTAAAAAAGAGTAAATGCACTTACTTGGCCCCGTTAGGCGCAATCAACCACCTCTGGTCGGGGGTCGCCGGGGTGGGCGGGAGCTTTGTACCACCACGCTGGTAGACTTTGCGCCCCTCAACCCACTCACCCTCGCTATAGCTATCAGAACTATAGCCACCCTCAGCACGGCCACTCGACTCCGTCGAGTTCCGCTGCGACTCAGCGTGATCCCTGCTGAGCTCCGGAGTCTCGTGGGACGAAGGCTCGTCGGCCCGACGCTCGTCGGCCCGAGGCTCGTCGGCCGTAGGCGCGTCTGCCATAGGCTCGTCGGCCCGAGGCTCGTGGACCGGAGTCCGAGACGGTTCCACCTCAGGCGGCACCCTCTCAGACGGAGCACTCCTGTGGTCGGGTGAATCAGCTGGGGGTGGCGGCGAGGAAGGCGTAGTAGCAGCCTTACTACCTCTCCCGCCGCCACGTCCACCTCTACGAGCCTTCTTCCCCCCCGACCTCTCCCGGCCGAAGAAGAAGCGACCGCCGGTGGTGTCTGCATACTGAGATCCAGTGCTCTCCGGAGGCTATGGGGTGGAATGGAACTACCCCTCCCACCACGCGCCGAGGTAGGAGCCTCGGAGCGCTCTCGACCCGCGCCCACCATCTGTCAACACCTGCAATGACAAAGAGTAAACGAAATTAGTACAACATAAAAAGAATGAATACCTGACATGAATAATATGTATATAATTTAAGTGTATCATCATCATGAACATAATAAAAAATTGAATACCTAAAAAATTGAATATATACCTAATTTAAGTGTCGGGGTGTCGTGTCGGGGTCGGGGTGTCGGGGTGTTGATCGTGTCGGGGTCGGGGTGTCGTGTCGGGGTCGGGGTGTCGGGGGTGTCGTGTCTAGGTGTCGTGGTGTCGGGGTGTCAGGGGTGTCGGGGTGTCGGGGTCGGGGTGCCGTGTCGGTGTCGGGGTGTCGGGTCGGGGTCGGGGTGTCGGGGTCGGGGTGTCGGGGTCGGGGTGTCGGGTCGCGGTCGGGGTCGGGGTGTCGGGTTGGGGTCGGGGTTTTTCCTCTTTTTTTCTTTTCTTCTTCTTCCTCTTCTTCCTTTTCTTCATTTTCTTCCTTTTTTTTCCTTCTTCTTCTTCTTCTTCCTCCTTTCCTTTTTCCTCTTCTTCTTCTCCTCCTCTCCTCCTTTTTCTTCTTCTCCTCCTCCTAACCTAATTAACCTAATTGATGTCGAAACCAGTAGCATCTAACTAATTAACCTACTCAAAAAACCTAATTAACAACATCTAACTAATTAACCTAATTGATGCATCTACTATCTACTAACAGTAGCATCTATATATATCTATAATCATGATATTAAAAAAAGGGAAAAAACAGAAAAACAGAAAAAAAAAAAAAAGGGCAGAGGTGGGGGAGCTTACCGGAGGGGGTGCCGCCGGGGGGCTCGTCGAGGGGGTGCCGTCGGGGGGGCTCGCCGGGGGGTGCCGCCGGGGAGGGCTCGCCGGGGGGTGCCGCCGGGGAGGGCTCGCCGGGGGGGGCTCGATGGGGCGGCGGCGCGTGGCCGCTGCGGCAGACTGCGGGGCGGCGGCGCGGGGCAGCGGAGGTGCGGGGCGGCGGTGCGGGGCGGCGGCGCGGGGCAGGGCGGGGCGGCGGCGGGGGCAGGGCAGGGCAGGGCGGGGCGGCGGCGGCAGGGCAGGGCAGGACGGGGCGGCGGCGCTGAGACAGAGAGGGAGAGAGAGATGTGTGAGAGAGAGAGAGAGGCTTTGGGCGCGGGGGCGAAAATTAAGCCCCCCTCTTTGCCGTCTGCCAGCAGACGGCAAAGACGGTGACCGTTAGCCCACCCCCGCCATGACATTGTGGGCCCCACCCTCACCTCGTTGCCGTCTGCTGGCAGACGGCAAAGAAGTGGCAGATGGAAAAGAGCTTGACCTAGCCAGTGCCGTGCCCCGTGGGGCCCACTTTGGTCTTTGCCGTCTGCTGGCAGACGGCAAAGAACTCTTTGCCATCTGCCAGCAGACTTCAAAGAAGTGCAGATGGCAAAGACCCTCTTTGCCATCAGCTGGTTCTTTGCCGTCTGCTTTGGCAAGACAGACGGCAAACAGCCTCTTTGCCATCAGCTGGCAGATGGCAAAGAGCTGGCAGATGGCAAATAACTGAATTCCAGTAGTGTGTGAAGTTATACTAGGATTGTATGTGGAACGCAAGACGGTTAGGTGGTCCCTCCAAACGGAAAAGATCTGTCGTGGTCTTGTCACGGTATATGTCCGAAGACTTAGGTTCGAGGCCATCACTAAGGCGGTGGACTCAAAGGGGTTGGTCGAGATGAAGGGCACGAGTTTACCTAGGTTCGGCCCCTCAAGAAGAGGTAAAAGCTTACTTCCTGCTTGTGTTGTATTTATTGGAGTATCGATTACAAGGGAGCGGATTCGCTTGACCTATTTCTCGATTTATTGGTTTCTGTTTAAGCCGCCCCAGGGTCTCGCCTTTATATAGGAGGTCAAGGCCCTGGGTTACACGAGTCACTACTGGAATCAGCTTCTTTGCCGTCTGCCATAGCAGACGGCAAAGGCATGCTTGGCGGACGGCAAAGGCTTTGCCGTCAGCCAGCAGACGGCAAACACTCCGGCCGAACGGCTGCCGGCAAAGGCGGCTTTGCCGTCTGCTGGCAGACGGCAAAGGACTTTCCTTCTTTGCCGTCTGCCAGCAGACGGCAAAGAGCGTGGATGGCACAGAAAAGGTTCCATCCCCGTTAGGTGGCTAACGGCGCTCTTTGCCGTCTGCTGGCAGACGGCAAAGAGCTGTAGATGATGTCAGCTGACGTCAGGCTTCAGCTGGTCCCAGGCAGGCTCTTTGCCGTCTGCCGGCAGACGGCAAAGAACTTTCCTTCTTTGCCGTCTGCCAGCAGACGGCAAAGATCTGTAGATGACGTCAGCTGACGTCAGGCTTCAGCTGGGCCAGGCAGGCTCTTTGCCGTCTGCTGGCAGACGGCAAAGAACTTTCCTTCTTTGCCGTCTGCCAGCAGACGGCAAAGAGGCCACATAGGCCAGCCCAGTTTGTACAGGCTGCTGCCACGTGGCCTCTTTGCCGTCTGCCAGCAGACGGCAAAGTGGCTATATAGCCCCTGTTTTTTCTGTTTTTTGTTATATCAATTCATTTTCACAGAAATTCAAACACATATATATATATATATTCAGAATCACATAGTTTCAAACATCAAACATCATACATCAAACGTAGTTTCAAACATCAAACATAGTTTCACCATCGTCATCAAACATCACACATCCAATTCATATATACATAGTTTCACAAACATCTAATATGTAAACAGTAGCATTCTGCCCTTCCATGAAGTGAATCAAACCTGCAAAAATGGGAGTAAGAAATTAGAAGAAGAAGAAGAAGACTAGAAGAAGAGGAAGAAAAAGAAGAAGAAGAAGAAGAAGAAGAAGAAGAAGAAGAAGAAGAAGACTAGAAGAAGAAGAAGAAAAAGAAGAAAAAGAAGAAAAAGAAGAAGAAGAAGAGGAAGAAGAAGAAGAGGAAGAAGAAGGAGAAGAAGGAGAAGGAGAAGGAGAAGGAGAAGGAGAAGGAGAAGGAGAAGGAGAAGGAGAAGGAGAAGGAGAAGGAGAAGAGGAAGAAGAAGAAGAGGAGAAGAAGGAGAAGGAGAAGACTAGAAGAAGAAGAAGAAGAGGAGAAGAAGAGGAAGAAAAAGAAGAAGAAGGAGAAGAAGAAGAGGAAGAAGAAGAAGACTAGAAGAAGAAGAAGAAAAAGAAGAAATAGAAGAAAAAGAAGAAGAAGAAGGAGAAGAAGAAGAAGGAGAAGGAGAAGGAGAAGGAGAAGGAGAAGAAGGAGGAGGAGGAGAAGGAGAAGGAGAAGGAGAAGGAGAAGAGGAAGAAGAAGAAGAGGAAGAGGAAGAAGAAGAAGAAGAAGAAGAAGAAGAAGAAGAAGAAGAAGAAGGAGAAGGAGAAGGAGAAGGAGAAGGAGAAGGAGAAGGAGAAGGAGAAGGAGAAGGAGAAGAAGAGGAAGAAGAAGGAGGAGAAGAAGGAGGAGAAGGAGGAGGAGGAGGAGGAGGAGGAGGAGGAGGAGGAGGAGGAGAAGAGGAAGAAGAGGAAGAGGAAGAGGAAGAGGAAGAAGAAGAAGAAGAAGAAGGAGAAGAAGAAAGAAGAAGAAGAAGAAGAAGAAGGAATAGAGGAGAAGAAGAAGAAGAAGAAGAAGAAGAAGAAGAAGGAGAAGAAGGAGAAGAAGGAGAAGAAGAAGGAGAAGAAGGAGAAGAAGAAGGAGAAGGAGGAGCTAAATAGGTCATATTAAGTCATTTTGGAGCTAAATAGGTCATTTTGGAGCATATTAAGTCATTTTGGAGCTAAATAGGTCATTTTGGAGCTAATTAAGGTTGTTATGTTCTTTTTGAGCTAGCTAAGCATATTAAGTCATTTTGGAGGAATAAATGCTAAGTATACGTCATTTTAGAGCTATCCTAGGTTAAATGGGTCATTTGAGAGCTAATTAAGGTTATTATGTCATTTTTGAGCTAGCTAAGCATATAAATCCATTTTTGGAGAAATAAATGCTAAGTATACGTCATTTTAGAGCTATCCTAGGTTAAATAGGTCATTTTGGAGCTAATTAATGTTGTTATGTCATTTTTTAGCTAGCTAAGCATATTGAGTCATTTTGTTAAGCTAAACACTTGGGAAAACTTACCGTCATCACTTAGATGTAGGTGAAGGACCGGTCGCGCCAGTGGCAGACGGAGAAGCATCGGTCGATGCTTGTCGGGAGTTATGCTGCACCAAAGATCATTTGCAGTGTATCGTTAGCATGATGCAACTCAAATGTGAAGACTAGTAACTAATGACCATTCAAATGAAACTCACCGTGCCCGCCGGAGCAATGACTGGCATCGGCGGAGGGGTCGTGCCATTCTTTTCGCACATGCTCTGCACATTTGGTTTTCTCGAGTCAGTCATATTAGTTAGTAATGAAAGGAACATTACGTGCATGATTTGGCTAATATGTAGAAGAAACTTACCACGAAGAGCTCGTATAGGGCCCGTTGACCCGCCTCGTTCCGGTTCCTCTCCTCCTCCAATAGCTTAGCCGTCCTCTCCTCCGCCTCCCTCTCCCTCGCCGCCGCCTGCCATCTCTCTTCCTCTAGAAGCGCTTGGGTCCTCGCTTCTGCTTCCTCAAGAGCAGCCTGGGTCTTCGCTCTCTCTGCCTCAATAGCAGCCTGCAACACCACTCGTTAGCATTGTAATCATCGACGGCCGCACACACAATGTAATGGAGGAAAGGTATCTGAGTCCGTATAACTAACCTGGAATTCGAGCTCCATTGGCCGTGCACGAGGCCTTATCTCAGGATCGGAGCTGGTCTGGCGCTTCTTGATCTGCGGGAGAGTGCTAGTACAACGTATCAGTCCATCCCCAATGGCTAACAAGCCATGGTGCCTCCCGCCACCAGATATCATCACCAGCTCTGGATCAAGAGGTTGCTGGCTCGGGTTAAACTCCGGCCCTTTCCTCGCCTTCCCCTCGTCTCTGTACCTCACAAGCTTGTTGTGGGAGGCGCGGTTGCTGAATTTCTCTGGATCATCGAGGTCAGACTCAGAGAATGCCTTGGCCTTCTTGTACGAGGCAGTATTGGACATGGCATAGAGGTCGAACAGCTCTGGCACTGGAGCCTTGTTGTGCCGCGCCTAAAAGAGAGGAACAGAGTATTAGTTAAGGGCTCAAGCTAGCATGAAGAATGAATTTGCATGAATCTTGAAGCAAACCACATACCCAGTTTTCCCCGAACCCACGTAGGTTGACGCTGCCTAGATGGTGTGGGACACCTTTCATTTGGGCACGCTTCTCCTTTGCACCGTCGTGGACGTTGCGCCATTGGGGAGTGCACCACTCATCCACCAACGCCTCCCAACAGTCCATCCTATCCGCACACCATCTCGGGGGCACCTAAGTTAAGCAAGAGAAATTTGAGCGCTACGCATACGAATCAAATCAAGGAACTAAGTACAAGGCCTTAAGAATAGGTAATTACCTTCATGTACTTCTCCTTACTCAGATAGTTGAGGCGGCACTTCTCTTTTTTCCTCCGAATACCAGTCGAGGCGTAGTAGTCTCGAATAGCCTGCGTCCGAGCCTCGTGCCGAAAGTTTTGAAGTAGGCGCCTGCACTCGTTGCCGATAACCCGAGCCGCGGCCTCCTCCTGTCCCTCAGCACACCTGTAGAAGGTCTGCAATCAAACAAGAAAACACGGATTAGTACAATCACTAGGGTTGCCAATCAAAGAAGAAAACACAACGTAGACGGCAAAGGAGAAATTACCCAAAACGTCTGGATCACAATGTCGGCGACCGTGTGGCACTCGACATCGCCGATCCTATGCCCCGGCGGGGCCGGGGCAGCCAAGTAGTGCTCCCAGGTCATTCCTAGCTCTCGAACCCGGCCCTCACCGGGCAACGTGACCCACCCCGGGAAGCTCTGGCGACAAATCACGCCAAGGACACTGTTGGGCTTGCGGCAACCAGGCCCGTGTGTCCAAGACCTGCAGTATGACAAGGCCAACGCATTAGATATTCGAAGAAACGTGAAGACAAAAGGTTAAAAAAGAGTAAATGCACTTACTTCTCCCCCTGTGGCGCAATCAACCACCTCTGGTCGGGGGTCGCCGGGGTGGGCGGGAGCTTTGTACCACCACGCTGGTAGACTTTGCGCCCCTCAACCCACTCACTCTCGCTATAGCTATCAGAACTATAGCCACCCTCAGCACGGCCACTCGACGAGCCCGCACCTGGGTTCTGCTGCGACTCAGCGTGATCCCCAGTCTCGTGGGACGAAGGCTCGGCGGCCCGACGCTCGTCGGCCCCAGGCTCGTCGGCCGTAGGCGTGTCTGTCGTAGCCTCGTCTGTCGTAGGCTCGTCGGCCTGAGGCTCGTGGACCGGAGTCCGAGACGGCTGCACCTCAGGCTGCTCCATCTCAGACGGAGCACTCCTGTGGTCGGGTGAATCAGCTGGGGGTGGCGGCGAGGAAGGCGTAGTAGCAGCCTTCCTACCTCTCCCGCCGCCACGTCCACCTCTACCAACCTTCTTCCCCCCCCGACCTCTCCCGGTCGAAGAAGAAGCGCCCGCCGGTGTCTGCATACTGAGATCCAGCGCTCTCCGGAGGTGGTGGGGTGGGATGGAAGTACCCCTCCCACCACGCGCCGAGGAAGGAGCCTCGGAGCGCTCTCGACCCGCGCCCACCATCTGTCAACACCTGCAATGACAAAGAGTAAACGAAGTTAGTACAACATTAAAAAAATGAATACCTGACATGAATATAATTTAAGTGTATCATCATCATGAACATAATAAAAAATTGAATACCTAACATGAACCAATTAATAATATATATGTACATAATAATAATTGAATACCTGACATGAACTATAATATTAATCTTCATCGTCATCATTAATAAATGCATCATCATCGTCTATATATGCTTCGGGGTCAATAAATGCATCATCATCATCACTATCAGTAATGACGTGCTCATCATCATCATCAATAAATGCATCAACATGTGGAAGGCCTCCTGTACGTAATCGGTCAAGCATTGACAGGTCATCCGCAGCAGTAACCTCTTCTTGTTCCGGCTCTTCTTGTTCCGGTTCAGGCTCGGATTCACTGCCGCTGTCTACTTCAATGTTCTGAGGTGAAGTAGAGCGGTTCTTGAAACGTTTTTTGGAAAGACGTGTTTCTTGGAAGAATTCTCCTTCATATGTGTCTGGGTTAATGTGAGGTTCATAATCCTCTTCATTGGGTGGAGGTGGTCTAACATGTGGCGGCACTTCATAAACGACATCCCAACCTTTGAGATTTGGATCACTTTGGCAGGCCCACGGTAGATAGAAAACTTGGGTGGCCTGTTGAGCCGTAATATAGACATCGGGAACATCCAAATGGGTGCTTTGTTTGATTTCGACTAGCCCTAGATGTTCATGAGTCCTTCTAGTCTCCTTCGGCTGGAACCAATAACATTTGAAGACTACGACTTTCGGTGGGTTTGCACCATAGAATAGAAGTTCATAAATTGCTTCAACTCTTCCATAATACTCGGTACCTCCTTCGCCGATAGCAGAGACACAACAATTTGTAGACTTTCGGTCGGCCATAGATAGCTCTTTGCCATAGGTACGAAAGCGATACCCGTTGATGTCGTATTTGTCAAATGAACGGACCTTATAGTCAAAACCATTTGCGACTTGTCTCAATTCGGAGTCCATAGACTCTGCATTAGCCTACAAGTTTAATACGAAAGGATTGTTGCATTAGCCGCAAACTAGACGAAGAAATGAAATGGTCTAATGGAAATTACCGTTTGTTTGAACCAAGAGATGAAACCGGGATAGCCTCCTACATGCTTTGCCAGAAGCTCATACTCTTCGATGGAATCCTTTTGGATCACCGCTCCATCCGAGAATTTGGCGACGTATCGACTGTATCACATATCCGGGAATAAGAGCATTTCAAAGGAATTAGAAGTTGCGGAACAATGTACCGAGAACTTACTCGATGTACGGCCGCACTTCTGTTAGGTTGTTGAAGATATACAACGAAATGGTCCGCCATTCTTCGACATCCAACGGTATTGCTTTCGAAGCACCGGCTGGTGCGAGGTTCCCTTTGAATAGGCTGAGGTTGGATCGACCTTTTTCACGGTCGCCATCATTGTACCGAGGCTTCGGATTATGCAAATGACGATTCTTGGCTTTGTAGTGTGCTGTCACGAAGTTTGCGGCCTCCTCAGTAATGAATGCCTCGGCCATCGATGCTTCAATTCTACGTTTATTTTTACATTTTGCTCGAAGCGTCTTCTGCATCCTCTCAGTTGCGAAGCACCAACGATTTTGCACGGGCCCCCCCAATCTTGCCTCGGTCGGGAGATGCAAAATCAAATGCTGCATTGGATTAAAGAATCCCGGTGGAAAGATCTTTTCTAACTTGCAGATCAGCTCCGGCGCCAACTCTTCCGGTTCGTCTAGCACGTCAGGCAATAGTTCTTTCGCACAAAGAGCACGGAAGAAATAGCTCAGCTCTGCCAGTACTAGCCATTCATCCTCAGGGATAAAGCCACGCAACATCACCGGCATTACCCGCTCAAGCCATATGTGCCAATCATGACTCTTCATACCAAATATTTTCAATTTGTCAAGACTCGCTCCCCTCTTTAGATTCGTTGCATACCCATCGGGGAACATCAACTGCATTTTCACCCACAAGATCATTTCCCTCATAGCTGGCCTTCCAAGATTGAACCATGCCTTTGGCTTCCTCCAGTTCTTCTTTTCTTTCGGTTGTCGCATGTTTTGTAACGGTCTATCACATAGAGCCTCTTGATCGACTCTAGCCTTAGGGTTATCCTTTGACTTCCCCTCTATGCCGAACAATGTACCAAAAAGGGCCTCGGCGATATTCTTTTCAGTGTGCATCACGTCGATGTTGTGTGGGCAAATGAGGTCTTTAAAGTAAGGCAGATCCCACAAGCATATCTTGTGAGTACAGGCGTGTTCCGAATTATACCCTTTGAAATATCCTGGACGCTCTGGATTAGGCTCGAGAGCGTTTAACAGATCCAGGGCCTGTTGGCCTGTCAATGCAGGTGGTGCAGAGTTTTTGACAACTCTACCTTTCATGAAATTTTTCTTGTCTTTTCTGAACTTATGGCCAGGATCCAGGAACTGTCTATGCAAGTCGAAGCAAGAATACTTGCGACCCGCCTGCAGCCAACGGAACTGAAGAGCTGCCTTGCATGTGGGGCACGGGAACCTTCCATGCACACACCAGCCAACGAATAGCGCATACGCCGGCAAGTCATGCGTCGAGTACATGTACCACACATGCATTTTGAAGTTTTGTTTTGTAGCGGCGTCATATGTCTTGATCCCATTATCCCAAGCTTCTTGCAATTCATCCTTAAGCGGCTGCATGTACACATTCATATTCTTCCCCGGGTAGTTGGGCCCTGGAATTATCAACGTCAAGAAAATGTTCTTTCTTTTCATAATCTCTCCGGGGGGGAGATTGAGTGGAATGACAAATACAGGCCAGCAACTGTATTGGGTTGCCGTCATACCAAACACTTGGAACCCATCCGTGCTGATGGCGACTCGAGGATGCCTTGGATCTGCCGCTTTGTCCTTATGTAAAGCATCGAAGTGCTTCCACGCAAAAGCGTCTGAAGTGTGTCCCAACATCGGATTCCCATCTGCATCTAGTTCGGTTCTTTTGCCCAATTTATGCCACGTCATCTGTCTGGCCGTCTCTTCGACCATGAAAAGACGTTGAAGTCTTGGTATGATTGGCATATACCGAAGAACATTAACTGGGATTTTGGTCTGACTCTTCTCACCCATACCGTTGTCTACCACAACATACCTGGAAGACTTGCAAATGGGACAATAGTTGAAGCCCGCATACTCAAGCCTAAATAAGGCACATCCATTCTCACAGGCATCTATCTTCTCATAGGGCATCTTAAGCGCACGTAGGATTTTGTCCGACTGGTACAGGTTTGCTGGCAATACATGGCCTTTGGGTAGAAAGCGTCCAAATATCGTCATCATCGCGTCGTAGCATTCTCTGCCCAGGTTGAACTGAGCCTTGAGAGCCATTACTTGCGCGATGACATCCAGCTGACAAAGCTCAGTGTGCTCGTGGAGAGGACGTTTTGAAGACTCCAACATTTCATAGAAGGCCTTTGCAGATTCCTCCATCTCATCATCCGAATCCCGAGCATCATCAAAGTCTTGCACCATGTCTTCGATCCCGGTACCATGCTCGTCGGTGCGACGACGAACCACCTCAGCTCTGGCACGTTGGGCAGACTCACCATGAAATCTCCACACCGTATAATCAGTCGTAAAACCCCACTTCTGCAAGTGTTTACCCATTTCATCCCGTGTCCACTTTTTATGGTTGTCGCACCGGACACAAGGGCACCAGTTTGTTTCCTGTCCATTTGCAAATGCGGCTCTCACAAACCCCTTGGTTTTTCTTAGCCATTCATGGGTCATGTCTTTCTGACTAGTGTGACCGGTGTACATCCACGCACGATCACTCATCTTGCCTAGCTACTGGACACACAAGAAATATATACATAATTCAGCAAACCATATTCATCAGTTAATAGAGTTTGTCAGTTTTATTACGTCCATGCAACCTAGACGCTAGTAGGTAAAGATAGGTCCTAATCCCACCCGAGTGTGTGTAGATTGGGTTCGTTTTCCCATGCTCTGCTCCGGATCCGACGCAAAATTTCGGCAGCACCTCCCCGCTGTTCTCCTGATACACGTCTCGGCAATAAGCAGAGAGGATGTGTACCCGGAGAACAACAGGGAGGCACTGACGAAATTCTGCATCGGATCCGGAGCAGAGCATATGGGAAAACGAACCCAATCTACACATACTCGGGCTATCCATGGATAACGTTGGACAATTCGAAAGAATCACGGTTATAAATATGCAAATGCATGCATATTTATAGATGTAACCCTTTCGAACGAGAGACGCATAGTGGTCACGCATACTGATGATTGACACCTATAGCTAGCAAGTTTCATCGGCACGAAGACCGGAACAGAGCAAATGAAGGGGGGAGGAGGAGATGTCATTTGTGCTCACCCACGAACGCAGGGGCGGAGCTCGTCGAACGCACGGGGAGGTCGTCGAACACCAGACCCTCGCAGCCCCGAAAGAACTGCACATTTAAATCCACCCGATCAACACAAATATATATGATGTTTTTCTTAACAAAATCGGGAAATATACTTCCTAACTCATAATTCACAAATATATGACCCCGTCGGCCTCGGGTGTCGTGTCTGGGTGTCGTGGTGTCGGGTTGTCGGGGTCGGGGTGTCGTGTCGGTGTCGGGGTGTCGGGGGGTGTCGTGTCTGGGTGTCGTGGTGTCGGGGTGTTAGGGGTGTCGGGGTCGGGGTGTCGTGTTGGGGTCGGGGTGCCGTGTCGGTGTCGGGGTGTCGGGTCGGGGTCGGGGTGCCGTGTCGGGGTCGGGATCGAGGTCGGGGTGTCGGGGTCGGCGTGTCGGGTCGTTGTCGGGTTGGGGTCGGGGTCGAGGTGCCGTGTCGGGGTCGGGATCGAGGTCGGGTTGTCGGGGTCGGCGTGTCGGGTCGTTGTCGGGTTGGGGTCGGGGTCGAGGTGCCGTGTCGGGGTCGGGGTTTTTCCTCTTTTTTTCTTTTCTTCTTCTTCCTCTTCTTCCTCTTCTTTCTTTTCTTCCTTTTCTTCCTTTTTTTTCCTTCTTCTTCTTCTTCTTCCTCCTTTCCTTTTTCCTCTTCTTCTTCTCCTCCTCTCCTCTTTTTTCTTCTTCTTCTTCCTCTTCTTCTTTTTTCTTCTCCTCCTCCTCCTCTTCTTCTTCTTCCTTTCCTTTTTTCCTCTTCTTCTTCTCCTCCTCTCCTCTTTTTTTCTTCTTCTTCTTCTTCTTTTTTCTTCTCCTCCTCCTCTTCTTCTGTTTCTTCTTCTTATTATTATTTTTTGTTCTTTTTCTTTTTTCTTTTTCCTTTTTTTTCTTCTTCTTTTCTTCTTTTTTTTCTTCTAGGTTTTTTCTTTTCTTCTTTTCTATCTAAGTTTTTTCTACCTAATAAAAACTAACTAATATGAACTAATAACTAACTAATATAAACTAACTAAATGAACTAATAAAAACAGAAAAAAAAATAGGAAAAAAACAAAAAAGGGGGGGAATGGTGGAGCTCACCGGAGGGTGGTCGAGGCGGCGGCGCTGGGGAGGAGGGGGGCGGCGGCGTTCGGCGGGGAGGAGGGGGCGGCGGCGGTCGGCGGGGAGGAGGGGGTCGGCGGGGAGGAGGGGGTCGGCGGGGAGGGGGCGGCGGCGGCGCTGTGGAGGAGGGAAGGGGGCGGCGGCGGCACTGTGGAGGAGGGGAGGGGGCGGCGGCGGCGCTGTGGAGGAGGGGAGGGGGCGGCGGCGGGGAGGAGGGGGGCGGCGGGGGTCGGCGGGGAGGAGGGGGTCGGCGGGGAGGGGGCGGCGGCGGCGCGCAGAGAGAGAGAGAGAGAGATGTGAGAGAGAGAGAGGGGGTTTGGGCGCGGGGGGCGAAAATTAAGCCCCCCTCTTTGCCGTCTGCTGGCAGACGGCAAAGAATTCTTTGCCGTCTGCCAGCAGACGGCAAAGAGGGGGGCCGTTAGCCCGTCCCCGCCGTTACACTGTGGGCCCCCCTCAGCTCTTTGCCGTCTGCTGGCAGACGGCAAAGAGTTCTTTGCCGTCTGCCAGCAGACGGCAAAGAAGTGGCCCGTGTGACCTAGCCAAAGCAGGGCCCCGTGGGCCCCACTTTGGTCTTTGCCGTCTGCTGGCAGACGGCAAAGAACTCTTTGCCATCTGCCAGCAGACGGCAAAGAAGTGCAGATGGCAAAGAGCCTCTTTGCCATCAGTAAGTTCTTTGCCGTCTGCTTTATAAAAGCGGACGGCAAAGAGCCTCTTTGCCATCTGCCAGCAGACGGCAAAGAGCTGGCAGATGGCAAAGTCCCTGATTCCAGTAGTGAGTCCTAAACCGACTCACACAACGTAGTTTATCCTGCCTCTAAGCCGCCTTGCCATCATGGACAAGCCGTCTCTGGGCGGCTCAACCGCCCGGGTCTCACACCATCTTCTGTATCCAAGCCTTCATTTTGGCCCGCCTGGTAAGCCGCTATGTGGCCTGGCCTTCATCTTCCGGCCCACCTTAAGGGTCTTGCTTATGAGCCGCCAGGTATGACCCGGCCCCTCCTGGGTGGGTCTTACCATGGGGTTATATCCCCAACATTAGGCCACAGATTGATTTGAGCCTGTTCATGTCAATCTTCAAACTCACTTGGCGGCGAGTCTCACATTTCTGTCACCTCAGAAAGAAAACTTATAACCCGCCGTGACGTCACGCCGAATATATTAAAAAGATTCTGTGACATCCGCAGCGGATCCTTTCATTAAACGGTCGGCCCGAAAATCGAGGCGCCCCTTCCGGTCAATCATCACTGCACCTCCTCGACTTTCATGCGCACTGTTGCCATCCCACCTCATAAATAGGGATACGAGGGGCCCCCTTCCTTTTCTCCGCCACCGCTGCCTTCTTCCTCCTTCAGACGCCGACATCTCTAGCACTCCGCTGCACCGACCGGTCCTCGCCGTCATCCCCAACGCCGGCCGTTGCATCAACCTGAGTTGGTCCAGAGCTTCGCCGGCCCGTCCGCATCCGCAAGGTACCATTCTCGGCCCTTGCCTAATCTGTAGTTATCTCCATTAGGATCTTCCCGAGTTCATCGGGTTTCTCTAGTGTTCTTCGCTGTTCTTCGCTGTTCTTCGTAATGTAGATTGCAAGCGTCCCCTTGAATCTTATGCCGCTGACTATCAGTTGCGGTTGTCCTGTTAATGCCAATGCCCGCTTGCTATAGATCTGCATAGCAGTCTTCTTCACATGCTGTCCGCCTTTTCTTCCACTCCCCCTTTTTAGGTTTTGAATACATTTCCTTTATCCTCGCCCGTAGATCTTGCATCCACGGTTGTAGTATGTGAAACCTGTTTGTCCATACTTAACCCGCCGTTACATTGCCGGCTCTCCGATAAAATATGTCGGCGGGTTAATACCTCATCATCATGCCGACCATAACTGCCTTATTTATTTGACGTTTTTCTAACCCGCCATATTCTGCGCCTTCTCACAGCTTGACCCGCCACCATGTCGAGAGCACCTGCATCTTGTGATTGGGTTGGCTCCGGAGTCACCGAGCAGCTTTTGCTTGACCTCGTAGAATCGGGTATCTTGCCGGCTCAGGACGTTATACATTGGCGGGTTCCAGGGCCAGAAATAAGACCCACCCCTCAAGAAGGAGAGGTTGTCGTGTTCACGGATCACCTCCTCCGTGGTTTTAGCCCGCCCGGGTCAAAAAATTTCCGGGACGTCCTTCATTCCTTCAAGCTTCACCCTCAAGATATAGGTCCAAACTCTGTCACCAATATGTGTCAGTTTCAAGTTTTATGCGAAGTTTACCTGCAAAAAGAGCTGTCCGTTGACCTCTTCCGTGACTACTTTTACGTCAACCGCCAAACTGAAGTGGCGGCTGGACCAAGTTTGGAGCTCGGCGGCGTTTCCATCCAGAGACGGAGAGATTTGCTCTACCCAGCAGCTGTCTTAACAATTCACCCCAAAGAATAGAACAAGACTTGGTTTTATTGCAAGGACACGTCTCCCAAAGAAGAGAATGCACTGCCGGGTTACCGTCCTACCCGACTTTGCACCTCCGGAGAGCTTCCAGACCGGATGTCCGCCGCAGAACGAGCGAAATATGCTCCGGCTTTCGCGAAGATCAGGGCCTTAATGGCAAACGGCTTGACTGGCATCGACTTAACCCGTTGCTGGGTTAGCTGGAAAATCTTGCCACTGAGCCGACGTGACCGACTCATGCACCAATTCACGGGTGAACCAAATGACCCTCTCTGCTTCAATGCCACCTCCTTGACAGAGCAAGATATCAACTCTTCTGTCAAATCACTTCTCGGTGAAAAACAAGAGATTTGCAAAAAAGTTTGGCTAAAACCCTTTTGCGTCAAGAACCCGGCTCCAGCTGTAAGAAACTTTTTCCAACAAAATTGCTCATTCTTGTCTTAACCTTCTGCCTTGCTCATTTTAACCTTTTTTGGCGGTTTATACATAGGCCGGCTCTTCTTTCTGGAAGAAGAAATATAATCCTCCTGTGAGGAAACCTAAGGCGGGTAAAACCCGCGCCCAGAAGAAGAAAACTGCCTCTCAGGAACCACCTGAGCTTGACGACTCGGAGGTAGAACTTGACTCTCTTGGCCGTCTCTTTATGCAACTTATTGACGATAATTATTCACAGGAGGAAACGGAGACAAGTCATGCAGATGCCCCTGAGGTAACTTACATTTCCTCTGACTCAGAAAACTTTCCACCAGAGAAAATACGGTGGGTCATCCGGAAAGTTCCATTTTCTCATCCTCTTGCTTATTTAGACCCCGATTTTCTTTTGAAAAAGCAACAGCACACTTCCAGACGTCAGACCTGGAGCACCGGCTCTGAAGAGCTTTTGAGCGGTTTACCAAATTCTCCGGCTGCTCGGAAACGGCCTGCTGAGGTACTCTTTTAACCAAGTCCGATTTTTAACAGTCTTGCATTGTAACCTTACTATTTTTTGTTTATCGTCTTAACTTTTTTAGGAGTCACCTCCTTCATCTGGTGACTCTACTGCATCCAAGCTGCCTCCTCTGAAGATCAACCCGGAGTGCGTACCTTTGTATTTGCATCATACCTTTTTACCATCCTTGTCCTTTATGTGACACTCTTTTTGTTTTCCAGGGCTCAAGCAAAACGAAGGAAGACCGGCGGGTCTACCGCTGCCCCTACTGCCCAAGAGCCAGAAACTGCTAAGCCGGATTCACCTGCACCTCATGTTGAGCCCACTGAGGCTAGAAAAGATGCATCTGCCGGCATTCCTCAACCCTCTGAGTCGGCTGATGATGACATGGCCACTCCTGAGAGTCCACCAAAGGCTGATCCTAAGCCGCCGAGCCCTTCAACAGCCGCCGAAGACACAGCTCACCCAGAAGTTGTTGTCACTGGGACGGGTTATCAATTCCCTGATCCCCATGTGTTAACGAAGCACGCCTGCCAGGCTGAGACAGGCTCACAAGAAAAGCTCGAGTTTGAATTCCCCGTGTTAGAAAAAATGACTGCAGATGAACTTCATGCTGGTTTAGTATTGGACTAATGAAGAAGAAATATGAGGTACTCCTCCTCTCTTACTTTGTCCTTATACCCTTATGTAGCCCCCAAGAGCTGGTTTAGTATTGCAAATAGTAGACCGGGTCTTCCAATTCTTGTCATAATTCAAATTGCTTAGCTTGTATCCCCCCCAGTATCGGGTTAATATAGATATTAAGCCGATACTTATTTGAAGAGTTGATCCAAGGGTAGCGCCCAAGTCCGGGTCATTATAAAAATGATGAGCCGGAACTTCACTATAAACTTGGAAAGCGCCGTACGTAGCCCGCAAGTGCCGACTTATCTTTACGAAGATGAGCCGGAACTTCATTGTAGACTTGGAAAGCGCCGTGTGTAGCCCCCAAGTGCCGGCTTATCTTTACGAAGATGAGCCGGAACTTCATTGTAGACTTGGAAAGCGTCGTGTGTAGCCCCCAAGTGCCGGCTTATCTTTACGAAGATGAGCCGGAACTTCATTGTAGACTTGGAGAGAAAACACAGACATTAGCCCCCAAGTGTCAAGTATATTGCTTGCAATTTGCTTGAGACTTGTATCGTAATAGCTTCATCAATCGTGCACTTAATATCTCGTCTTGGCGACTTAGACCTCCTGAACTTTTTGTTTTTGTACGATGCAGGAAGCTTTGGATACGGCCGAGTCTGATCTGACCAGGCTAAAGGAAAATGTTGCTTCGCAACAAACCGCCCGGTCTGAGGCGGAAGAAAAATGGTGGGTTGCCGTTGAAGAACTTAAGAAGGTTGAAGCTGACTTTGCTGCCTTCAAAAAGACTGCTGAGTCTACACAAGCCGCCCTGACCAAACGCGCAGATGATGCCAACCAGCGGCTCAAGCTTGTGTCAGAAGAGCTACAGACCCTCAAGCGTCATATATCGCGGATGACTTCTGCTATCTTTGGTAAGTACTGAATACTTAACAAATTTCCTTGCCCTGTTGAAAAAACTGTTCGGGCGGCTTATAATGCCTCACATCTTTGTAGGTCAAAGAAGCCGCCAATTATCTTCTGATAGCTTGTTGAAGCTGAAAGCAGTATACACCTTGATAGAACAGCTATACTGTGGGAACCTTTGCACCATCAAAGCGATGCTGACTGAAAAAAGCATCCCCAAATTCATGAAGGGAGTGACAGAGCTCTTGTCAACTCTGCCCAAGCAAATTGATGATTTTAAATGATCAGCTGCCAGAAAGGGAGCAATGGCCGCGCTAAGCCGGTCTCTGGCCTTTGCCCCTGAACTGACTGCAGAAGAGATGATGGATGGCTTTCCATCCAAGAAGGATGACGGCTCAGACTTTACGGAAGCTGACTATGCCAAGTGTATGAAGGCCTCCCGAGTACTCGCATCAACACTTGTCAATGAAATTGACCTGACGTCATACCAGGCGGCTTATGGCGAAGACAGCAAATGAGTGCGCTGCCCAACGTTTGAAGCCAGAGACCTGACTCCTGCACGCCGTAAGACACTCTTTGCTCCTGAAATTGACCCGTCTCCCCTCTTTGATGAGGCCCAGTTTGAAGCTTTAACAAACTGCAACTAGGATGTGGACAATCTTCAGATCGAAGAGGTCGAAGACCCACCGCAGGATGACCCGCCATCGAGCTGAACACTTGCTTCTTAAGTTGATAACACGGCTTTCTGAGCCGCCGAGACTGGAAGTGTATAAAAAACTTTTAAGTCCGTTGCATTTTGGGCTCCCTGGAGAGCTTTGTAATAGGCGTAGAAAAACATGACTGCCTGAGCCGTACCATCACGTACGTATGAATCTTTGCACAACTTGATGCACTTTGATCTGTCTTGTGTTCTGCTCACAATATCTTGTCATCATATTTCACGGCGGCTTATCTTGGGAGATAAGTCCTACGAACAAACAAGACAGAGCATGCTCTGTATTGCTGTGAGGGCGGCTTGAAAAAGCACAACCCGGAGATGTTAAATCTTTCATGACCTTGCTTTTTCAAAAACTCATATGCCGGCTCTTATGGCATGAACTTGTTGTCTGAACTCTTAGCAGTACAGGGTCTCTAGTGAGAGTGACCGTCAACTCTTTTGAACGGCTCAGGGTCTCTAGGCGAGATTAACTGGTAAGAGCAACAACAAACCATAAAGAGGCGCAGCAGGGCATGAGTACCCCAGGGCCCATAAGCTACTTCTCACGTGACATAAATCCGTCGTTTGAACCTTAAACAGTGCAGGGTCTTTAAAAGAGTAACTGTTTAAGAGTACGAACGGGCCACATAGCGGAGAGTATGCAGCAGATGGGTGAGTTTATCCTCGCTTTCCGTAAGCGGGCCCTCACGTGACAAGAGCCGTCGGTTGAACCTTGACCAGTACAGGGTCTCTAGTGAGAGTGACTGCCAAATACTTTGAGCAGCTCAGGGTCTCTAATCGAGATTAACTGGTAAGAGTTCGGCGGGTCACCTGGCGGAGCAGCAGCAGCATACAGGCAGGTTTAACTCGAACTTGCGGTGGCTGAAGAGCCGATCAAGAGGGTGTGTAAGCAAAACCCGGCGGGTTGGAAGCCCCCAAATGACCTTTCTTGACGGAGTCAACTTGTTGGGTATATAACCCAGCCTTACGGTGGCTGAGGAGCCGATCAAGAGGGTGTGTAAGCTAAACCCGGGCGGGTTGGAAGCCCCCAAATGACCTTGTGGTTGAGTCCACTTTTGCACAATCTGAAGTATATAACAGGCAGAGGCCCCGGCTTGCAGGGATGCCAACTTTATTATATATATAAAAGGTATATACAATGATGATGTACATTGATGGGAGTCGATGACTCAAGTATAGTAAGGCCGCAGATGAGCGATATTCCACGGCCGGTGGGTCTCCTGTCCAGAAGTGCGTGACTCATCTTGTACGTCAATGAGATAGTATGATCCATTGTTGAGATTTCTGCTGACCACAAAGGGTCCTTCCCATGGAGGAGATAGCTTGTGCGCATCCGTCCGGGTCTTAACTCTGCGGCTATGATAGCGACGCAGGTCTTGTTAATAAATCGCCGATCGAGCCGCCGCCAGATCACGCTCTTCATCCAAAGCATCTAACGCGTCCTGACGCACTGTCTCGTTATCTGTCTCATCGTAAGCCACCACCCGTGGCGAGTCATGTCGTATATCACTTGGTAACACAGCTTCTGCGCCGTAAACCATAAAGAAAGGCGTATAGCCTGTTGACCTGTTGGGGGTAGTTCTGATGCTCCAGAGAACCGATGGCAACTCCTCCACCCAACAACCCGGCGTTCGCTGTAGGGGAACCATAAGCCGGGGCTTGATGCCTCTCAAGATCTCCTGGTTAGCACGCTCTGCCTGACCATTGGATTGTGGATGAGCAACCGCAGAAACGTCAAGCCGGATGTGCTCACTTTCACAGAACGCCTGCATAGCCCCCTTGGATAGGTTTGTGCCATTGTCCGTGATGATACTATGAGGGTAACCAAAACGGTAGATCAATTTTTTGACAAACTGAACCGCCGTAGCCGCGTCACACCTGCTGACCGGCTCAGCCTCAACCCACTTGGTAAACTTATCCACCGCCACCAAAAGGTTGGTCTTCTTGTCTTTAGATCTCTTGAAGGGCCCGACCATATCAAGCCCCCAGACCGCAAACGGCCAGGTGATTGGAATCATCCGCAGTTCCTGAGCCGGTATGTGAGCACGTCGCCCGAACTTCTGACATCCATCACACTTGATGACCAAGTCTTCCTCATCCTTATGAGCCGTCAGCGAGAAAAAACCATGCCGGAAAGCCTTGGCCACCAAAGATTTTGAGCCGGCGTGATGACCACAATCGCCGGCATGAATTTCATTTAAAATCTCCTTACCATCTTCAGGAGAAACGCAACGCTGAAAAACGCCAGTGACGCTGCGCTTATGTAACTCGCCATTGATGATAGTCATAGATTTAGATCGCCTTATGATTTTTCTCGCCAAAGTCTCGTCCTCAGGTAACTCGCCACGAGTCAAGTACGACATGTAAGGCAACGTCCAGTCAGGGATAGCATGCAGAGCCGCCACCAGCTACCCCTCCGGGTCAGGTATAGCCAGATCCTCCTCTGAAGGTAGTTTAATAGACGGGTGATATAACACATCCTACAAAACGTTAGGCGGCACCGGCTTACGCTGAGAGCCCAGTCTTGACAATGCATCAGCCGCCTCGTTCTTGCGACGGTCAATATGATCCACCTTATAACCCTTGAAGTGTCCAGCAATGATATCCACTGCCAGACGATCAGCCGCCATCCGTGGGTCTTTGGAATCCCACGTGCCTGAAACTTGCTAAGCCACGAGGTCTGAGTCGCCAAGACATCTAACCCAGCTCAGGTTCATCTCCTTAGCCACACGGAGGCCATGAAGTAAAGCGTCATCCTCAGCTGCATTGTTAGTACAAGGAAACATCAGCCTTAGCACATAGCAAAACTTGTCACCTCTAGGGGAAGTTAAGACAACTCCAGCCCCTGACCATTCCAACTGTCTGGATCCATCAAAGTGAATCGTCCAGTATGTTTTATCCAGATTAGCTTCAATACCACGCTCAGAGACTAGAAACCCCAAGAGCTTGCCTGCAGGTACCCCGAAAACACACTTTGCCGGGTTAAGCATCATCTTGTAAACCCGCAAATTATCGAACGTTTCCTTCAGGTCGTCAAGTAGAGTCTCCTTCTTCCTTGACTTGACCACAATATCATCCACATAAGCATGAACATTGCGCCCAATTTGACCATGAAGACAGTTCTGCAAACAACGCTGGTAAGTCGCCTGGGCACTCTTGAGCCCAAAAGGCATAGATACATAGCAGAAAGCACCAAAAGGCGTAATGAAAGCCGTCTTCTCTTGGTCTTTAACTGCCATCTTGATCTGATGATACCCTGAATAAGCATCCAGGAAGCATAAACTCTCACAACCCGCCGTTGCATCAATAATCTGGTCGATACGGGGGAGAGCAAATGGGTCAACTGGACAGGCCTTGTTAAGATCCGTGTAATCCACACACATACGCCACGTGCCGTTCTTCTTGAGTACTAACACCGGGTTAGCAAGCCACTCCGGGTGAAAAACATCAATGATGAACCCTGCTGCCAAGAGCCGGGCCACTTCTTCTCCAATAGCCTTACGCCTCTCCTCATTGAATCGCCGGAGGAACTGTTTGACCGGCTTAAACTTAGGATCCACATTAAGGTGGTGCTCAGCGAATTCTCTCGGTACACCCGGCATGTCAGAAGGCTTCCATGCGAAGATGTCCCGATTCTCACGGATGAATTCGATGAGCGCGCTTTCCTATGCGGGGTCCATGTTAGCCCCGATAGTGAACTGCTGTGATGAGTCGCCCGGCGTGAAGTCCACCAACTTGGTATCTTCTGCCACAAACTTGAGGGGCGGCTCAGATTCCGTGTTAGGCTTCTTTAATGGAGTCATATCTTCCAGGTCAACATTTTCCTTATAAAACTTGAGCTCTGCCTCAGCACAACTTGACTCTGCGTAGGCTGCGTCACCTTCCTCACACTCAAGAGCCGTCTTCCGATCACCGTGCACGGTAATCGTTCCATTCAACCCGGGCATCTTGAGTTGTAAGTAAACATAGCAAGGCCTAGCCATGAACTTGGCGTAAGCCGGCCGTCCAAACAGAGCCTGATATGGGCTCTTGATTTTGACCACTTCAAACCACAAAGACTCCACCCTGTAGTTGAATTCATCACCAAAAGCTACCTCCAAAGAAATCTTTCCCACTGGATAAGCTGATTTTCCGGGCACCACACCGTGAAAAACTGTTGAAGAGGGCCTAAGATCCTTGTCAAGCAAACCCATCCGGCGGAAAGTGTCATAATATATGATGTTGATGCTGCTGCCACCATCCATAAGTACTTTAGTGAACACGTGTCCTCCCACTTGGGGGGCAACTACCAAAGCCAGCTGCCCCGGGTTATCAACACGCGGCGGGTGATCCTCCCTACTCCAAGTTATGTCATACTCAGACCACTTCAAATACTGTGGGAGAGCCGGCATGACTGCATTAACCGCCCGCTTACGCACCTTCCGGTCTCGCTTGTCGAGGCTGGTTGTAAAAACATGATACTGACCCCCGTTGAGCTGTTTCGGGTTACTCTGGTACCCCGATTGGTTATTCTGCTGCTGGCCTCCACCGCCAGGCTGTTGATGATGACCTCCTTGATTGCCTTGACCCTGGTAACTGGATCCTGAGCCGCCAGCACCAAAGCCGGCTCCTGAGCCGCCCGGCCCTGAACCGCCTGATGGACCATTACCGTTATTACGATGCTGTTGAAGGCTGTAATCCCAGAACTGCCGCATAATACTGAAATCCCTCCAAGTATGGCCTGCCGGCTTATCAGGCCGGCTGTGCTCCGGACAAGGTTTGTTGAGCATCTCTTCCAGGTTGAAAGGAGCTTTGCCCTTATTAAAGGGTGGCCTGAAATTCCCATTGCCCTTAGCACGATTGTTCCCAGCGCTGGTGTTCGCCACCAATTCTGACCCGTCGTCCGGGTTCTTCCGCTTGCCCGGGTTGCTATTACCGGCCGCGTTTTGCTGTTGACCCTTGCCATTGTTGTTTTTCTTACCCTGACCCGATTTCTCATCATCGGAGCCAGGGTCCTTGGTGAGAGCTGCCATGAGCTCCCCCATATCCTGGCACGTGTGCTTGAGCCGGCCAAGCTTCTGCTTCAAAGGCGTGAAGTGGCAATTCTTCTCTAGAATCAAAACTGCTTGAGCCGCCGTGATCTATTCAGAAGAGTGGATGATGGTTGAGACCCGCCGGACCCAGTGATGAGCTGACTCATCGTCACGCTGCACACAATGGTCCAAATCCACAATCGTCATGGGCTGCTTGCACGTTCCTTGGAAATTTTTGATGAATTTCGCCTTCAATTCGGCCCAGGAATTAATGGTGTTGGGTGGCAAGCCCTTCAACCACGTGCGAGCCAGCCCTTCCAGCATCATGATGAAATATTTGGCACATACTGCGTCACTGACGTCTAACATCTCCATGGCTAGCTCATAGCTTTCGATCCAAGCCTCTGGAGGTAGGTCAGCAGTATAATTGGGCACCTTGCGAGGACCCTTGAAATCCTTCGGCAGACGCTCGTTCCGTAGAGCTGGCGCTAAGCACGGCACTTTCACAGCCCTGGCGGTAAGCTCGTTCATCAGATCCAGAAGAACTTGAGCCGGCGGCCTGCCAGCTCCAGACCCGGTTGCACCGGTGACTGTGCTAATGGGGGCCGGCGCTGAACCCGCCATGAAGACGGCAGCGTGGCTCGGCGGCTCGTAATCCTCCGGCTCATGATACTCTGACTCGGGGTAAGGCTCGACGTAGCCCCCGAGTCCACCGTTATGAAGCTGATAGATCGATTCCGTCTCCCCGCTCGAGGAACCATCCTCTGAGTAGATGAGCGTTTCTTCCCGCGACATAGAGCCCTCAAGCTCCATGCCCTGGGTGAAGCCGACGAACATATGCTTCCTGCCCGGGTTAACACGGGTGGGTTGCACGCGCCGGGCGGGTTGCACGCGCCGGGCCGGCTCGACGATGTCGGTGGAGACGTCCGGCCCGGGTTCAGATCCGCCGATCTTGCCGATGAAGACGTGGATTCCGCCGAAGGGGACCCGGAACCCGTATTCAATTGAGTCGGCCTCGGGGCCCCAGCCGGCGTCGTCGATGTAGAGCTTGCCACGGCGACTCTTGGTCATCCTGCCAACAGCGTACCCCTCGATCCCCGAGGGAGAACCCTTTGAGAACTCCACACCACCGAGCGCTAGCCCCACGGTGGGCGCCAACTGTCGTGGTTTTGTCACGGCAGATGTCCGAAGACTTAGGTTCGAGGCCATCACTAAGGCGGTGGACTCAAAGGGGTTGGTCGAGATGAAGGGCACGAGTTTACCCAGGTTCGGCCCCTCAAGAAGAGGTAAAAGCCTACGTCCTGCTTGTGTTGTATTGATTGGAGTATCGATTACAAGGGAGCGGATTCGCTTGACCTAGTTCTCGATTGATTGGTTTCTGTTTAAGCCGCCCCAGGGTCTCGCCTTTATATAGGAGGTCAAGGCCCTGGGTTACACGAGTCCCAAACCGACTCACACAACGTAGTTTATCCTGCCTCTAAGCCGCTTTGGCATCTTGGTCAAGCCGTCTCCGGGCGGCTCAACCGCCCGGGTCTCACACCATCTTCTGTCTCCGAGCCTTCGTTTTGGCCCGCCTGGTAAGCCGCTATGCGGCCTGGCCTTCATCTTCCGGCCCACCTTAAGGGTCTTGCTTATGAGCCGCCAGGTATGACCCGGCCCCTCCTGGGCGGGTCTTACCATGGGGTTATATCCCCAACAAGATCGAAGACGGGGTTCTCTACGTGTTTATTCTCTTTGGTCGTAGGGATTCCGTACTATTAAGAGGGAACCCACATTGGAAGGTCTTGGGTGAATCAGTTCTTTCGCACATCCGTCTTCACCCAACTCACTCCTCCACATCATAGAGAGAGAGGCCCCTCTTTCCTTCTTGCTTGCCAGGTGCATCGCTGTCCCGACCTAATGCACTGCTCGCTCTAAGCTTCCGGTTTGACCAGCACTTCAGGGATGATACCCTGGAGGTGCTGCCCTGCGTTGTCCCCAGCGGTTGTACCGCTGCTCCCGGGCGGTTGTACCGCCAAATGCTGGGTGACCCAGGGTGGCAGCTCTGGACGGTTGAACCGGCCCAGCACCGGGCTTCAACCGGACTTGGTCCTATTGAGCTCCGGTTGTTGGGCGGACCTGGACCAGTTGTACCGCTATATTCATATAGCCCGGTACAACCGAGGTCCCGAGCGGTTGTACCGCTTAGGACGTTGCCAGGTCCGGGGCTCTGGCCGGGCTGCTGCATCCGGGCCACCGTTTTGTTTAGGTCCGGTGGTAGGGCAGTTGTTGACCGGTTGTACCGCTATTTTCATATAGCTCGGTACAACCGGGGTCCAGAGCGGTTGCACCACTTAGGACTTTGCCTGGTCCAGGAGTCTGGCCGGGGTGCTGCTTCCGGGCCACCTCTCTGTTGTGGTCCGGTGGTAGGGCGGTGTTTGGCCGGTTGTACCGGTCTTACCGGTTATACCGGTTGTACCGCCCGCCACTCCGGTTGTACCGCTCCATGCAATTCTGGCAGTAACGGTTGGAAAAGGGGGGGTCCTATATAAGGAGGTGCTTCTTCCACCTCTCCCTTATCTCTTACCTCTCTCTCTCCACCATTGATGCCCGTTGAGCTTTCTTGCCCGATCTCTCTCTCTAGCCACCCAAACTTGTTGTCTTGCTAGGGATTGAAGGAGGAGATCTAGATCTATACTTCCACCAAAGGAAAATTAATTGCCCCGTACTTTCTTGTGTGGATTTTGTTACTCTTGGGTGTTTGAGCACCCTAGACGGAAGAGGTCACCCCGAAGCCATATTCCGTTGTGATGAAGCTTCGTGGTTTCGTTGGGAGCCTCCAATTAAGTTGTGGAGAGAGCCCCAACCTTGTTTGTAAAGGTCCGGTTGCCGCCTTCAAGGGCACCACTAGTGAAATCATGGCATCTCACATTGTGTGAGGGCGTGAGGAGAATACGGTGGCCCTAGTGGCTTCTTGGGGAGCATTGTGCCTCCACACCGCTCCAACGGAGACGTACTTCCCTTTATCGGGGGGGAACTTCGGTAACACATCCTCGTCTCCATTGGTTCCACTTGTGATTACTTCTTACCCTTACTTTGTGCAAGCTATTTGTATTGTTTATCTCCTTGCTTGTATGGTTATTGTTGTTAGCATCATATAGGTTGTTCACCTAGTTGCATATCTAGCCAACCTATTTATTGCTAAGCCTAATTTGTTAAAGAAAAGTTAAAAAGTGATAGTTGCCTATTCACCCCCCCCCTCTAGTCAACCATATCGATCCTTTCAGTTGCTATATCAATATAGCGGGGCGAAAGCCTATTTCAATGATTAATTCTTTTTTTTGAAAGGAACATTGATTAATTAGTTAGCCATACATGTTTTCTTTTTTGAATGCGTTTGCCATACGTGTCAATCCTTTCGTTTCCTGCTAGTGCATGTCGTTTCAGAAACAACTTTCGTAACAAATGCCTTAATATGCTGGCCAAAATTCTCAAGATAAATATTGATGGCAGTTTTAACAAGGAATCAAGAATAGGCGGTTGGGGAATTTTTTTTTAAAGGATTACCCCCGGCCTCTGTATCTGGGCGATGCAAGCAGTCATTTTACCCCCAAGACCTTACAAAGTAGTACATCATGTAGTCTGAAGTCATCATCTTAGCAACATCTATTGCTACTCCTATCCACTTGATGAAGGGGTGCCGATAGTCCGAGCCAAATACCAAACAGACATCGCACAAATGACTAACATCTAAAGTCGGAGGCCCCAACCAAGCCACATACTGTGTGTGGGGCACAAACCGGTCCGACACACTCTCTTGTGTCGTCGCCGCCATCTTCCACCAATCCATCTTCAGAGCAGAAACTAACGCACCGACTTTGCCAGGCCTCTATGCCATCGACGTCACCATGACGCCGCACAACGTCCACTACGTTGTGCTCGTCCATCAAGACGCAACCGCCGCCGATACTCCGCCGTACCATGCCGCCAAGACTCGTCGTCGTCAATGCGGTAGATACGACGCCACACCACCTCCTGATCCCGATCGCCGCCAACGTCTTCTCAACGGTGTCCACCATCCACATAGCTCCCAAGGCGGCGCCTTCAAGAAGGAAACGACGACGAAGGCGCCGTCGCCGCCGAACGCAGTTATGGCTTTCACCCCAGAGACAGATGTCGTGGTGGAAGTAGAAGCCAATCTGACGAGCGTCTCCATGGAGAAGAAAACGGCGCCCTCAGGTGTCGCCGCCACCGTGGACAAAAGGCCACACTAGCGATTTCTCCCGATCTGAATCGTCACCTCCAGCTCTAACTGCATCTAGGATCAGCAAGTCTTGCGACCTAGATCCGTACAAAGAAACACACCGAGCAGGGGACGAAGGCAACAAGGCGTCTCGATCCAGATCAGAGACCTCCGGGCGAACCTGGCGGCCGGGCACCCGTAGTGTCCCAAACGGCCAGATGGATCGGACGGGACGACCGGATCCGATCCAGAAGCTCCACCGGATTGCCAGCAGAGGCCTCAAGCGCCCCTCACTAGCCCTTCCATGCAGCCGCCGGCCGGCCATAAGTACGGGCTGGATCCGCCAACCCGCACATCACCGCCAACAGCTGCACCACCAGTCTCCCCGTCGACCCTGCAGCACCGCCGCCACTGCCCACCACCATGCTGCCGCATGAGCCGCCGCCACGCGCCGTCGCCGGAGATAGACGCCTTGCCACCAGCGACCCAAATCTGTGCTGGTGCCCCCATGCCCATGGATACCCCGCATCAGCCAAACCTGCGCGGGAGGGGAGGGAGCCTCCGCCACCGTCGTCAGCCAACAGGCTTTCCCCGGTGGCTTCCTCCAGCGGCGAAGGAGGGAGGCAGGGGATCTGCGGCGGCCCGGCGGCTAGGATTGGGAATCCGCCCGAGTCGCCCAGGCGGGGGGCGACGCAGGGGCAGAAAACCCATGACCATGACCATGACCATGACCATGAAGGTGATGTCGTAGTTGCCGCTGCTGGTCGATTACCTCATGCACTGGATGCGCTACAAACTGAAGCTGAAGTTTGCAGTCAGGCACTGTAAAAGGCACAGGAATTGGGTATTAGCCAAGCCGTGGTGGAAACGGATGCGTTGCTACTTGTCCATGCGATCGAGACATCAAGCTATGATCTTTCTTCTAATGGAGTTTTGTTTAGGGAAATAAAAGCATTTGCTTCTCTGAATTTTAGTTCTTTTTCTGTTGCCTATTGCCCTCGGGGTTGTAATCACGTTGCAGACGTTTTAGCGCTGCATGGGTCGAAGATGGTGCTTGCACCCCAAGCCGTATGGCCGGATCTGGCCCCTAACTTCGCCCAAGTTCTCGTGGCCAGCGATTCTGCTCGACACGTTGATTAATGGAATGAAATGTTCCAAGCTCAAAAAAAACATAAAATTAAATTCTGACCAAAATATCTTTCACAACAAATATTTTTCTCGCCAACACAATCTTAATATTTTGAGTCCATATCGTGACTTAAAGTTGGTGGTGATTTGTTTCAAAAAAAAAAGTTGGTGGGGTTTGGCTGCACGCATTCCACGGTGTCACGTATTTGAAATTGTAGGAAGTACGCAATACACTTCTAGCAAAACACAAAAAGGTACAATATCCTGAAACTATGCATTGTTCTATGGAAAGGTGTTCACACCAGCAATGCCCTCCCTGTCGCCCCCGTGCGCGACCGGGAGGGAAAACCAAGCTGCCGCCACCGTGGTCACCCCATCCACCTCTCCCTCCTCCCTCGCCGCTGCCAAAGGACGCAGCCGAGCAAAGCGGTGCCTCGGAGATCTCGTCTCCAGATGCGGAGTTCAGCACGGGCCAAGTCATCTAGAGCCCGGAAGCAGCACTGGGCGTTCCCTCGTTGGGAGTCCCGGCACAACAAGCGACATGCATGTATGTGAGAATCAGAAAAAAAAAATGACATCAGTGCAACGAAAGTTAGTTCCAAAATTTCAAATTGTCCTAACTCCCAGACCGTATATTCGATTTACGATTCATTCTCACAGTTTGCTTTATCTCAATGAGAGCTTCTATATTAGAGCAGATATGTCTATGTTTCGCTGGAAAAAAAATCCAACTCACATGTAACCAGCTAGTGAGTAATGAAATTGCCATGGTATTTTACCCATGTGGTAACTTTGCTACCGATACAACGGCAATTCGGCATTTATTTATTATCTGGTGGCAACTTAAGGGTCCAAAATAGAGTTTGTCTGAAGATACCAAGGTGATATCTAGTTGCGAAGCCCTTGACGTTAAACACAATCTGTGAAAACAAATCGTGAATCGGGCGGACAGTTTTGGGATCAGCAGCAGTTTGAAATTTGGAGCGGCAGTAGTAGTAGGATTCCTAGCCATTGCCGTCCGGCAGAGTGCACGAAGTCTCCTTGTGTTCTTCCAAAGAACGATCCATGTAGTTTCAGTTGATTTGATCTGATCTGTAGCTCATTGGTCGTCTACTCACATTGTCAAATCACAAGGATGTTCAGCACATTTGGGTCGAGGACACGGGTGTACCTCGAGGATGTCGCCGCCACCATGCCATCTTTGCTTAAATAGACTGGTTTCCAAATCCATCCCCAACCATAGGACAGATGGCTTCGTCAAGGAAGGCTCCGAATAATCTTTATTCAGCGCCGCCATCGCCGCCGCCGAAGCCAAGACGATGAAAAACCTAAAAATCTAGACTACGAGGACTAAAAATGATCCACATGCGTGGATCCCGTGACCCTCCTCAACACGATGGTGATTTAAAGTTGGTGGGGTTTGGCTGCACGCATTCTACGGTGTCATGTAGTTGAAACTGTAGGAAATACGAAATACACTTGTTGCAAGACACAAGAATATACAATATCGTGAAAGTATGCATTGTTCTATGGAAAGTTGTTCGCACCAGCCAGCCCCTCCCGGTCACCCCCGTGAACGACCTGAGGGAAACCAGGCTACCGCCACCGTGGTCGCCCAATCCACCTCTCTATCCTCCCTTGCGATCATCAAAAGGGCCCAGCCGAGCACATCGGTGCCTGGAATTCGGCACTGGCCAAGGCATCTAGAGACTTGAAGGAGTGTTGGACGTTCCCTTGTTGGGAGTCCCGGCACAACAACCGACATGTAACCATGCATGTATCTGAGAACCAGAAAAAAAACTTTGACATCAGTGCAACGAAAGTTACTTTCAAAATTTCAAATTGTGATAACTCCCAGACCGTATATTCTATTTACGATTCAGCCCCGCGGTTTGTTTTATCTCAATGAGAGCTTCTATATTAGAGAAGATATGTCTATGTTTCAATGGAAAAACAATATCCAACTTACATGTAACAACGTATTGAGTAATGAAATTGCCATGGTATTGTACACAAGTGGCAACTTTGCTACCAATACAACGGCAATTTCAGCATTCATTTATCATCGGGTGGCAACTGTAGGGTCCAAAATAGAGTTTGTCTGAAGATCTCGAGGGGATATATAGTTTCGAAGCCCTTGACGGTTAACACAATCTGTGAAAAAGAACCGTGAATCGGGCGGTTGGTTTTGTGTGCTATTTTCTTTGCCTCTTGCTATGTTTTCTATGGGTCGTGCATTAGCAAGTCGTTTTTTAAACCAAACAGATGCATGCAGTAGAAAGGCCACAAGTACGTTTGTGTCTAACGTCTAGTGTGTGAACGTTCCTTCTATATACTGAGCGTTATCTTTTATTAGTAAGAAGAGAAGTGTTAAACAGTTAAAGAACGAAAATTCAAAGTCAAGACAAATTCAGTTTATGATATCAAATTTTATATTTTTACCCGTCCTAAAATACAATGCATACTAGATTATCCGGAGGAAACAGTATATGTCCGGTATGCATACATGCACGCAATATAAAAAACCCAACGTTTAATTGTCCTGGCCTAGGAGTATTTGTATAAGATCTATCACTGTCACTTGCGATGCATATACATACCGAAGGGTTTGATGAACCGATGTTTTGGCCGACAGATTTTGTACCAGTAGTTGGGGAACAGGAACGAAGTGAGAACAATGGACTAATGTTGTTACGGAAGGCGAACAAAGTGAGAACAACGAATATTGTGCACATGGAAACTCCAGAACTAAAAAAGAAATATTAGTCAACACAGACATAACCTTTGCCTATTATATACATATATACTAACTTCGTCGAATATAATCGATCTAATCTGTTTATACGAGCATAGGGCAGGCATAGCATAGCTTTAGCATCTCCTCATGCCGGTCCACCACCTGTACTGCCTACTCTCCTCCTCCTGCACCTCCTCCGGCGACGGCTTGACGTCCTCGTCAAGAAGGTTGTCCATGCGGGCGATGTACTGGTGCTTGAACCACCTGCGGTTGTGGCCGAAGCACTTGCGCAGCGCCGCCGTCGCCTTGATGCACGCCTCGACGTTGACGACGCCTGGACGTCCATTGTCGCTGTCCGAGGGGTTGCACTCGTCGGTTGCCTTGATGAACTCCTCGAGGCACCCGCCGTTCTCGACGTGGTGCCAGACCACGTGGAAGTCGCACTCGATCCCCATGGGGTGCCGGCGGTAACTTATGTGTTTAGAATGTAGGTTTATATATATATAATCTACTCTCGATCGCTCGGATGTGCACCCGCCGTTGCAAGCATATATATAAGTACGTGCGTGCAGATCGGAGACTTGCAGTGCAAGGAATGTCCAGAAGCGATTTAATTACTTTCCCATGAACACACGGTCTCCAGTATGCGATTTCGGTCGTTCGGGCATTGGCTTTTGCTTGAAGTAGCAAAAGAGTCCGTGCGATTTCAACGGAAGAGTAAATGACACACGCTATTAACCTAATAATCATGTTCAAGGCCCTAATAGGTTCACCTCCTTTATTTTTACATTACATCACATTTGTGTTGCCGACGGTGGTCTCAGTGCTCACACAATAATAACGTGTTTGAATGTGGTCAGTTCTAAGATGTCTCTCTCTCCCTCTCTCCCTCGCGCGCGTGCACGCACACACTCGCTCAGAATAAGATGAGAAATATATTGTTCTTTCCTGCGAGATTTTTCAGAGGTGTGCATGCGTGGTTATTTTTGCCAGACAGGAACGGAGAGTTTTTGACAGCCGAGCCATGATCTGGGACGTCGGATCGTTCCGTGCGGCTGCGCCTATATATGTGAGGCATCTGCCAACTCCACCTCTTCGGATACTGTAAGGGAGAGGGGCGATTAGGTTTTTATGGAGCGATCTCATGCGACTACTCGTTGCCGTTCGTCTACTTCCTCTACGTCTGCGTCGCCATCGTCATAACCATGTCCACTTGTTGACACGAGAAAAATCTCATTTGCTCCGTGAGAAAAGAAGTGGAGGTGTTTGATTTCTCTCGATGCATCGGGGAAAAGAAAGGAAAATATGCGGGCGTGCCAGTGTACCATGGTGCACAAAGAAAAGTGATACGGCAAACAAGTATTTCATTGATCTCTTTGGATGAACAAAACTACATGACCCCATAAAAAATGCGCTTCGTGACCTACTAGTGCGGCCAGCCTGACTTTGGTGATTCCAGTCTCTTGGTTTCCGGGGCCTCGAAAGGCTACCGGTTAATTACTCCCGCAGGTTGCTCCGCGAGATATCTCCGATTAAGCCTTGTGGTCATCTTCATCGTCTTCGTTTCGTGTCCCCCAGAGCCCGCGTCTTGGTCGGTACACGCGTCCTAGTCGGTACACGCGCCGCAAGGAGCATGTCCTTTGCGGTGGCCGTGCCCGCCCTCGCCGTCGTGCGTCGTCGGTCTTGACAGCTGGAGTGGTTGATGTAGGGGTAGTATGGGAAGCGCTCGGCTCGAACTTCTCGATGACCAATAGCTTTCTTGGGGTATGCAAGGGGTTACGCCCTGCGGGAGTAATTGTTTGTTGAGACCGGCGTCAGTGTAAGACCGACGCATGCTCACATTGGCGTGGCCGGGGTAGTTGGCGCCTCGTCTTTGTCGGTGTCAAATCCGGCATATCTCGTAGTAGGGGTCCTAAGCTAGGCGTCTTGGAGCGATGGTAACACGGACACAGGATTTTACCCAGGTTCGGGCTCTCTCGAAGAGATAATACCCTACGTCCTGCTTTTGATTGTATTCATATGGGGTGTTGTACAGAGTACATGTATCTACCACGAGATTGTTCTAATGAATATGAGATGTCATATAATGATCTATTGACTAGCCTGGCCTCGGTTTATATATGCACCGTAGCCTAGGGTTTAGAGGAGTCCTTGTCTTGTGCGCCAAGTCTTGTGGAATCCTCCTTGTATTCGGCACGGGCTGCCCGAAGTGGCCCATTAGTGAATCGCCCTGGGGGTCCTCGGCCCGACCCCCTGGTCGGGAGACGGCGTGGTGAGTACCCCCTAGTCCAGGACACCATCAGTTGCCCCCTGAACTGGTCTTCAAGTTGGGGACGCTCCTCGGTTCTTTCGAACTGTTCTTCGTCTTCGGTCGTCGGTCTTGAAAACTGGTTCAACAAATCTTCCCATGTCCGATCTTGAGGATCGGCGAGCTGAATCCGTAGAGTTTACATGGCGGGCATCCGAGGAGCCCCTTTAAGTTATCGGCCATTATCAATGCCTTGTTATTTTTACGCCACACCTCGGGTTCAAGTGCTTCCCGTGCGGCGGTGTCCTCTTGCGTCCGAGCTCCAACGCCGAACTGCATCCGAGGTATCTTTTGCAGCCGAGCACCAACGCCGGACTGCTTCCGAGCTCCAACGCCGGACTGTATCCGAAGAGTCTTTTTACAGCCGAGCTCCAACGCCGGACTGCATCCGAGCTCTTGCGCCGGACTGTATCCGAGCGCCAGACTACATCCGAGTTGTCATAGATTACCTCGGTCTTGAGAAAGTTGAAGGGGTTCAACCGAGCTTAATGCCGGAAATGCCCTCTATGGAGCCAGCCACTTGCATCCGAGTTTTATGCCGGACTCCTTCTGAGGTGGTGCACCACCTCGGCCATGGGCTGATTTTTGTAAATTTAATTCCGATTTATGCAATGTATTCTTTGCCGAGATATATAGCCAGTAGCCCTCAAGGTGTGTGTCCGTTGAATGTCCGGCATGCACGTGAAGGAAAACATAAAACCGCTGATCTCAGTAGCCCCTGAGACTCAGGTCGATTCACAAAATCGGCCTGAGGATCAACTCCTGGCTCTGCAGCATACTTAGGAATAGAAACGCGGTGTAATATATTAGAGGAAATAGTGATCGGCAAGCGGGCCCTTGAGAGAGGGTCTTGAGAAGTTGCCATAATATATTAGCTTGATGCCGGATAGGTCCAGATGGTACCTATTATTGTCCGAAGACACGTTTGCCGAACACTGAGCATTTTGAATTTTCTGCATTGAATAGGCAATGCAGTAGCCCCCGAGCCACTGGTCGGGTGGCAACACCAAATCAGGGGATCGATGTGCCCCTTTAATATTTGTAAATGATAAGCGCAAAGCCCAGTAGCCCCCGATACTTAATGTGGCATGGGTTGCCGAATTAAGGATCGATATCCGGAGTAAATTGACTTTAAACACAATTTATGTGTAATGATTCTATGTATCCAAGTACTTTACATCATTAATGCGCGGATCCGCGTTGTACAAAACTTTGTCGACCGACCATCGGCTTCAACCTCCTCGGCCAGTGGCCGGCGAGTGTTTGTCCTACTTTATTAAGCCTTTATGAGGGCAAAGATTTATGGCAAACAAGGCAATCCGGCCATACGGTTTTTTAAACAAAGGTACGCGGAGAGATATGTTAGATTACTATTTAACGTAAGAAACATCTTCCAGAGAAAATAGTCGCGCTATTAGTTCCTTTCTTTGGGTTGTCATGCTGACCATGATCATGAAACCTCATCTCCGATCAATGTGGGAGGAAAATATTGAGGATTTAGTTGGGGGAAAGTTCCCGAACTCTGTGGTCCATAATGAACCGAAATTTTCACTTCCATCGTTGCCGACCAATTATATCCTTTAAGATGGCTAGCTTTCGGCTTCACCCAGTCTGAGGTACTAACCCGGATGACCCGGTAGTAACAATCACAGAGGTGCTCCCTTTACCGCCTAGCCGAACAATCCGGAACATAGGGGTAAGCACAGGAGCCAGGCAACCCAGCTTGGCCAAAATCTTAAGTCAAATTGATGCATATTTATGGCTTTATTACGATAATTATGGAAGGCAAATTCTCCATTGAGACTGTTTATAACCTGAAAGTGGCCCATCGTCGGCTTCCACCCCTTTGTAGATGCTACACAGGGCGTTTCCGTACTAACAATACAACCCTTAGCCGACGTCTCGGTGCCTGGAGGTGGTTGTGTTAGCGGAAACGAGGCAATCAGATATGCAAGCTTTATAACTTTCACTTAGTCATAGGAGTTTAAAGTTCGGGGCCAGTTACTAGCCCCCGAATAGTGTTCGGCATCAGCCGAGCTCAAACCAGTAACACTTCGGCCAATCTTATGAAAGGCCCATGGTTTAACACGGGATGACCTCTATCGATCTGTAGTTTGACACAGTCATCGGATCGCTGACCAGTTTACGCTCATTGTGACAGTCAGTTTTCGGCTTTCTCCACTGAGGCGCTTAACCATTCGAGCTGGAAGCACAATCGCAGTGGTTCTCCCTTTGCACACCTAGCCGAACAAAGCGGAACATAGGAGGCAAGCATAGGAGCCGGGCAACCCAACTATTGACCGAAGACACAATTCGAAACTGGTGCATATGAAGCAATATCCGAGAACGTTTTGCCGAGGACTCCTCGGAGTGCCTTGGCTTTTGGTGGGTTCGGCTCTAGTCGCAGCCCCCCGTTGATACTGCCGATGCTTTAAGTGTTCTGCGAGAATTATGCTCGGAAAAAATAAAAGTTTATGCAAAAAACTTTATGTTTAGATAAAAGAAAATTGTGCCAATCCGAAACTGGTCTTAAAACTTAATGTGTGCTTCGGTCGTGTTTTAACCTGATACATCCGATCTCCGGATTCCAAGCGGGTCAGCCTTTTGCTTCAACCTCCATATCCCGACGGCGGAGTGTTTCACTGAGGCCTGTTTAGCGAACTAAACTTGAGCGGCTTTAGAAAGAAACCAGGCTATCCGGCTATTGACCACACGCTAGTGTCGGAAAAAGGAGTAGTAGAAAAAGACTTTGCAACGACCAAGAAGAAAACACATTTATTATGAAACAGCTCATACAAATTTAAGAGCCCCCAAGTGACTTGGGTAAAAGAATTTTATGTAGAATGATTGTATGTACCGAAGTACTTATATCATATATGTGTTCGTCCGAACTTTAAACGCGTCTTAACCGACCGTCGGCTTCTCCCTCTTCGGCCAAGGGCCGAAAAGTGTTATCTACTACGCCATCCGAGGATATCGGAGGTGTTTCGAATAACCAGGCAATCAGGCCATTAGGCTATAACAGACAAAGCGCGCCTAGGGAACTTATGCTATATTACTATTTAACGTAAGAAGCATCTTCAAAGAAAATAGTTCCGCCAACGGTTCCTTTCTTTGGGTTCTCATGATTACCATGAGGGGTGTGCAATAGATTTATGTATGCTTGTCTTCGGTCGTGGCCGACCATAGTTGAAAACAGTAAGAGTGCTAGCTTTCGGCTTCACCCGTCTGAGGTACGAGTTCGGATGACCCGATCGTAACAATCGCAGAGGTGCTCCCTTTACTCCCTAGCCGAACAATCGGGAACGTAGGGGTAAGCACAGGAGCAAGGCAACCCAGCTTTGCAAAACACTTAAGTCAACATGATGCATATATTGGCATAAACACGAACAAGGAAGGGTGCGATACATTAATAATCATATGCAAGAGGAATGGTTTCATAAAGGAAGCCCCCAAGTAAACGGGGTATTTGAATTTGTGTGTAACAAACAAATTTTTGACAAAGAAAGTTTTTCGCAAACAACTTTTTGTCAAAAAAGTATAATGCTTGGTCGGACCGAACAAAATTTAAAACTGAAAGTGTTTGAGCATGAAAGTGGCTTAGCTGGTTAATGTGCTCGGTGTCGATGACGCGATCCGGGCTTGTGGCGGGACGAGGACGCCCATCGAACTTTGACAGATCCGGTGTGTAGTCCGCGGCATGACCGAGGTCCCAGCCCCCAAGCCCGTCCCGAGGTGACCGAACGAGGAGTTCGGCACTCCGAAGTAGTGTCAGGGCTCGGCCGATGTGGCGAGGCGAAGCCTTTGGTCCAGCCGAGGTGGTGGAGTAGGTCGGCAAGGTGACGCCGGGGTGACCGCGTGACGGCAGTCGAAGTCGATTTTCTGCACTCATAAAATAGTGCAAGCCAAAAGTAATAACAAAGAAAGATAATAATATATTTAAAAAAAATTCTTCTACTTAGTTAATTTAAGTGAAGCAAATAAGTAAAGGAATATGGCCTGGGTGCCGAGGTGCCTGAACGAAGAGTTCGGCTTGACGAAGTGGCGACGCTGCACGGTCGATGTGGCGAGATGAAGTCCTCGGTCCAGTTAACATGGCGAAGCTGTGATCGGCGGACGCCGAAGTCTCATGCAGGTCGGCTGGTGACGCCGAAGTCTCATGCCAGCCGAGGTGTTGAAACATGTCGGCAGGTGACGCCGAAGCCCCCGGAGCAGGTTGATGAAGGCATGCCAAAGCCACGGTCTAGCCGAGGTGACGGAGCAGATCGGTAAGGTGACGCTAGAGCCCCATGCCAGCCGACGTGTCAAAGCAGGTTGGCATGGTGGACGTCAGCTTGAAAAAGTAACGGCGTGATGATGCCGACGCAGGTCGGAATTTGTGACAAGGTCAACGCTGGCTTGATGAAGCAACGGAGCGCCCGACCCGTACAACCCGCGGATGACGAGGTTCGCTTGATAATTATTCGGCCCTCGAGATGACGAACTCTTGGTCGGATGACCGAGATGATGAGAAAATTTCCTTCAAAAAGGACGTCCGACAACCCGTTCATGAAAAAGATGAACTCGGGTCGGATTCGTTTTCGCGCAGAAAATAGATCCAAAATTCATTGTACTAATCGGATGTTTTCTGGAGTTTGGACGGTCGGATCGAGCTGAAATGTTGAGGGGTGATCGGTATAGGAATTCCGCAGCTGATGAACGGTGGGATTTGCCAACGGATGTCCGAGCTAAATGCTGCACACCTCGCCCTAAACTCGTCCAGATTCTCGTCCAGATTCGACAGGGCTCCGGTAGATCGGAGATTGCCGGAGATTCCTCCATCAGAACACGACAAAATTTTACAGGGTTGTTGTAGGCTCAATTCCTCACAATCCAACTGAAGCAATCGTCAAGGCAAGGCTCGAGGAAGCGGGACGACGAACACGAGTCGCTGTCCAGAAAAACTGCACGGTTGCTCGAGGACGATGTCAACATCGAGCCCCCGAGCTCCATGTATGATTTCTCGTGATCTTGATAGAGATCGGAGATGATGATGATGAAAGTATCCGTCCGATCTTGACGATCTGGCACGGAGCGCAGTCCTCGGTCCAGCCGAGGTGACCAGTCGAGCCGGCGACGAAGATGCCGACATCGACAACAAAGCTCGGTTCCAACGCGTAGATCGCGCTGGAAACTATCTGAATTCCCATCGCACCGCGGCGAGTGCCAGCAGGCTCTCAATGAAAGCACCAATGTCGGTGTCAAATCCGGCATATCTCGTAGTAGGGGTCCTAAGCTAGGCGTCTTGGAGCGATGGTAACACGGACACAGGATTTTACCCAGGTTCGGGCTCTCTCGAAGAGATAATACCCTACGTCCTGCTTTTGATTGTATTCATATGGGGTGTTGTACAGAGTACATGTATCTACCACGAGATTGTTTGAATGAATATGAGATGTCATATAATGATCTATTGACTAGCCTGGCCTCGGTTTATATATGCACCGTAGGCCTAGGGTTTAGAGGAGTCATTGTCTTGTGCGCCAAGTCTTGTGGAATCCTCCTTGTATTCGGCATGGACTGCCCGAAGTGGCCCATTAGTGAATCGCCCTGGGGGTCCTCGGCCCGACCCCCTGGTCGGGAGACGACGTGGTGAGTACCGCCTAGTCCAGGACACCATCAGTCTTGGTTAGACGCCGGGTGTTCGGCGGTCTGCCTAGACAAAAGTCGCTGCACCACAAGCAGTGGAAAGGTAGTGTCTTAAAAGCCGCGTTGCCTGGGCTGTTGCAATGCGAAGGCATGACTAACACTACAGGAATCAGGCACTTTGCCGTCTGCCATAGCAGACGGCAAAGGCATGTTTGGCGGACGGCAAAACCTTTGCCGTCCGCCAGCAGACGGCAAACACTCCGGCTGAACAGGTGCCGGCAAAGGCCGCTTTGCCGTCTGCTGGCAGACGGCAAAGCCCCTGGACGGCAGACAAAAGGTACCAGCCCCGTTAGGGGGCTAACGGCGCAATTTGCCGTCTGCCAGCAGACGGCAAAGACCTTTGCTTCTTTGCCGTCTGCTGGCAGACGGCAAAGGCTACAGCTGACGTCAGCTGACGTCAGGCGTCAGCTGGGCCAACGCAGGCTCTTTGCCGTCTGCTAGCAGACGGCAAATAAGCAACCTCTTTGCCGTCAGCCAGCAGACGGCAAAGAGGCCAAATAGGCCAGCCCAGTTTGCACAAGCTGCTGCCACGTGGCCTCTTTGCCGTCTGCTAGCAGACGGCAAAGTGGCTATATAGCCCCTGTTTTTTCTGTTTTTTGTTATATCAATTCATTTTCACAGAAATTCAAACACATATA